>OX246738.1:60917601-61365508 GCA_945910005.1 Isoperla grammatica
GCATGTTCTGTTCATCTGTACATTTACATACAATGATGTGTTTGTTGTATTATAAAATATACGTTCACTTATATGTCCAGCTCAAGAGATGAAAACAAAACTCACGCTTCCTCTGTGTCGCATTGTACCGTGTGAAGACGTCAAGCGGTTTGATTTCTTCATTTTTCTATTTAAGAAACCGCTCGTTTGATGAAGCTCCATGCAATGCGCATCGTGTGATCCTGCAGTGAATGAGAACCGCACCCCCACGTCTAATGTATTATTTATTTTCCATGCTTACTGTTCTCGAAGAATTGCTATATAGCTTAAGCGATTCCAAAAATACATAAAACAGGCAGGACGGCTGGAATTCATAGTCGCCCACCCCCCCCCCCCCCCCCCCCTACCCCTAGGGGCGCCCGTTGTTGCAGGTAACAATTCCATGCATGTTATTTCCCACGTAGAAATCAAATACTTAGCAACAACGGGCGCCCCTATGGATAGGGGGGGCCGACTATGAATACGGAACTACAACATCATCAGAATAAAATCCCACCCAAATTGACCGCAACATAATTTGCATAACCAGTTCAGTACCCAAAGTGGTGTCGTTTAGCTCATAGCATGTACATGTACACAGTCTGCTTGTGCTTTACACCGACAAGGCCAACTCACTCCTACTATCAGGAATGGTTCCAGGACTCCAACCAGAACAGGAGGATTCCAACCAGAGGTGTCTCCCTACGGAAATCAGGGAATGTATATCAGAGCAACTAGATCGTGTTTTAGAGAAGGCTCAATTCGGTCGTATTCCAAACACGTCAGAACATGGTTGAATCGGGTTATCCTGCGTGGTCGGGGTTTTTATTAGTGCTCACTAAAATTCATATGTTATACATTTATAAATCAACGCCACCTATCAATATTATTCTCGTTTTGCTTTGTATCTATTTATGATACAGAATTAGCGTTGACCAACAGTATTAGGGTAACAATGTATCGTTCATTTACATTTAGTTAGTTAAGTGCAACAGCATCAGAGTCAAGCACTCGGTTAATGTTGTTCTCTATAAACTTCATCATTAGCTAGTTTTGTTTCTAAAACTTTGGTATATAGGGTAATCATGTTATTGTTCTCTGGAAAATAACAGACTAAAATGGGTGCTGACTTCCATTTCGAATTTCATTTTTTACTCTTTATTTATGGTAGAGTTTAGTGAAGATAGTGACGTTAAAGTTAATAACATAACCATTATTCTGTGTATTTATATTAGTTAAATGAATGTTATACCAAAAACTGTTTTAGTATAAATAAAAAAAATAAAAATACACAAATCCGCAATCGACGAGCATCATTGCAAACAGTGAAAGTGAATTTTTAGTATGAGTAAAAATTAATGAGCAAAGTTACATATTCTCTTCTTGGCCTATCTTCTTCATCTTTACATTTATTTCCGTAAATGTACTTTGTAATTGTATGGTATAAGTAGGGAAGAGCTAAAATCGGTAATTGTCAAAATACTGATTGCGGAATAACAGAATAACAGGTGTATATTTCCAGAGATGATGTACATATTATGCTTATCAATATACCTACGTCATTCTTGTACACCAATGTGTTCACAACTTCCGAAAATATAGATGCCAATTCACAGTTTATGTTTATTTTATAACACAAGTGTGGTGCACCAAAATCGCATGTGTAAACTTGGTATTTGTAACACAGACAGATAGGTTGATTGGTCGCTGTGATCAAATTCTGTTCGGTCAAATTTACAGTGAGTTATATCGTCAGCATTACAGAACTTGATGCACTATCCATCTCCATGATATACTATAGCATTGCAAGCATAACCCATTGAGTAAACCGAATGCAATTCATCAATCTATTTATTCTGTTGTTAGTTGAAAATGAACCGAATGTTAATTCTGTGCATGCGGTTCAAGTTATAATTAACTGTATGTTAAGTTACTGGGATCAAATGTGGTTTATGGTTAAATTGTGTCGTGGCAGGTGTCGTGTTATCTAGCAACGCAATGCAGTGTGGGAGATTAGTGGTTATAAACCATAAGCAACTTAGTTATGTGACTCAACCCAAGATCGTACAGCTCTTCAAATAAGGAATGTTGTACTTAGTTCTAAATATTGGTACCATAGTATCAGGAAAAATGTTTTTCAACTTATTAACGTACGGAGCCCGTTGTAAAACCGTAATTCTCAATTGCTCGTATTAAGTCAATTAATTATATAAAAATAAAATTATTGGCGATCAGCCAATCCCTTAGAAAATACCTATCGAAAAATTCGAAACCATTGTCGGATATACAACAATAACAAAAAATTAACATTCTTCTATTAGTAACAATGCACAAAAGCAATTCACTATATATTATTTGGTTATTATAGTGAGATAAACTAACAGCAAGTGTTGTTATTACATTAATAGTAATATGCATTTCTTTATGATTGCGGTTTCACTGTAGCTATACTGATCATCATTTTGACGTCGTGCCATGTTTCTCTCCAATTATGACGTGTGAAACCTTCACCCAACTTTAATAAGTTAATAAGGCCGTCGTACCACAGAGCGGCCTCAAATTAGAAGGATAAAAGTACACGAATCACGTGACTTCCATGTTCGCCGACGCACTGAACCATAAGGTACGATTTAAGGTATCGTACTCGCGCTGAGTGGCTACGGAAATTAACTACGGAACGAGCACATCAGTGATACAGCGTAATTGAAACCAGGAAACTCGACGCTATAAGAGGATTTTGAGTGTGTTTTGTTTTACCTTGGTTTCGCTCTTTTTTAATGACGCCTTCGCGAGCCTCATTTCTGCACTAATGTAGTCGACTCACTAATTAAGAGGATGTTGCGAGCAAACGTCCCCAGTCTATAGGCAAACCTTCCGGTTGTGCGCATAGTTTGGGTTTTTGAGCGCGCTTCGTCCCAGGTCAAACGACTTGACTGATCCTTACAAAGTTGCAAATAGTGTTGCACGTAGTTATTATAAACGTTGAACCCTTCGTACTTCGAATTTTATTTATTTTTGGTTTGTTCAGTCCTTGGTCGATGTAGTTTGTATTTGTACGCGTTCCACAGGCAAAACGACTCGCCTGATCCTTACAAAGTTTGAAATAGTGTTTGACAAAGTTTGTTGTAGACGTTTTCGGTGTTATCCTTGCATAGTTTGTACTTCGAATGTAACGATTTTTGTTTATTAATTTGTCGGTTGACTCAAATAACACCAGCTTGTGAATGTGCCATGCGCGCGTCCATTGAAAGAAATATTGGATAGTCCTTGCGAAGTTTACAACAATATTATTGTGGACGTGTGAACCCTACCCTATGTATACAGAAGAATGTTACTGATTGTTTGTGTATTGATTATAGTATAGTGGATGATGAAGTATAAAATGTGTTGATATGATAGTAACAACGTGTTGAAAGAATCCTCGAGATAAAGCGAACAAGTCAGAGAGTTTGAGAACGAAACTAAGGGATGCTTGGTACAGTCTTTGCTTGAACTGAGTAACTTGGAACCATACAGAACAAAGATAGCAACATGTTATAACATGTGAGCAAATTAAGACCAACTACCATTTCCACTAGGTCCCTCCAGTAGGATATCTTCCAATTTTAATGCTGCACCTATGTTGGCTATAAGGAAGCACTGTTCTTAACAATACAATTTACATAATTTGTACTTGAAATTATTGATATTCTGTGAAATTGTTTATCCACGGTTTTCACTATTTTAAGTTTAACTGTTGACCAGACTGAGATACAGAGTAGAGCACCAATCTTTATATTCCACCGTGTTTGCGAAAACGTAGACACTTTTATAACGTATATCAATATCATGTCAGGCTTATTTTGTTTGTTGTCTTTTCCGAACTGAAAGTGCTGCTCGCAAAAAATAAAAAGCTTGAATTGTCACAATTTATTTTGTCAAGTTTATATTATTTATTATTTAAATTGAAGATAATGGATCCAGATTTAAAGACAAATATGTAGCCATATCACACAATCTGAAACATGAGAGCGAAATATGAAACACGAACCAAGGTAAGTCACTTCTTGCAGAGCAATGTTCTTCAAAACACAAGCTAATTTGCAAGTCCGCCCGTAGACAAAATACAATCACCAGTGAAGTGGTAATAGATCGCTTAGACATAAAGACTTAGTTTTGACATGTCTGTGTAACTCTGAAACAATCTAGCGCTATTGACTTAGTAACGGCTCCAGTTTAAACAACGGGAACAATTACATTCTATACCTTATACTGTACGTGAACACAACACGTTTATGCCCGTAACCAAACACAACGTTGCAACTTTTCCACTTCTTCGATGACAATGATGTGTGCCCTTTTGACAGAAATACAATTTCGTCCTCTTCCCTTTGAAGAGTGTTTTGAATGATATTTGGCGTCGTTGCTCAGCTATTCCATCATCAGAAGTAATGATGTCAAGACGACTGTCAAACCACAGCGTCTCGACCTATTCTCTCATCTGTTCTCGAATGTAAATTCTGCTCGGTAATGTTTTTCCAGATTTCAATACAGCATAAAATGACCTACATTATGTGATTGGTTTTCACATCAAAATATAGCAGAGATATTAACGTATACTGTGTATATTTACGTATCGTATCTATACTATTTGCATTAGAAATATAATTATAAATGGAAATACTGTCAGTAGTAGCCCCCCGGTCCATCCCGTCGATATTCCAGGAATCCCTCATTGGTCGAGACGGTGATTAGTACGACTGTCTGGTGCCCCCCTCCCCTCCACACCCCCCTCCCCTCCACACCCGCTCTCCACGACTGCCACCTCACACCCCACCCCGCCCCCACCTGTAAGTAATTGTGGTATCGAACCCAGGATACCTAACCAACACAGCCGCCGTGAATCGAACCCAGGATACCTAACCAACACAGCCGCCAGGAGTCGAACCCAGTACCCACCCCCAAATGTTAAAACATAAGATAATATGAGATTTGAAGCCGGCACGACACGATATTGCCAAGGGTCGGGCACGACTCAGTGCATGTACCACGTTCGAACCTGGGGAGGGGGGGCATAAAACATGAGTGCTTCACATCGGACTGTTGCTGTAAGACTGAGTCTGTACAATTTCAGGTAATTGATCTATTATCTGTGCGAGATAAGGAATGTCTCGCTAATGACTATAGACTGAATGCGACTGATGGATGAGGACGAGATACCGAATGCCGCACTAATGACCATAGCCAAACTATATTGAGATAGGTTCGGGTCCGATACATTGAAGTGACGACACCCATGTGTCACGTGGGGAGGGGGAGGGGGAGGGGGAGGGGAGGGGACACACAACAGACGGCTTCACGCGCTATTGTTATTGTTAGGATATTTGTGGAAATATGGAAGGAAGGATAAATTACAAAAACGGTTTTTTTTAAAAAGCCATAAAACTTTAATGAATGTAATATAAATCATATACATACATGGTATACTTGAAAACACACCAATATAAAAACCATAAGTAATAAATGATGCCGCGTACATCAGTAATTAATAATAAAATCAATATGAATGTAATATAAATCATAGAAATACATGGTATACTTGAAAACACACCAATATAAAACCCATAAGTAATAAATGATGCAACAATTACATGCCGCGTACATTAGTAATTAATAATAAATCATAGACATACATGGTATATTTGAAAACACACACACCAATATAAAAAACCATAAGTAATAAATGATGCAACAATCACATTTGTAATAAAAGAAGCGTCCAAGGTAATTAATAATAATAATAATAATAATAAAAATAATAAAATCAATGATAGAGTTATTTTACTTGGCACTTTCACTTTCACGAATCATTTGCATGAACGTTTTTTGCTGTTGTTGTATTTTGTTTCCAGCGGCGAAAGCGTCGAGGACAATCGCCACATCCTTCACGATTAGGTGTCTGGAAACGGCACTCATCTCGGTTAGCAAACGTCTTGGGTCAAAATGCGGCACATTTGAGAGATCGCGTTCGCTGTCTTCTGTGTGGGCAAAAGCGGCCGTGATGTGCATGTTTGCCATGCTGGGTGATTCTCGGACGTGACGTGACGTGTACCCCATTGTGGACATTAGTTTGGCGACAGTGTTTACCTTTTGGCGGTAGACAGCCTCGACGTGTGGCAGCCATTCCTGCGCCCGAGCGATGGCGCGTTGAATGCACGTTTGAAGAAGACTTATTCCCTGCCACGATTGTGTAGCCAGCGAGACAAGCTTCAGTCCCGAGTCGTTTCCAGGTTGAATGCTCGTGATGGTGATCGTCTTCTTGTTGAAGAAGACTGAGCGATGTAGGAAAATGGAGTCGCTGATCTGCCAACTCTTCCCGGCTTCATCGTCCTCGTGTTGGGCCGTGTTGAAGTACGCCGTCAAGACTTCCTTTTCGTCGAGGATGGCCTCCCAGTCGGTAACGCGTAAAGACACCGTATCGCCACACCTCCCTACACGGATGTAGACCTCAAATTGAGGCCCTATAGCAATGCCCACTGACACTTGTTTGGATTTACTAGCGTTAATAAAGTACGACACTTCGAGTAGCTCCGTGAGAGCCGCGTCGGTCCGCTTGACGACTTGAGTAGGAGAATCCATGTCTACGACTGTGCTTGACACGAGTGGCGGGGGCGGCACGACTGTACACTACCTCCCCTCCCCCTAATGCGTCTTGGCTTAGCTGTTGGCCTATGACGATTGTAGAGTACTTGGACGAGTGCGTCATTAACACGTGGCTTCCTCGTGTCAAAATGGCGCAGAAAGGTGTGGAGGCATCCGCCTCGGGCCACGTGCATGAGATAGAGCGAGCAATACTGACCGCACACTGTAGACGTGAAAGATTGTAGAGGTACGGAATTGTAGGTCCACGTCGTGCACGTCCTCTGTAGAAACGCGTAATGGGTACTCACAATGGGTGGTAAGCCAAAAGAGTCGAAGAAGGTGCCTCGACCGAGGGTGTCCACTTGCATGGCGATCCAATGCGCGCCAGGGTGATCTAGGGGCTCCGTGTTGACCACCAGCATGTACGGACGTCGGGGTGTAGAGCGCGGCAACGTATCCGAGGCGAACACGCCACAAAAGTGACGCGACGTGTACGGATCCGCAGTTAACATGTCTTCAATATCGATACCGTACATGGTAATTACACTTGGGCGTGTTTACGTACCACAAACGGGCAGGTGGGACTCCAGCGAGCGTGCTCAGCACGAGGAGAATCCGTGGTTTGCCACTTGTTGAGGGTAACACGACAATACGGGCAGTGGACGCAATCGCCGTATTTTGTGTAGTAGAATCCGGCGTCGACCAATTCTCGCGTGTCGACGTACGGCAGGGGAAAGTTGACAAACGTATTTGCGCGCGCCTTTGCGTTTTTAAAGTCGGTCAACTCTGCATGTTGGTTGGCCCACGCGGACAGACGAATGGCGCAGCGCAGAGCACAACGCGTTTTAAGCTTGGACGTAGCGTGGTGGGGTAGGAGACAGCCGCCTTCATCGCACGCGGACAACGTGCTCAGGGAGGGACATCCCATGATTTCTAGGTCCACTACTTCACGTTCCACGATCTGTGATAGGAATACGGCCTTCTCTTTACCCTTCGTAAAGAGTACGTCGTACCGTTGTGTGTAGCCTTTGATGACGTCGTTCAAGTCGGTGTATTCAACGTCCCCCGGCCCCCACTCGAGCCCGTGGAAGTTCTTTGTGAGCCACGTGTTTGTGGCTCGATGTTGGGCGTCCAGCAAGTCCCACGGATAGGGCTCCTTGAAGAGCCACACTTGTACGCTCACGTTGGTGTTGTCCACGATGGCCAACTCCTTGACGATGAACTTGTTACAGTCGTCGTAGAAGCCGTGAAACTCTACCGTCGCACTATTCTCACACATGGTGACCGAGTGACTGTGTGCACCCTCGGTCCGGGTACTCCTTTTCATACCGCGTTCCTCTACCGGCCGGACGATGAGGTACTGAGGTTCGTGCCGCCGCCGCCGCCGCGCGCGCGCGCCCGCAAATTAATTGTTGTAATCGACGATGATATTACGCGCCCGGTCCACTTCGATGACGCTGTCGAATTC
The DNA here is from genome assembly GCA_945910005.1 of Isoperla grammatica. Classification (NCBI taxonomy): domain Eukaryota; kingdom Metazoa; phylum Arthropoda; class Insecta; order Plecoptera; family Perlodidae; genus Isoperla; species Isoperla grammatica. The sequence goes on from OX246738.1 coordinate 60,925,709, forward strand.
CGCGTATATGATGCAATTCAGGGGCTCGTCGAGCGAGCGCTCGAAGCGTACCTCCATGCGCAGGTTGCCGTTTCGCCGCGGGCTCCAGTGGTGGAGATGCGCCGACGCGTCGGGGGTGAGATCGAAAGCCATCAGGCAATAGCCGCCCGGGTAGTCCGATCTCGAAATGCCGTTCCCTTCGTCCTGGTAGTGTATGCCGGTGCCCGAGAACAGCGTGTGGTAGGCTCTAATGTACTCGTTGTGGGTAAAATCCATTTGCAACGGTTTTGAGGGAATCTGATCACCGTCCACGTAGAGCGCCAAAAACACGAGTTTGCGATGCTCGAAATTAAACGGATTCTTTTTAAAATCACCGTTATAGGCGGCATTCGATACAAATCCAACAATGATCCGTTTTGGGAGCGCCCCTAGGTACACGTTGTCAATGGTTTTACTCTGAAGACCCGCCGAAATGGTGATGACTTTGAGGTCGGTACGCGAAATCATGTACTTCGCGGCGGTTTTTTGTAATGCAGCGTGATGAGCGAGCAGCACCGTGGATGCAATGCGCACCTTGCGCACAACCAGCGCTACGTCCACGAGTTTGGTCTTATATTGGACTGCGTCATCGCCGGCCATCAGGTGGAAGGCGTCCTTGGTCTTGACTATTTTGATTTTCAATTCTACGCCGTTCAATAGGTATCGCGGTTGATTGAAGATGTCACAATGCAGGGGGCCCATCAGGTCCATCGTTTGACTAGACGCCGCGAGTGCCATGCGTTGTTTGAACCCCTCGTTCGTCGTCAGACTGTCCATCTGCCCCGGCGTGTCCTTGTAGTACATGACAGACGTGAGATGCGACCCTTTGGCCGCGGTGTCGTAGTTCAACACGTTCTCTATGTAGGCTCGGTACGCGTGAGCCGTGGAGGGCGACGAGATGAGTTTACCGTTGAGGAAGACGTCCAATTGCTCGATCAGCGAGTACATAAAATTATTGACGGGTCCCACCGCCGCGCCCGCCACCAACGGAGATTCGTCGTTGGCCTTAACAATTTTCACCTTTAACAGTAGCGCCGTTTGCGCTAAATCGATGTAATCGGAACCGTGGCCAGACACCACTATTTCAACCGCCCCCTCGTCGGACACCGGAGCCAAGGGTTTACAGTGCACGGTGTAAGAGTCGGTGACACTCATCTGTACATCGGGTCCGGCAAACAGGTCGAGACTCGATGACGTACATTCACAGGCGTTCGAATACAAAAAAGCCATAATGACGGTGGTAGTTACGAGAATATATCGGGTATTCGTTTGGTCTTTTTCTTGGTCTTCAGCTTAGCCTTACACTTGGGTTTTTTCGACGTCTTGCGTCGTGGTGTCGCCGACGTTGAATGCGAAGATTGAGCGCGTCTCCTTCGTTTTAGGCCAAATCCAGACAAGCGTTGTATTTTATCGTCGGCTTTGCGTTTGAGCGTCTGACCGGCCTCGTTTAATCTCGTGCGAAACGCCTCCTTGAATGGCTTGTTCTCGACGACGTCGCCTAGTAAACTGGTGCCCGCACTCAACACCTGCCTGCCTATGGCCTTTGCACCACTCTTTAATAGTGGCATGACCGAACGCATCAACCCCGAAAAGAACGCGCCTATACCGCCGTGCCCACGCTGGTAGGAAGCACCGCGATACACGTTCATGCCATTTCCAGCCTGAGTGACGTAATAGTTGAGGTAAGGGTTGGCGTCGCCGCTACTCATGATGTGGACGAGTCTACGCGGCGAAAGTGTAAGTGCACAGACGACGTTCCAAATGCAAATGGGACTGTGTGGCCCGTGTTGTTCCTCATATCGATGGATATGGTTTGAAATTCGCGTTTCAAAAGTGGCAGGTAGAAATGTGTTTGGAATGTGGTTGTCACTTCGGCGCCATACTTGTGTTTTGTATGGTTAGTGTTGACGACGCGTAAGAGTGGTGCCACTGTATCGCCCACAATCTGTCCCTCGATGAGATCGCAATAGCAGTAGATGTGACGAGGTACCCCCCAGGACACGTCAATCGGGTAGACGGCGTCGGGTGTCTCGACGAGGTTAAGCCTGTCGGGGTTGTAGCCCAGCTGACGTGCTAAAATAGGTGATAGCTTTATCTTTTCCATACCTGGGGTGTTTGGTTCCGCTTGAAAACGTACTATTTGCGTTTTGGGGTTTTCTACCAGAGTGCCCACGGCAAACGGGTGGGGGTCCTCTAACATGTTGTTGACGGCGGCCAGCAGCTCCTTTTTGTCGCGGTAGTAACCGGGCCGCACGTCCAAGAACGCGCGACTGCCATCTACCATTGTCACACGAATAGCGTTCTCACCCTTGGTGACATTGTAGAACGTTTGTGGAAAATGCACTTCGGCGAGGGCCACCTCCCAATCGCCGTTGAGCGTGATGCGTTGTCGAAGCTGCGTGACGTAACTGGCCGTGGTGTTATTCTTGTAGATTAACATGGAGCTATTGCTCGGTAACATGATGTAGAATTGGTCTCTCATGACGTCAGTGAATGAATGGCCGACGCTGGTAGCCAAGAATTAAATGTGTCCGGGTATCCGCGCCACTTGACTTTCACTCTCTTTCTGGAGCCGCTACCCTTTGTTTCTACGATTTTATCTATTTTGAATAGCGTCGCGTCGTCCGTGCGTACCCGCTGCAACTCATGCTCGTAGAACCTGCCCTCGATGGGCTCGCCATCCCACGACGTCAACGTGTAGACAATGGGGCGACGCGGGTGGACACCACTCACGCGGAAGATCTCCTCGGACCAATTCGATTCGTATCCTTTGGCAAAGACCATCTTCTCGCGTGATATACGCACGGTTTGACCAACGGAGAATTTAGGTTTGTCGTCGGCGGTGTGACGGATGGCCGTGCCGTATAGGTTCCTCCACACGGTGAGAACGTTGGTTTCATTGACGTCGACTGGCGCCATGCGTATGGATCTGTGCACCGACGTGTTGTAAGCGTGCATCAGTTGTTGCAATGCATCGACGTAACGAAACGATGACGTGGACGTAAACATTTGCCACATTTTAGACTTGAGCGTACGATTGAAACGTTCCACGACGGACGCTTTTATAACTGGATCCCTACTAACGTAAAAGTGTACACCGTGTTTTTCTAGACACGATTGAAATGTCTTGTTTACGAACTCCTTACCGCGATCGCACTGTAGGTCGCGAGGTTTGCGTTGACTCTGTGCGAAAATATCTTCGAACGCCATGGTCACCTGTGCACCCGTCTTGTCGCTTAACGCTCGACTCCAAGCGAACTTGCTAAACACGTCGATGACGGTCAGAATGTACTTCTTTCCGTCGTTGTATTTGCTCAGAGAACGTAAATCATTGAGATCTGCTTGCCATAAGTCGTCCAAGTTCGTAACTAAATATTTGTTTCGTGGAAACCGTTTTCGAGCCTGTCTGTGTAAAGTATAACTGTCCTTGGTTTGAAGCCACGCGATGACATCTTTCTTTGGTACGCGTTTGTTGACGGCGCGATATAATTTATCCGCAGTCGCGTAACCCGCGGGATGACTTGGATCGTGGTATACACGAGACAACAATGTTTTCATCCACGCCTTCATCTCGTGAACGTGTATGGTTTCCAACGACTTAGCGCGGTTGTCTTACGTACGACGCGTGACGTGACCGGGGACGATGTGGGCTTTGCGTATGTCGGACTCGAAATGACGGAAGTTCTTCTCTGATTGCCGATAATCTCTTTGGGCACGTTGAGCTCACCGAGTATCTGTGCAAATGTTTCCCAACCTCTCGGGTTAGTAGATTTTCTATTACGTATCGTATCGGCCACTAGATCTGTAATTGAAGAGCCATCTAGTTTCACGCCTTTAATCTGCACCGCGCCGTCGTCGTTGTTCCACTTGATGATATTATCGTCAGTTGACTTCAGCTTATCGTAGAGTAACTGAGCTTTGGACTTGAGCTTTGGCGGTATCAAAGCTAGCGTTTGCACTTTCATTCGATCATCGAACCCGGGACCTTCCGTCGTATGGTTCTCGCGGTCCACAATAGGAATGTGTATGGGCTGTCTAGCCTCGTTAGCGAAATGCAGGAACCGATCCAGTACCTGTTTGTACATGGCCCACTTATCGCTATCGGGGGTGTTATGTAATCGCAAGATACGAGTCATCTCTTTGTCCAGAGGCGCTAACGCGTTGTTGACAGTATCTCCATGAATGAACTTGCCTTGGTGTTGTTGTTGAAGCCGCGATAAGTCCTCGGGCGTTATGACGACCATTTGTTTTGCTCCGTCCATATCTCTTATTATGTCACAACTATTTAAATAGATTTCCAATCAACCCTCCTAGCAACGGTCCGAGTAGTAACGGTAATATGGCACCGCCTTGTTGTGCGAGAATGCGACGCTTTGTTTGCCAAACGTCACCGCGGCGGGCTATTCTTCGTAGCACCTTCTTGTACCTGGCTAATCGCGTTTTTTGCGCAGGTGATAACTTCACTCTACCATGTAGCGTGTTATCTGCGCATTCACACAATGATTTCACTAGACTCTTGTTGGCCGTTTTTAATAATTGTCGGCGCACTTTTGGGCTGGCCTTATGCAATACACGTAGTACGTCACCGTGACTTAAAATGGTAGGCGTGGGCATGTTGCACCTAGGTACTTACTTTCCCTTGGGTTTATCATTGGCGGGTATGTAGACGACAGGGTGAACACTTTCGTCTGGAAATATTTTTGCACGAAACCGTAGTTGGTCCGGTGTGTCCTGTTTAAAGTCCAGTAGTAAATAGCCGAAAGGTTCGCGCGTCGCCTGTTTATATGCGTCCACCACGAACTCGGGTCTGTGAGGTTCGATTTGCCTGGCTAATGTGGCAATCTGAGCTCGGTCTCTGGGATTCTTAAACAACACAATGTAGTGCGCGTTTAAACTGAGGTCTCGAGAGCCACGCCCTTGATGAAATATATTTTGAGATATATAGATGATGCTCAAGTTGTTATGGTGACTCTTAACGGTAAAAGCTTGGACTATTTCAGCCGAGTTTTGCATGTGATCGTCGATGACATACAGTCTTGGCTCCGACGACTCTGGTGTCGTACCAAAGTCGGGTATGCCTCGGCGGTACGTCACAGGTACGGGACAGACAACACCCTCGTGCAAGGAATTTCTTTCCGCGAAACACCAGATAATTTCCTTCATAGGAGTGTCAAACATGTGCTCGATGTTCTCGATGAGTTTACGAATGAATTGCGACTTGCCTGCCTGGGATGGTCCACTAACAATGATGTTACTCGGATGCCTAAAGGGGATCATCGCGACGACGACTGGACGTCGTCTTCGAGCAACACCTATTCTTATACCTGTTTATGTTTATGATTATGATTATGATTATAATAATTATTATTATTTTTATTATTATTATTATTATTATTATTATTAACAAAAGTGATTTGTTCGGACTTCGAACCCACACCTTTTAGTCGCAGGTTTCACCATCGTCAATATCGAATATATTTGTACAGTGCTAGATAATAATAGAAATAATTATAATAATTGTTTGTGTTGAAATTCTTAAACCTATCAACACCATTAAGCAGCAACGATTAGTGGGGGCCGGGGGGGACGGAGAGACAGATAACAATCTGTGTTGACATTCTCAAATACTATCAATAACATTAACGGGCGGACGGAGAGACAGATGACCATCTGTGTCATATTCACAAGGGGAAGCTAACGTGTGACACAGTGAACTATTGTTACTTTTGTTTATTTCTTTATTTATTTACCATCACCATCATGGCAACTGTGTCTAGTGATGCAACAACAGTACACCGAGCAACCAACGTAAGTATTATTATTATTGTTATTATTATTATTATTATTATTATTATTATTATTATTATTATTATTATTATTATTATTATTATTATTAATACCTAATTTTTTTTTTTTTTTATTTCATAGAATGTTACTGCCACCACCAGTGAGAGCGATACATCAACCGTGAGTGGTATAGATGGTTTGCTTGGGGTACCTATGCCCCCACCACTGCTGATGCACGAAATGGTGCAGTTATGGCTGCAGCATTCTGCAGAGGTAATATTAATAATACGTTTTGTTATTATTATCGTTATTATTATTTTTATTATTATTATTATTATTTTTATATTTTTATGTTTTTTTTTTTTTTACTTTAGTGTCAAGCTGACGAGGATAGGGACGCCGCTAGGAGGCACATATTAATACAGAAGCAGATAAGACGGCGTGCCCTCGAAAGGGAAGTAGAGGAGGCGGAGCGTTGGCGGGAGCGGGAGCGGGAACACTTAAACGTGATCGGAGCGGCAGAAGCAGCAGAGATAGATGAGTGGGAGCGGGAAGCAGCAGAAGCGGAGGAGCGGGAGCGGGAAGCAGCAGAAGCGGAGGAGCGGGAGCGGGAGCGGGAGCGGGAAGCAGCAGCAGCAGCAGCAGCAGCAGCAACAGAAGAGGAGAGGCAACGGCAGATACGATTAGCGGTGGAGATGTTGAATGAAGAAGAAAGAAACTTAGTTTTAGGTACATTAAGGGACAATTTGCGAGTGCTTTACAGAGACTCATATCAACAAGCTGTTTTAGCCCTCGACAATGAGGATGTAGAAATATCAAATCGATCAGTAAATCGTATTGTTCGAAATTATATCGCAATGGTGTTGCGATTGCGCCCGGAATCTCCACGTGAAACGACTAGAGAGAGAGAAGCGGAAGAGTAATGATAATATTCGTAATCAGTGTCATATGTTTAGTTTTTTTATTTACATTAATAATAATAATAATAATAGTTACATATTTAATATATATTGGCAATGTCATTTACATACGATATGTTGTACAAACAATAAAAAAGATTTTAATTTTTATTGACATTCATTCTTGCTGTACAAATAATAGTTACATATTATGATTAGTGTACAATATAATATTAACAATGTATGTTTTGATTTTCTCAGTCTACATATCCGAATGGCAATGTTGATGCATCACCATGTCGCCTTCGCTTAGTGATAACGCATCGATATACCTTCGTCTCAGCACGCGTACCTACACGACAGAATGGCGCTCGGAAAATCTTACGAGGTATATCGATAACGTTTGCTGGCGCACGCTGCACTACCATGGACCTAAGCACATTGTAATTTAAACCCGCTCTATTACCATACGTTGGCGTAAGACCCTTGCATTTTACAACGTACTCGGTTCCATGAGGCGTCTGAATCATCAGACCATAGCATTTTGGTCCACCGCTACAGAATTCTTCTATAAACGACCCTGGCCCATATGCTGACAATATTTCGTCCGTCATACACCCCAAGAAGTCTCCTGTTTCAGGAGCCCAATCTCCGGGGCGATGTCGAAACAAAACACTATCAGTATCAAAATACAGCACCCTATCACCTAGGGCCTTTAAATATTTATATAATATAATGCGGGCCTGTGCAGTCGTATAGGCAGCGTGCACCACACTCGTGAATGGCGAAATGGTGGCGGTCTGCTCAACCTCGGACCAGGTGACGTACATGAGGTTTTCACCGACCGGTAAAGTGGAATGAACGATGCGTTTGGGTGATGTGAGGTAATCAACCAAGGTAGCGTGTGATCCAATTAATACCGTCTGTGTCAAATCATCCCTCTGGCCTAGTTTACCCCAAAGACAACAAAGACAGCTCTTGCTAACCGCCCGAAGTCCTTTGTTCTTTGTAATATTGTTGGGGTCCAGAGTGATGCCCTCCCGAGCCCTATACGAGTCCAGGTATTTGGTGCGATCAGCATCGGTGACGCACCAACTGGGCCAACCGCTCGATTCCTGCTTGATCTTGAGGAACGTGTCGATGTAAGGTACAAACTGTCCACCTGTGCGTGTGATCGGGTCGTATTGCGTCACCTTGTACTGGTATATCTCGTACACACGAAGTACGATATATCCCATTTCAATGGCTAGCCGCAATTCGTCCACGACCCACACACTGGTCAGAGTACGTTCCTCAGGATCATCGTGTACGCACTCTTCCTGTCGCATCTCCTCCCCACACCGGCGACACAGCACGAACATGAGCTTCTCGCCCATCTTCATCGGCAACACCGGGTGAAAGAGTTTACGCGGCGGGAGAACCGTACACCTGACTAGCCCTTCTACAATGTCAATACAAAATCCTGGACCATACCCAATGAACAATGCACATGCGTACTCGTCTTTATATATACGCGGGTGACCCTCGGGATATTTACCGCTTTTATTAACGGAAGGGTATAAACTGCACACGTCATAATACAAGATGACTTCACCGGTGCTTCGGTCAACCTTGTAGTGTAACGATATGCAGTTTGTACGCCCCCCAAGAAAGGCATCTCGTATTCGCAAAGGCTGTTCGTGTTTTCGAGGATGCTCGTTCAAAAAGCGCTCCAGGTCAGGGGTCACCTGCCTGAGCCTATTGAATTCACATTCCCACATCACGATTACCTGGCAATTGCGAGCCTCTAGATAAGCCCTCTTGTCATGTGAGGCCTGGAACCTCTGGCCCATGGTCTCATTGGATTGGCTGGAAACGAACGCATCCTGATTGACGTAGCAATTTGGACATCCATGAAAATAACAGCCATTCATTTCCAACACAACGTTTATACCATTTGCATCCACATAGTGCCCATCTACTTTCTTTCCAAAGATTACCACCTCTCGACCATTACCGGCGTGTTTGATTGGCACACCTCTCTTATGAGCCTCGTACTCAAGCCACATGAGTGCTACGTGTGATTGTCGGTCAGCCATGCGATACCCTCCTCGAGGAGCAATACCAATGGTATCTTCCTCGAGAAAGTTACGCCGAAATACCAGCATGCACGCACTTGCCATTGTAATAGTCTCGCCAAATGGGTCGACGCCTGTCACAGACAAAAAGTCCCGCCGAAACTTTATGCAAGCCAGTCTCAGGATCTTGACATCGTTCCGACAGTAGGATTCAATTTCCCTCCTAAAATTAAATTTTTCTCCCGTGGCTGCTAAACGAGCTACCTCGTTTGCATGCCAGGCTATAAACGCATTGCGTGTACTGACTGGCATTGAATCGGGGTCGTACTCTGCCAAATCTGGCATATCCCCATTGTAATCGTAATTCTCCGGACGATTGAACAAATGGGGGAACCAGCCCTTATTGAGATCACGTGGTAGGCTTAACGTATCGGGGAGTTTTGACAATGGCATATTAAAAAAGTTTAATGAATCGATGAAGTGAAATTCATCGATTTGTATAGACAATATACTACTCTGCCGCATGAGTAGCTCAGGGCGCCACTGTTTCACTTCGGCCATATATCTCAAGAGAAATTGGCCATCGTACCCCTTGAAATTGTGTGCCACAATACGTATTTGGGTGAAGCCCGGTCTATGCAAAGTCAGGTACTCAACAAAGTCAGCGATTGTGTTGTCACCAGAGAACACATGTTCTCTGATGCCACACGACGCGCAAACGTCCACTTCGTGGTCGTAGCATACTTCACAAGCCTGTTGCATGACACACAGATTCGGCACGTGCTCCACACAGTCCACCCGACCCTCAAAGGGGACAACTTGTGTACATTCGAGATCGAAGAATATGTACAAAAGTCGTTTCGGGTGTTCTGGAGGCTTTGCTTGTGGCATGAAACATTCGTGCACGACAGGTCGGTCCTTCTTACACACACGACAATGTTTCACGCCACAAACGTGTCTCTGCTTTCCTATGTTTTTGAAAGCAGTGTCACACTGCTCACACCATTTGAATATATCGCAAACCGATCTGGTATGAAATTTTGTATGGCGGTGATTATTCATGCAGACGCGACTATTGAACATAAAATGACACTGCGGACACCTCACGTGAAGCAAGTCGTTGTCATCAATAGGTGTATTACTGCAACCTACAACGCGACAAGCTGCACATGATTCAGTGCATACGTGCTCGTAGGCTTTATCGCATCCCTGCATGCAGAAACGACAAAAGAAACGTTTATGAAATGCACGTGCCAAATGTTTAGAATTGATTACATCGAAATGATCATCAATGAGGATCAAATCGATATATATTCTAGGGTGTGCAACAGTGGGTCTAGGCCCCACGTGTAGAGCATCGCTTCCATCGCGTTGTGTAAAAACTGTGATTGAATACTCGTGTAGATAATTCTGAAACATGCGAATTTCGCGCAAGGATCCACCACTGGCTAGGTCTACACCGGCCTGTCGGCATAATGTTTCGGCTGCTTGTGTCTGAGGTGCATCGTATTGATCCAATCGTTTAAACAATCGTGTGTCATTGTCTGCTCTAGCTTTGGCTACAACTAGAGCGCGTGCGAGACACAGATTATCTTGGTTCTCTATGCGAATAATAGAATGACAATCATGGCGCCAGGACTCCCACGAAGCCGTATTATATCCCCTGCCAACGGGTATGACGGTATACCCGAATGTAGCTTTTAAGGGCCCACTAGCTATGAATTCGGCGTTAGATTGAACAACAGCAAATATTGCGCTCAAGATAACGGCTCCATCCAACTGGTCAATACGTCGATACGTAAAGCATAAAGGTAGTTCGGGTGACGCAACACTATGAATTTCCATGCCGACCCTGTAATGGGGAGGTGTATTACCTTTTAGAAACGTTACAAGTCTATCAAACACACCTCCTAGCCATTGCTCAGCGTCAGCATTTTCAGGCATAGGTTCGAGCTCGAAAACAACGTCCTTATAAACCGATTTAAAATGTTTGTAATACCTTAGGTTTTTACTTATAATCCTAAATCCATCATAGTTACCGCGTTCGGATCCACTTTTACCGCCATCATCATCATCATCATCATCATCATCATCATCATCATCATCATCATCATCATCATCATCATCATCATCATCATCATCATCATCATCATCATCATCATCATCATCATCATCTCCATCTCCATCATTACCTCCACCGCCACCACCCCAGCACAGGTCACAGCCTGGGCAATCGTCGTGATAACTCTCATCAATTGTCTCGGACTGTATCTCGTCGACGTCGTCGTCGTCGTCGTCGTCGTCGGTGGAAGCACTGAAACCATATCATATTGTTATTATTATTATTATTATTATTATTATTATTATTATTATTATTATTATTATTACTATTATTCTTATTACTATTATTATTATTATTATTATTATTATTATTATTATTATTATTATTATTATTATTATTATTATTATTATTATTATTATTATTATTATTATTAAATATCCTTATAATTACAATATCATAAACAATAATTACTTACTTCAAGTACATGGCCCGGTTTTGTGAGATGTTCGGGGCGGGTTGTAGGACTCCACTTGGCCCCGGTTGTGGTGATAACGGGTGTTCGGATGCGTCGCGGCGCCGTTTGGCGTACGCCTCCCGCCACTGTTGTTGTTGCTCGGCGCACCGCTTACACCTGTCAGCTCTCTCGGCGTCGGAGCGTTCGTTTCTGCAAAGAATAATTATAATAATAATAATACCGTTGACATCAATCGATAGGTATATATTATCACCACTGAACACTTCTTAAATAAATACATCACTTACAAAATAGCGTTGTGTCTCGTCTGCCACTGCGCCCGTTGTTGCTCGCATAGTATCATGCGACGCTGCCGCTCGGCGTCGGTGCGTTCAGCTGCCACAACGGCGGCCTCTATGGCGGTGGCGAGTGTGTCGTTTCTGCAAAGAATAATTATAATAGTACCGTTGAAATCAATCGATAGGTATATATTATCACCACTGAACACTTCTTAAAAAACAATAATACATCACTTACAAAATAGCGTTGTGTCTCGTCTGCCACTGCGCCCGTTGTTGCTCGCATAGTATCATGCGACGCTGCCGCTCGGCGTCGGTGCGTTCAGCTGCCACAACGGCGGCCTCTATGGCGGCGGCGAGTGTGTCGTTTCTGCAAAGAATAATACCATTGAGATACCACACAAATACAATTAGACTGTATCTTTTTTTTTTTTTTTTATACATTACTTACATAATCGGATAGGAACTTTCTGGCACAGCGGAAATACAAAGGTTCGCTGCTGTCGTGCCTGTTGCTGGCGATGGTAGGGGCGATTCATCATCCCCTACCCGCAGCGATGCCACAATGTCGGCTATAGCAACAGGACACTCGAACCCATCTGCTTTATCATTGTAATCATCGTTAATAATCCTGCGATGAACATTAATTCAATATTACAAAACAATCACTTATACGTAATACAATACAATAGATTATAGCTATATAAACAATACTGTATAATAACAAGATACTTACTCTAGTATATCGCGAAGAGCTTCGTCGTGGTCCATAATGCTGATACTGCTTCAGTGAACTGAGATTGATGGATTGTGTTCACAGGTGTGTGCTTAGATTTATATATTAGCGACATTGCGACAATCTCTTAGAACTATTTTTATAACTGCTCTCCTCGGGCTTCTAAATGTACTTTGAATCATTAGATTTATTTCCACGAATATTTGGTACCACTTGTCATTAGTTACACGTCGGAATACCCACCACACTTGATTAGTATTGGGTTCGAATCACATCTATCTATGCATGTATTACGAAATGTAGTACTATTTATAGTTATGTCTTCTAGGAAGCATTATAATCTATACGTGGCATCCATCTGACGGTGTGCGCCTAGTCCAGCCATTCTTCACAAACATCATGATACATAACCTTGACATACCCTGTCACATTTCATTGGTACCAGGTTCGAACCTATTACATTCACATTCTTATAGGTAGCCTAACGTAATACCTCATGACAGCTCTAAGCGAGCTGAGGCTGGGGGAATGAAGTAGAATATTTGCACACTATATACATTCCACGTTCGATTCCCGTCGCAGTGTTATTCTCATGCACGCCTATTAGGACACACAATCTCAGCCAATGAATAATACTCGGAATTGTGACGCCTCAAATCCTCCAGCCTATTAGGCCACATAGTCATTAGCGCTGAGGTGCTACACCGCTGCCGAGGCTGGATGTCTTGTCAGTCTTACAGCAACCACTACATCCGTCAGTCGCATTCAGTCTATAGTCATTAGCGAGACATTCCTTATCTCGCACAGATAATAGATCAATTACCTGAAATTGTACAGACTCAGTCTTACAGCAACAGTCCGATGTGAAGCACTCATGTTTTATGCCCCCCCCCCCCTCCCCAGGTTCGAACGTGGTACATGCACTGAGTCGTGCCCGACCCTTGGCAATATCGTGTCGTGCCGGCTTCAAATCTCATATTATCTTATGTTTTAACATTTGGGGGTGGGTACAGGGTTCGACTCCCGGTGACTGTGTTCGTTAGGTATCCTGGGTTCGATTCACGGCGGCTGTGTTGGTTAGGTATCCTGGGTTCGATACCACAATTACTTACAGGTGGGGGCGGGGTGGGGTGTGAGGTGGCAGTCGTGGAGAGCGGGTGTGGAGGGGAGGGGGGTGTGGAGGGGAGGGGGGCACCAGACAGTCGTACTAATCACCGTCTCGACCAATGAAGGATTCCTGGAATATCGACGGGATGGACCGGGGGGCTACTACTACTGTCAGAAGAGAGTACATATTGGAGGAATGTTTTTAAATCAATCTACGGATTGATGACCTAAAAATAGTTCTTGTTTTCTTTGGACATTAAAAACATAATAAAGATCTATATGAAATTAATTTTAAAAATCTCAAGTTATTATAACAAAACATATCAAGTTCTGGGTATTTGAGGTATCTGTAAGATGTACTAGATAACGGGTTTGATATTCTATAGGTACATGTGTTGTTGTTTACTTTTCTATGTACTGAGTAGTAGGCATTCGAGATAGCTGTGCCAATACAAGCCAATACGCTTGCTAAATGAGTTCACTCTGAACGTTCCGTCCAGTATTTACCTCTGACTCTCTGAGTGTTAAACGTAATAGAAGGCGTTCAAATAGAGTAGAGTGGTTAGATCAGGGTTACCAAACGTCCCTCGTGTTGGAGAACCCGATCAGTGCTAACAACATGAAACAAACTTCAAGGAGACGGCTCCGCTTCACGACACACTAAATCGCATCAAGTCTACAACGGTACAAGGAAAGCGTTTTTCTGCTATTACTCGATTCTCTACGAGTAAACACACTTTGTTCGAAGATATTACTGTGCGGCTGAGTATAGAGAGACAGTTCCAGCAGGCGTTGAGAAGACAACTTTATTCACGCAAGTGTTTTAAAGGGTGTCTCTGCAAGGAACCGCTAACACAAACCAACAAAACAAAACTATGAAAATATTGTAAAGCTATAATAAAATTATAAATAAGTAGATAACATGTCTATATAGATTCGATAGCAATCCGTTCATATCACGAGATTCTAAAAATACAATAAGGGGCATTTTTGAAGACTACAAATTCTATTTGTTTGGTGTGGTGTTATACGAACCAGTTCTAAGCAAATAATCGCATTTTTACGTTGCAAATGTTCTATTATATTAGTTTTATTTAAGGTCCTCCTTTGTAGATCAGTTTTTATAACTGAATAGGATAGACATTAAATAAATAAATAAAATTGATAAAAGTAGAAGTTCACAAAACATAATACTGTTGTGCTTCTGTATAATATATTTTTTGTGAGGCACTGTGCCGTTTGGTACGTGGTGAAACCTTTTGTAGGATATGTTTTCCTCGGTTTCATATATCATGTGCGCCTCTCGCTAAATCATGGGTTTTATTTTGAAAATGTTAAGCGAATTTATCAAAATAGTGGTTTTCATAATAAGTTCGGTGTTTGTGATTTACCGTAAATCAACATTAAGGCAAATTTGGGGTCTCGCTAGAACATTAAGATTGTTTCCTAAGCACGCGCAAACCAATAGATCTTAAAGGCACTATTTCCTTTGAGGATATGAAGCCCCATAGGGGTGGTTTTGTGCGAGTTTTAAAATATGAAAATTCATTTTATATTGAATGGATCGGGAGACCCATAATAATATATAACGGGTGACAGGAGGCATTTGTGGTGGAACGGCTGAAAATATATGGAGATATCATTGGGAATTTTATTGTATGGTAGACGCCAAAGGGACTTTAGAGACTAGAAACATGTTATGTGAATGAGATAAGACAATGAGTATAGAGTTGAAAAATGACACGTATTGAGTCCTGCTTGTATTTGTATGAAAGGGGTTCTAACTATACTTCAAAATTGTTTATGATACAATAATATTATCTTGAGATAGGCTACCAAATGATATTTGCATTGAATTATAATACTTTGTAAGGCGAACTTAGAGAATAAATTATTTTCTTAAACAAATCAAAACAACGATCAAAGTTCACATATATACGTACTGTTGATTTTTGTTTTAAATATGATAGCGAAAACCCCAAAAAATCGCATCTTAAAGCGGTTGCTAAAGCGTTTTCTCAACGACCATTAAAATATTCAATCTAGCAATGTAAGATCAACATTCTCACTAAATCCATTGAAATGTGTTAACCTTATTTATCATGCTCTATCCCATTTCATATGTCAACTTCGACTTTTACCGCTCACATATAATTTCCGTGGAAAGAGATAGAGCCAACAGCTTTTTGCAATTACCACGAGGTGGCTGCGATAATGCATATTTCACACACGAAGTGCATGAGTTATGCACAATCGATGGAGATTCAATAAGTGAATCACAGCTGTCCAAATCAAATTATAAGCATACACCCATACGCACTCGCATACCGTGTGTTCGAAAAGTCATCTTAAAAATGTGATGGAAAGCATCACTGATTGACTGCGTGACGTCATTTTCCGAGGTTGGGTAAAAAAACTTTCCAGCGTACTTCACCGTCAGCTGATTTGACATTTTGGTGGCTACTTTAAAATTTCAAGGATTAAACCAAAATGTGCCACAAAACGCTAATTTAAGTAGGCTTAGGTCTATGGCCTAGGCCTAGGCCTACTAATGTCCATCCATGTCTCACCTCGTAAATTTAAAGCCAGAATTGGCTTATAATATATTAATTTTAGAGAATAAGCTATGGCATTTTACTATAAAAGAAGAAATTAACTACTTACCAATAATTTGCTGTGTGGTATTTGTTTACTTTTTAGGTTATGTTCGTCGAAGTTGAGCGTTGAGCCGTGTTCAAAATCTCAGCAATCAATCAGTGATGGAATCCATCACTGGCCATCCATATAAATTTTGTGCTGAGGAATGATGGAATCACACTTACTAGTAGTGACGTCACGATGGAAATCGATGACGTTTTGTGATGAGATTTCAAACACTTTTGTTTCGACCCCGCTAAACTGGGGGACGATATAAGTGCGCGTAATCGTAAATAGAAAAGTGCGCGGCACGTATGTAGCGACCCCGTGTGTCCTACTGCACCACGGCTCTACAAAGACAATATTATTATAATAAGTTTACATATAAGATATTGGGTTATTTCATTACTATTGTTTTCTACTTTTGTTCATTGTATACAATATTGTATGGCTATTTTCTTATGTTTATTCCTTGGTTTTCTTATATGACATTTATACTTGTGACAATATAGTTTTCAAGGCGTTCAGAACACCTTACTATGCTCTTGTGCCAAGACAGCCAAGGATACGGTCAAGCTACCGTACCACGTCACTCCCCCGCCCCTTGTTTCTTCCAAACATGCGGGTGGGTGGGGTGGCCTGGGGTATAAATAGAGCCACATCGCAAGGCGATTTTTAGTCTCAGATTTTGTCTGTTGCTCACACCACGTCTCTCCGCTGTACCATATATTCTTGTAAATACACTATCCTTATACCACCTAGTCACTCTTGTCTTATCATGTCACTATGCCCTACACCACTCCCACGAACGTCTTGACCTCCGAGTGCTTCGTAGCGGCCCGAAACCGTTGATCTTCTGGACCTCCGAGTGCTACGTAGCGGCCCGAAACCGTTGATCTTCTTGACCTCCGAGTGCTACGTAGCGGCCCGAAACCGTTGATCTTCTTGACCTCCGAGTGCTACGTAGCGGCCCGAAACCGTTGATCTTCTTGACCTCCGAGTGCTACGTAGCGGCCCGAAACCGTTGACCTTCTGGACCTCCGAGTGCTACGTAGCGGCCCGAAACCGTTGATCTTCTTGACCTCCGAGTGCTACGTAGCGGCCCGAAACCGTTGATCTTCTGGACCTCCGAGTGCTACGTAGCGGCCCGAAACCGTTGATCTTCTTGACCTCCGAGTGCTACGTAGCGGCCCGAAACCGTTGATCTTCAATACCCTATCCAATTGCCCTAATAGCTAGTACCGTACCTTGAATCCTTACCTGATTCAGGCTTCTATTTTGCTTAATTAACAGAGTCCGTTTTAAGTTAAAGCTCCCCCTTCTCGTAGTATAAATCCGCAAGTGCTATACACGGCGCGCTTGCAACATATGGCGACCGTGACAGGACGACTGTAATCTTTTGTTCGCATAATGGATAGTCTAAAGAGGCACAGAACGCCCATTAGGGCATCATTCACGAAGATGTGTCAACAAATTGCGTCAGAGTTAGGTGAAGGCATCCTCCCCGAAAGGTCCAATGAGTTACTAGATCAAATTACCGATAAATGCAACCGGCTAGAGCTAGTTGATGCACAAATTCTAAAGATTTTGATTGAAGACGAAACAATAGGTGAGGACGTATTAAGCGAAGAATATATAAGTACAGAGTCATACCGCGAGAAATTCATTTCTATCAAAAGAAAACTCACGGATGAAATCGGTAAGCAGAGAGTGGAACTTACATCTACCAGTAGTGTCGGGGGCTCGAACCCGGGTAATATTATCGAAAGTCATAAAAAGTACAGGTTACCCGAGTTGGCGATAAATAAGTTCGGTGGCAATGTAAAGGATTGGCTTAAATTCTGGGGGCAATTTCAAAAAATTCATGACGACAGCGAAATTGCGCCGGAAGACAAATTCCAATATCTAAGCCAGTCGATGGTTAATGGGTCGCGACCCCAAGAAATTATTAATAGCTACCCTGCAACCGCGACAAGCTATTTTAAAGCCATTGAGACCCTGAAATCACGATACGGTAGAGAGGACGTACTCATAGATGTCTACGTTCGTGAATTAATCAATCTTATTAACGATAAAAAACACGGGACAGACTTATCTCGATTGTATGACAAAATAGAAACGCAATTACGCGCCCTAGAAATCCTAGGTGTAGTCAACAATCAATACGCTGTTATGCTGTTCCCAATGGTCGAAAGTTGCTTACCCGAAGAAATAATTAAAGCTTGGGAAAGACAACGGAATATGTACAAGCTTCATGTTGAACAAGAGGGAGAACAAAGTAATCTCCAATTACTAATGCAGTTCCTAAAACATGAGGTGGAAAGCGAAGAACGCGTGAAATTAGCTCGAAGTACATTTGATTCACGCGGTTCTAAAGCTAATAATAATGCGCCCAAATCAGATAAACAAATAGCCACAGCAGCTGACCTATCAAACTCAAATAGCCAGGGGCAGCCACGCATTACGTGCCTATTTTGCGAGAAGGGCCATCGCTCACACGAATGCTTTAAGGCTCGAAGGATGACACTTGAAGAAAAGCGAGATATTATCACAGAAAAAAGGGCTTGCTTTTCATGTCTTAATCTCGGTCATACCTCGAAAAAATGTAGAGCCAATGTAAAGTGCATGTTGTGTGAGCGAAAACATCATACCATTATGTGTGTTAACTTCACTTCAAGCCAACAGGTAAACAGTAAACCGGTAGAAGAGAAGACATCAGATAACATCACGTCAATGGCAAATACTAATCATGTCTCTCACGACGTCCTGCTTCAAACCATTCAGGTGACAATAGAGGGAAGTAATGGACAGAATAGACAAGCCCGGGCCTTGATAGATACAGGATCTCAGAGATCATACATCACAAAAGGCATTGCTCGGGAGATGGGGTATGAAAGAAAGGGGTGTGAGACTTTAAAACATGGCTTGTTTGGCGGACACGTAACGCTACCTAGAAAACACAATGAATACGTGGTCCATCTTGCCAGTACAAGCAACAATTACAGATGTAACTTCAAAGTACTCGACAACCCTGAAATATGTGAATATACAGCAAGTATTCCAAGCGGTGCATGGATAACGGAGTTAGAAAACAAGAGGATAAAACTGAGTGATTACGGGAACCAATCAAAACAAATCGAGCTTCTTATCGGTGCCGACGTGGCAGGGAAACTATTAACTGGTAACATTTGCCCCTTACAGTCAGGGCCAGTGGCAATAGAGACCAAGCTCGGATGGACACTGCTAGGAAAAGTAAACAATGATAACGCCCAACAATCTAACGACTCGCTCTTGGTTACGTCCATGTTTGTACATGACTGTACAATTCCAGACTTGTGGAAACTTGACGTCATAGGCATTACGGACAATGCATCAAAACTAGAGAAAGAGGAACTCGCTAAAGATACAAAAAAACACTTTCTCAAAACAGTGAAAAGAGTGCCCGACGGGAGGTACCAAGTTGAATTGCCGTGGGTCGAAGACCACCCCCCTCTCCCCGACAATTACAACATTGCCGTCAAAAGACTTTCAAATACTACACGGAAGTTAAAAGAGGAAAACAACTTTGATGAATACGACGAAGTCCTTAAAAATTGGCAACAAGAAGGAATAATCGAAGCAATAAATCCCGAAACAATGGAGGGGGATAATTGTCATTATTTACCTCATAGAGCGGTCATTAAAGACGGAAGCAGCACTAAGATAAGGCCGGTTTTTGATGCATCCGCGAGGAAAACTAAGAACTCTCCCTCATTAAACGATTGTTTGTCAAAAGGTCCCAATTTAATCGAGTTGATTCCCAAAATCTTAATGAACTTTCGAGAAAAGAAAATTGGTGTTTCCGCAGACATAAAGGCCGCCTTCTTACAAATCGGTGTCAACGAGAACAATCGTGACTACCTAAGATTTATGTGGTGGAAGGATTCCGATTGTAAAGAAATCCAGTTGTTTCGACATACACGAGTAGTGTTTGGGGTGGCATGCAGTCCCTTTTTACTAGCCGCAACAATCAACTACCACTTGGATAATGCACCGAAACATCTGGAAACAACGGCAAGGAAATTGCGAAGCGCATTCTACGTCGACAACTGTGTTACTAGTGTCGATAACAATGAAGAACTCACTAAATTCGTCACCGAATCCACGGACATAATGAATACCGCGCAATTCGAGTTGAGAAGGTGGGAGTGTTCCGGCCAATCATCAGAAGAATCACAAAAAACAATGGTTTTAGGTCTAGTATGGGATAAATGTGAGGACAGTCTGAGTTGTGACACCGAGAAAATATTAGAAGAATTCGGTGGTACAGTCAATAAGAGGAGTTTGCTATCCACCACTCACAAGATATTTGACCCAATCGGATTCACCTGTCCAATCACTGTCCCACCAAAGCTATTGTTACAAGAAACGTGGAAACTGAAGATGAATTGGGATGAAGAATTACCTACTGCAATTCGCGAAAAATACGTTCAGTGGAGGGAAGAGTTGCATTTATTACGTGCAATTCAAATCCCACGACGATTGAATCTTGGTGAGGGCAAAATTACATTGCACACATTTTGTGATGCGAGTAAGAACGCATACGCGTGTTGTATATTCCTCAGGAATGAATCAACATTGCAAACAACGATTAATTTCGTTCAAGCTAAAAATAGAATCACGCCGCTCAAGGACATAACAATACCGCGGCTTGAGCTACTGTCTTGTCTGATTGGCGCCCGTCTTACACAAGAGGTCAATCAAACATTAAGAATACCGAAAGAAGATATATTCTTTTGGTCTGATTCCACCACCGCCTTGAGTTGGATCGACCGACAAGACACGTGGGGTGCCTCCGTGTGGAATAGGGTGCGTGAAATAAGAGAACTCACACTAGGAAGCGTGTGGCGGCACATACCAGGGTCACACAATCCGGCTGACCTTCCATCTCGAGGGGTGGGAGTGAAGAAGTTTATAGAAAGCAGATGGTGGGAGGGGCCCGAGTGGTTGACGTATGACATGTCCACTTGGCCTACCGCCGAGAGAAACATTGACGAACAAGAGGTAAATTCTGAAAAACGGAAAACTCTCAAGATAAACTTAGCCACAACGGAATCCTCTGTTTCGCAAATACTGAACACTCGTTTCTCTAAATATAAAACTATGTTAAAGGTAGTTGCGTGGATAATGAGATTCATTAATAATTGCCGAAATCCAGCAACAAAAACCCACGGCGAACTTCGCGTAACAGAAATTGAGAACGCCGAAATTCAGATCATCCGATTAATTCAGCATGAAACATTCAATGAAGATGAACTTAAATCAATAAAAAGAATCAATGTTAAAAAATCAGATAACGGCTTATTGACAGTTAAATCCCGCCTCACCGCACGTGAAGATACAGATCTGTTCAAGTCTCCCGTGCTCTTACCCAGTAAACACGACATTGTTGACAAACTCATTCTTCACGTGCATCAAAGTCTCCATCATGCTGGCGTCAACATAACGCTTAGTCAGCTGAGAGAGAAATATTGGATCTTAAGGGGTAGGAAAACAGTAAGTCGAGTTATATCTCGTTGCCAGAGATGTAGACGGTTCACGGCTAAGCCAATGACATCCAACCCACCCGCGCTTCCAGCCGATAGAGTCAACGACGCGGCAATATTTGAAATCACTGGCGTTGACTTGGCGGGGCCACTGTACTTAAAGGGTGGAAAGAAAGCTTGGATAGTCTTGTTTACATGCGCTGTTTACCGGGCCATACACCTCGAATTAATTACCTCTCTGAGTAGAGAAGCATTTTTACGAGCCCTCGAACGAATGGTCAGTCGTCGGGGCCGACCTCGAATAATGTATTCAGACAATGCTACTAACTTTGTCGGTGCTAATAACATCTTGAACTTTGAAGCGGAAATAGTAAAAGCCACTGTCATGCAAAAAATGGAGTGGAAATTCATCCCTCCATTATCCCCCTGGTGGGGGGGATGGTGGGAGCGAATGATGAGGATGATCAAAAACATGCTTCGCCGAGTTCTAGGAAAGTCCATTTTAAATTACGAGGAAATGATCACTGTCCTCTGTAATGTCGAGGCTATAGTTAACTCTCGTCCTTTAACATACATGTCCGAGGACGTTAATGACTATCAGCCAGTGACACCGGCATTATTTCTTAACGAAATACACAACAATGAGTTCAGTGAGACGACACCCATAAATCAAGAATCGCTTTCCCGAAGATATATTTTTAAATTGAAGCTAGTACGAGATCTGAAGGAACGATTTAGGAAAGAATATCTCGCTGAGCTTATGCAGCACACTAAACACAAGAATTGTCCCCAGATAAAAAAGGGCGACCTTGTATTTGTGCAGAACGAAAACAAAAGATTACAGTGGCCCTTGGCCCGTGTACTAAACGTGTTTCCGGGTAAAGATGGCTTCACCAGGGTGGCCAAAATAAAGACGCAGAATGGGGAATACATCCGCCCCGTTCAAAGGCTGCACCCGGTCGAAGTCCACGAGACCACAGAAGCGGAGACATCGATTACAAGGAGTGGGAGGAGAAGTAGGAAGCCTGACAGGTTAGATACTAGTTATTAGGTGCCCACTTTTCACAACATCACTCCAGTTCTCATATATCCCTCATCATTCCACACAAGATGAATCTCTCCATGGTATGGACATCTGATAGGACGCCCTGCTGTCCCATTCACCCCCTGACGGGGACCCGAGACGCCAACCTGCCACGCCCACAGCGACCACCACCCGGCGGCAACTCACTTCGAGCCCCAAGATCTTCCGATCGGGACCCTGCGGCCACTGGGAGTTGCACGAAGACACGTGTGTTCTGTGCGGGTTCGGTAAAGTGGTCGGGAATGAGCACGGCTCATTCCCGAGGTGGGAGTGTGTTTCGACCCCGCTAAACTGGGGGACGATATAAGTGCGCGTAATCGTAAATAGAAAAGTGCGCGGCACGTATGTAGCGACCCCGTGTGTCCTACTGCACCACGGCTCTACAAAGACAATATTATTATAATAAGTTTACATATAAGATATTGGGTTATTTCATTACTATTGTTTTCTACTTTTGTTCATTGTATACAATATTGTATGGCTATTTTCTTATGTTTATTCCTTGGTTTTCTTATATGACATTTATACTTGTGACAATATAGTTTTCAAGGCGTTCAGAACACCTTACTATGCTCTTGTGCCAAGACAGCCAAGGATACGGTCAAGCTACCGTACCACGTCACTCCCCCGCCCCTTGTTTCTTCCAAACATGCGGGTGGGTGGGGTGGCCTGGGGTATAAATAGAGCCACATCGCAAGGCGATTTTTAGTCTCAGATTTTGTCTGTTGCTCACACCACGTCTCTCCGCTGTACCATATATTCTTGTAAATACACTATCCTTATACCACCTAGTCACTCTTGTCTTATCATGTCACTATGCCCTACACCACTCCCACGAACGTCTTGACCTCCGAGTGCTTCGTAGCGGCCCGAAACCGTTGATCTTCTGGACCTCCGAGTGCTACGTAGCGGCCCGAAACCGTTGATCTTCTTGACCTCCGAGTGCTACGTAGCGGCCCGAAACCGTTGATCTTCTTGACCTCCGAGTGCTACGTAGCGGCCCGAAACCGTTGATCTTCTTGACCTCCGAGTGCTACGTAGCGGCCCGAAACCGTTGACCTTCTGGACCTCCGAGTGCTACGTAGCGGCCCGAAACCGTTGATCTTCTTGACCTCCGAGTGCTACGTAGCGGCCCGAAACCGTTGATCTTCTGGACCTCCGAGTGCTACGTAGCGGCCCGAAACCGTTGATCTTCTTGACCTCCGAGTGCTACGTAGCGGCCCGAAACCGTTGATCTTCAATACCCTATCCAATTGCCCTAATAGCTAGTACCGTACCTTGAATCCTTACCTGATTCAGGCTTCTATTTTGCTTAATTAACAGAGTCCGTTTTAAGTTAAAGCTCCCCCTTCTCGTAGTATAAATCCGCAAGTGCTATACACGGCGCGCTTGCAACAACTTTATTCGTATGATGGAATCAATCACTCCATCATGATGACTTTTCGAACATTTGGATACGTATACGCATGCGGCTTATGCACGGACTGAATGATATGAGTTTGAATCTGGTTGTAAACCACAAATAATTGCTACCAAAACACATAAGAAAAACTTCAAATCATGTGTGTGTATATATAAAATAGAATACTATACGTACATACAGTACATACATTATAATCACTCACTACAGACCTACACACAATTACAATGAAGCTTTCTAAAAAAAAAAAAAAAAAAAAAATAATAGTATATGCAATTCTGTGCTTCGGTACCTTAACATCACGAGGCAGTGGCGTAGCTATACGGGGGGAGGGAAAAAGATGAACGCCCCTCCCCCATCACTTGTATCAAGAGGGGGCGAGGGCGGGCAAAATGCAATGACAAATTTGAATGTTCAACAACTATAAACATTGTTTCTAAAGCTGTGCATCCGCATAGTACTAATACTCGTTGACATGATTGACGTTTATGATAGTGGACAAAGCGAGCGATGGATAAATGCATTTATGAGGGCCTACCGTTTGCCAGGTCCGCGCAAACTCGCCTTCTCGACCAGTGATCGTTCTGATTTAAAAAATATTTGCCCCCACTTAAAACAAGTGTTAGATACGCCTTTGTTACGAAAGTAACATAGGCGTAAAGTTCACAATAGTAAGCGCGCAAATCTCAAAATATTCCCAACATCCGATTCTTTGTTACGAATGTAACAAAGGCGTATCTTATTGTAAATAATATTTTAAACGATTGAAACATGGATGTGTTTTAGTTGGCGTTGGGCGTTACTATAGAGTTCTTAGATTACACTATAGACTTTTTAGAACATCATTGATTTGAAAAATTTAACTTAACCTGTGTTTGAACTGTTTTAATGCAGGTTCTTATAATATCACGACTGTTGCAACTTGTTATGTGTATGTGATTCAATTAATTTATCCATAATGTATCATACCATCGCAAAACCAGTTGAAAAGTAAAAACGCAAAATCGTCCTACCGTATTAAGTGGAAGGGGGAGGGGTCTAACGCTCTCCAGACCACCCCCCCCC
Organism: Isoperla grammatica; assembly: GCA_945910005.1. Lineage (NCBI taxonomy): Eukaryota > Metazoa > Arthropoda > Insecta > Plecoptera > Perlodidae > Isoperla > Isoperla grammatica. The sequence goes on from OX246738.1 coordinate 60,950,859, forward strand.
CCCCCCCCTTGGAAAATATCCTGGCGGCGTCCATTTTAGTGATGACATCTGGGCTATACGTATTATACGCATTTTAATACATCACGAAACAACCCCTGATATTTTAGTGTCTTGCGGTGGCTGAAGAGCATGGTATGGTTCTATATTCGCTCTTCAACGCCCTGCAAATACAAGGGATTATGTCGCGGCACACAGAGGTAATCTAATCTTTAAGTTGTTAGGAAACCCCGTCGGTCGTATTCTGCTCCGCGCAATCTGAAGGGGAGCCGCTCTGAGGTGTTGCGGGAATATTTTTATATAACAAGTTGCGGAGCCCTCATCATAGAGCGGTTGTAGAGGCGGATCAAGGCTTTACGCCAATCAACGTGGCAAATTGGGATGCTCAAATTTCTCTTGTGGTAAGACAGAGTGAGGGCCAGAGAGAGAGAGAACGAGAGCGAGAGAGAGAGAGAGAGAGAGAGAACAAGGATCCCCACGCTTGGTTGCGATCTGTCTCACTCAACGACCGGTCGACAGGCTAGTGACGTCAGCGAAGCTCTGGCCTAGCTGCTTATCAACCACCGTCGGCTAAGCTTAATGTCTCATTCGTATGCTATGAAGATAATCGACACAATGGGGGAACGTAGAACGTCTTCTCTCAGAAGCATCATGCTTATATCGAGTCACATGGCTGGAGTCATATATATTGTACATTGTACAGACATAAGTGTTGGATGTTTTCCGTAATAACATACACCAGTGCGATAGTTATGCATTACATTATTTCAGAATGGAATAAATAAAATGTTCAAATTAATAATGTTTTATATTATGGTTCTGTGATTAACATCCCTGGAGGCCGGGTACTCTTTGTAACCGTGTACGATGAGGTCATGGCAGCTGATGGGGGGGGGGGGGGGGGAATCGACTTCCTACTGGTCCACACCCTTTGCAACCGTAAATGAGACCAGCGTGTAATCTGCCGCAGGGCTATTAGGATAGATTTATGGTGGCACTAATTTGACGTTGATCTAATTAAGACATTTCTGCTCTCGGTTGGAAGTTTTGAAAAATCATCAAACAAAAAATCCCACAAACAATTTAGTTAAAACGAAACGGCGAATTGTGGATATAAATCATAGGTACAATAAATTTGTATTTTATGTAATTTAGTTAATGCCCAGTAACAGCCAGGGCATCGACGACTCAACTAGTTTCTCATAGGCACCCTTTAAGTATCACCCCCCCCCCCCCCCCCCTATGATTAACATTTCACTAAAACTTGCTTGTAAATTATAATACGAATTCATACATAATTGCAATAACTTCATATTGTCTACAAATTGGGTCAGTCTTAAGTGTCTTCAAACATTGTTTCTCTCTATCTAGTCATAACATAACAACACTGTAATTTTCATCATAATGTGTAACGAGTGCACCACTAAACATATGATTCAAACAAGAACAATAAAACATCAACATGTTTCTAACCCTGTCTAACAACACATCATTGCAACCGACGCCACCGGCGCACTTTTATTTTGTATCTAACTAATCGGGATGTCATTAATCACACTGAGAATATTAGTGGTCAAGCTGCAACATGTTCACTTACATGTGGAAATATCTTAGTATAATATGGTTAAAAATTGATACGCATTAATTTTGTATGCTGCGGAATATCCTGTTAGTTTACAAATAATACATTTTGGAAATTTTATGATCAAGGGGTCGCTAATAATGGCAACGATAGTAGACGAAAAGCCTGTACGAGGAAAGGACTAAATTTACGCTCTATACTCCTATCGCACACTTTCTAGACAAACTCTTAAAAAGCTTACAAACATTAAATATTATGGCAGAGATATAGAACGAATAGAACCAGAGTCCAGCGAAGATCGCGCAAAGCTTTGCTGGTTTCTTAAACCAGGGTGATTTACATTTAGTCTTATACGGTTGTGAATGCGACTTCTCTACCCGGTGCCAACATTCTTAACAACAAGCGAGGAGAATGCTCAATGTTTTGTCCCTAACCTCCCCATGGAGCTAGCTGGGACCGTAAAGGATGAATTAATGGCTATGAAACTCCAGCCGTATATAATATGCAACACATTCGAATAGACCACGTTTTGACAAGCTAACTTGCCTTTAATTCTAATTCATTCTCGGGCCATAATTCACTGAAAATTGCCATTTACAAACATAAATTCTTTAAATACATGCACATTGTTTGTGTTTTTTTTTTTTTATTATATCTTATTACACGTGTAATGTTTTGGCTTGTGGAAAAGCGCACAGTCTGAAATTTACTGAAGTAGTTTATTCAACATTTTGGCTTAATACCGTAAATGTAGTAAAACATTATTGAGCTTTTAGAGTAAACCATTTAGTTTTTTACGCTTCAGCGCATTGTGAATTTTTATTCAATAAAATTATAACGTATAACATCTCTTTCATTATTTATACAAAGTAGTTTATACATGAAACAGTTTAGCCGTTTAGCTGTTCAGGTATGAAAATACATCAATGTTTTGTTCATGCACGGTAACTTAATTTGTTTTATAGCAAATTTTGAAACATTAGTTGAAAATATGTAAACGCGCTTAGAATTCGTGGGAAAAATTCACAAATCTCAAACTATTCCCAGCCTCAGATTCTGGTTTGGATGCTTGTAAAACCTATTTTGATAGCATGTTGGCTTATTTGCAAGGCATACAGACATCCAGAGTTCATACGCACGAGACGAAGCTAGATTTAAAAAGTTGGAAGGCAAGCAAGGCTTTGCTCGATCGTCGTTACTCAACGTAAGCATCTCTTTCGTAATATGCATGTCCACGTCAAAAGTATGTCTGCATTTTCTCTCCTCTTGATTGATGACTATTACTCTGATGACTTTGTTGAGTAGTTGCAAAATGTAAAGCAGTCGCAATTCGTCTACTTATTCCAATGCAAAAGACAGATATTGTACTGAATGTCGCATCGTGATGTATTATGTCGTCTCATGTTCTACAACTTTAAACAATATGTTTAAAATAACAATATTACATAATTATTACAATTTATTATTTTTATTATTATAATGTATATATGATGTTACATAAGACAGAATTTAACAAACAAATCCCACTGGGAATCGAACCCAGGGGCTCTGACCATCTTCACATATTATAAACAATACATTTTCTAACAACAAAGAAGACAAATGGTTATTCTCCTCTTCTGTGGCTCAGGGGTCAGAGTATACCCGCCTGGTAAGTGGGAGACCTGGTTTCGATTCCCAGCGGGGTCGGGTTTTTACTTTCTGTCTTATGTATATGTATATTATAATTTGATTATTAACACTTCATTTGTATTGAATAACAGTATAAATTACCATTACCATTAATATATATCATTTGATTATGATATAATTTTGATAGAACAATTAATTAATATATATATGTTCCGTTCTCTATTTTTTCATTTATGTATAAATATACCCCACAGTTAAGCCTTGTCAGGCTTTGTGGGCTTCTACGAGTGACTGATCTTTTTTATGCATGTAGTTCTGTATGTTGCTAAATTTTAAATTAAAAATTAAAAAATTAGTGTTCAAGTCACCTTAATTAATTTACACCAATGAATATGGGTTCAATACACTATAGAACAAACAACAATGGTTAATGTTGTTGCGAGTGAGTGAAAGCAAGAGTGTGAAAATACAAGAAAAGTGTCTGCAAGTCACAATTAAAACAACACGAACGTTTTCCAGAAGTCGGACAAAAGTTCTTTGAAAATTAAAACAACGACATGAATATTCATCGTTTCTCTCTAGAAAGCTGTTATATCCTCTAGACTCTATTTGGCATGCAAATTTTTAAGGAAAATATCGGAATATAAGGAAAAGGTTCTAGTTGCGCATGAATAAGACCCCGACGTAAAACCCACATATATTACTCCGCGTTATAATAAATATGAAGATGGTAAAGAGAATGGGCCGTGGTACCTAGTATGAATGCTCCGGTTTCTTATATTGTAAGATCGCGAGTTGAGCAAAACTTTGAGCTATCTAAAGTCAAGGGTACTGCATCTCCACTAGTAGTATATATACAGACTGCCTTGGGAGTTTGTTTGAGAGTTTGGGAGTTGGGGGATTGGGGTAAAGCTAATAAAGTACAATATAAATATTCAAATCATAGTTCCGATCATATTGAAGTCGCTGTATGCATGTCAATCCCTGTTTTCTTTGGAAATATCTCCATTATTCCTATTGTGTATTATTTATTTGAATTTCCTGGTCTTTGACAGTATTTTCAGTATTCCATGGCATCGCGATTGTACCTCCATATTGTTTACATAAGTGCACGATATAGACAATTAATAATAATATTCTTCAAACATCTGTGCTATTTAAAGTGCATATAGATACAATTAAATCTATCGTTATTGAATAACTAAAATTATTTTATCCCTTATACCTTCTAGATATGTACATATATGTTTTATATTGCCTTTTGATATCAAACAAAACTGGAAACTCATTCAAGAGCAAACACGAAAACGTTTGTTTCACGTTTCAAGTAATAACGCCGATAGACAATAAAAGTAAGCAACCATTGACGTCGCGAATAAGTCGTACATTGCTATCCTAAAAACATCCGTTCCTTCCACAGCACTCACCAATGTTCGGTTCATAAATGTCCTTCTCGATTCGTTTCTTTTTACAACCCTTTCTTTCCGAGTCGCAGCAATCTGCTCTCCCCTCGCTCTTGGCTTCTCACCCCGAACCTCTGAGACCTCGATATCAATCAACCAACACACTGCACACGAAATGACAACACATCAAACATAGTGCTAGGCCCATAGGGACCAGTGTTCAGTGGCAGATTCTCATAACTGGTAACGTCCGAACCTGGAAGCGTAATCGACGGGGGGGGATATGTGTGTGTAAACAGTTTCATCATATTTTTGTTTTCGTGGGAATAGCCGTTATAGGGTGCACACCAGCTTTACCTGATGTGCCCCTCTTCAGGTGACTAACTAGGTTATTAAAGTCGATCGATGAAGTGAACTACCCATTCAATACAACAACTAAACTATTCAAATTAAATGGACATGAAAAAATACTTTTTTTATTCTAAAATATGAATTTCAAGAATTATTACATGTGAGTAGCATTTAATACTGAACTCCTTGAAATTATATATTTTTTTTTATTAATAAAGTATATTTATAGTTTCTAATTTGAGTAGATTTGACGTAAAATTGACACACCAACGCGAATATCTCGAAAACGGATCGCGTCCGACCATCTTTTTCAAACGTATTCATGTTAGTCATGAAGTTATCTACATTTAGGACGAAAATTTGTTACAATATTATACTTTTTTAAGGTGCTACGCAAAGTTATACGATTAAAAGTGTAGGTTTTTGTTCCGTTACAATGTATAACATAGGGAATTCCAACGCATTTCAACACTTAATAAATAAAAAACTAATAGCGGTAGGAGCATATTTTTTTCTACAATATTCACAAGCTTAATCTCAACTTGCAGTACATACAATTTAAATGATTTATATTACATGTGCAGTTATCATCGATCGACTTTAAGGCGTTTGGATAGTTGGGAAGGAATGTCAGAGGGCTATTAGTAGGATTCAATTCCAGCATTCGCCTTTACGACTGAGGAAAACCTCGGAAAACCCTTCAGTCAAGACTGCCGGTAGCCGGAATCGAACCAGCGACCTCCCGAATTAGAGTCTCGCGTCTTACCGCTGAGCCACCTCTATCAGTATTTGATCACACGATCACCAATAGAGGTGGCTCAGCGGTAAGACGCGAAACTCTAATTCGGGAGGTCGCCGGTTCGATTCCGGCCACCGGCAGTCCTGACTGAAGATTTTCCTCAGTCATAATGGCGAATGCTGGGACGGAGTCCTACTAACAATCCTCGGACATTATTTCCCAACGATCCAAACACCCTAACATACCTAGTTAGCCACCTGATGTGCACCCTATAACAAGTATTCCTACGAAAAATGATAATTCGCTCGAATTGAAGCTTAAGTCTGCGTCATTAACGCGTTGTAGTGGCTTTTTTCGGACGACCCTACTAAGAATAAATATTATTGAGTTAAAAACCAGCTTTCATTATGTTAATAGCAAATTTGAAATTCCACCAATAAAATGTTAGTCTTGAATTCAATGTCAAAAGAATATTATTATTGAATTATTAAGGCCGCCAAATCACCCCTCGTCCAGCCGTCATCCGTATCATCCGTGAACCGTCTAGTAATGTTTACGTTTCATTTCTTGCAGCTGAATTCAATCTTCTCTGTCAAACCATGCAGGAAATGAATCCTGCTCGTTTTAGTTTTTTTCCTCTGGAATGGCAGAGCCAACGTAATTGTAATTCAATATCTCAATTTGTCGGCTTGCTCTCGGTTGTGGCTTTAATATGAAATTTCACAGTCTGCCAAACCTGTGTGATCTCTCGAGGCTTGAAGTGTTTGACCTGCAAATGAAGCGGACTGATATAATACGGTTATTCGAGTCCGCTCCTAATTTCCATGGCGACTAAACAACTACCCAGTAAGATGGGGTTCAAACAAGGGTTTCTATCACTCAGTTTAGTTACGACATACGATTACTATGTTGATTACATCATGGACTTACATCATGATTACATTAAGTTTGTAACAACAATAACATAGCAAGTAAATGTCATAATCGCCTCCTCCGTTGCATCACACACATTGCATCGTGCGTAGTGATAGTAGTGATAGAAGTGGTATCTGTACTGATGTAACTGGTAGCAATTGTGGTAGTAGGTGTACTATCAGTAGTTTTAGTAATAATGAGTGGATTGGTAGGGGTGGTATGTTTGTTGAATTATAGAAAGAAGATTGCAATATTTAGTTTAACATGGCACCTCCACCAAAAGTTGACTCACGACAGTAAAAACACGTAAAACACATTTAACCCTGTCTCTTTATACTTTGAACTAGATTATTATTCTCAAATGCTTTGACTTCGTTGCAGTTTTTATCAAAGTCGCGTACAGAGCTTCCTGGATATCTTCGGAGTAGTCTTAGGTTGGAATTCATAGTCGGCCCCTACACCTAGGGGCACCCATTGTTGCTATGGATTTGTTTTGTTTATGGGAAATAACATGGAAACAATTGTTACCTTAGCAACAATGGGCGCCCCTAGGTGTAGGGGCCGACTATGAATTCCAACCTTAGTCTTAGGTTGGAATTCATAGTCGGCCCCTACACCTAGGGGCACCCATTGTTGCTATGGATTTGTTTTGTTTATGGGAAATAACATGGAAACAATTGTTACCTTAGCAACAATGGGCGCCCCTAGGTGTAGGGGCCGACTATGAATTCCAACCTTAGGTTGGAATTCATAGTCAGCCCCTACACCTAGGGGCACCCATTGTTGCTATGGATTTGTTTTGTTTATGGGAAATAACATGCAAACAACTGTTACCTTGGTAACAATGGGCGCCCCTAGGTGTAGGGGCTGACTATGAATTCCAACCTTAGTCTTCTTGAATCGACCACTATCTTTGAACAGTTTTATTGTAATAACATACATTTGTAAATTAAAACTGAAATGTTTTGTTTACCAGTATAGTTTTACCATGACAGAGTATTCACATCAATTTTCTTGAAGCACTTGGACGTTTTAGTAACAATCGTATGAACTATTGTTTTACATAGAAATATACTTGAACCTTGAGAAAAATATCGATATAGTGTTTTCGATTTAAATGCTTGTAAATGGAATAATACATTGATTCAAATCAAAATGGAACATGTTTGTCAGCACTGTTTTTTTGATTCTGAGCTTTTACATCGAGACATTCATGTGCTATGTGAGATACAAAATGCTTATCATACATGTACGTAAGCACAACAAACCTCACTTGTTTTCATAGTTAGACGCGCTCATGATGCACATGCATTTATTTGTTGCACAATTTGATTAACTCTACATCAAGGCTGTTACGCGAACAACCTGAGCTTTTAACGACGAAAGTTTAACCGTGGTTAACTCGTATATGCGACAATCATAAAGCAGGGAATATAAGTGGAAGTTTAGTTCACTTAAGCTGTGGCTTGACCGATATGTTTTTTATAATTGCATGTTACGTTGCGTAGTTGCTAACTGCACTGTTGTTCAGATCATAGATTCTCGTATAGAATTAATTGCATAAAAACTTATACACAGCTAAATGTTTCGCACTTCAGTTATCAGACCGTAAACTGACGTATGCAACTATAAACGATAGTATGGTATGGAAGTTATATACGTACAACATAGTAAGGACGATAATCGTACAATAAGTAGCGTATTCAGGAATTCGGAAGAGGGGGGCCCCCGGAGGGAGCTGGCGGAAACCATAAGGGGGTCTGGAAATTGTTTTCTCGCCAAGGTCATTTTGGTGGAAATTTGTGCGTTTCAGAGCGGTTAACTGAAAACGAATCACTCAGTTTCTATAAATATATTTTTTCTTAATCTACACCAATAAAACGAACGGTAGCACTTGTATCGCTTAGCTAATATTCGCAAATTATTCGTTTTCATAATAATTGCATTTGCTCTTAATTAAGCGAGCGAAGCGAGCGTTTCCACTTGACTCTTATGGCACTTCATTCTGTTTTTTTTTTTTGTTTGTTTGTTTGTTTGTTTTTTTTTTTTTGTTTTTTTTGTTTTTATGTCTGTCGATAGCGGTCGAACGGAAAGTCCAATCAACTTGAAATTTGAACCATCCACAAGCCTCGATGTGGATTGAAGGTGTATAGTTTTGAGGCAAAATCGTTAGAAAAGTTACAAAGTTACACCATAGTTACTGCAAAATATTTTTTTGAAACAAAATGGCGGCAAAATGTGAGATAGCCATATTTTTTTAAACTTTTTTCCGGTCACGAATATGTTCATTTTTTGGCGATACGATAAATATTGGCAAAGTTACACAAAAGTTACTCGAAAATATTTTTCTAAAACGCAGTAACGGCAAAATGTGAGGTGGCTATCTTATAGTAAATTTTTGTCCGGTCCCGAATATACTAATGTTAACGTGATGCGATACGTATTAGAGGCAGAAATTACATTTCTATTGCGGTCAATAAGTGTTAGTAACGGTGGCGGACCGTGTTGAAAACATGACCACGAAAATTCTTAGCAACGCACATTGCACTGCATACAACAATGTCGGAAAGTATAATAGCCATGGAAATAAGAACAATTTTTGCAGTACGCATTCTTGAATTGTTGTTAATTGTTGTTCGTATTAGCATTGAAAACTTTTCGCCAGAAAGTTCGTAGATATTGACGCGCTCGCTTATCAACGCGTCAAACAGAGCGTTTTCCTAGTTAAATCAATACACAATAATAATTAAGCGAGCGAAGCGAGCGTTTCCACGAGACTCTTATGGCACTTCGTTCTGTTTTTTTTTTTTTGTTTTTTTTTTTTTTTTTTATGTCTGTCGATAGCGGTCGAACGGAAAGTCCGATCAACTTGAAATTTGGACCATCCACAAGCCTCGATGTGGATTGAAGGTGTATAGTTTTGAGGCAAAATCGTTTGAAAAGTTACAAAGTTACACCATAGTTACTGCAAAATATTTTTTTGAAACAAAATGGCGGCAAAATGTGAGATAGCCATATTTTTTTAAATTTTTTTCCGGTCACGAATATGTTCATTTTTTTGGCAATACAATAAATATTGGCAAAGTTACACAAAAGTTACTCGAAAATATATTTCTGAAACACAGTTACGGCAAAATGTGAGGTGGCTATCTTATAGTAAATTTTGGACAGATCACGAATATACTAATGTAAACGCGATCCGATACGTATTAGAGACAGAAATTACATTTCTATGCTGTCAATAAGTGTTAGTAACGGTGGCGGACCGTGTTGAAAACATGACCACGAAAATTCTTAGCAACGCACATTGCACTGCATACAACAATGTCGGAAAGTATAATAGCCATGGAAATAAGAACAATTTTTGCAATGCGCATTCTTGAATTGTTGTTAATTGTTGTTCGTATTAGCGTTGAAAACTTTTCGCCAGAAAGTTCGTAGATATTGACGCGCTCGCTTATCAACGCGTCAAACAGAGCGTTTTCCTAGTAATAAAGTATGTTGTGTTCATCATCTAATGGCATTTTAAACAAACATTGTTAAATGCGTAATTGAAAATGGCAATTATAAATTTAACATTTATAATTGCGTTGTGTCATTTAGCCAGTTTAAACAAAGCACAAAGCCTACCTATCGATTTTGCAGGACGTCTCGAGTGACGTAATGGTAATAATTCCACAATTGAAAAAGGGTTTTACATTTAGAAACATTGTTGGGCCCATCGAAAGCACTTCATGGCAATGAATGTTATTATATCATTGTTTTGTTTTAATAACCAAATACTAATAGGCGATGGTAAAGTAACATCGCTATCTATGATACTTTATTTCTCTGTACAATGGTAAAACTTGCTAAAACGATAACTATGAAAATGTGTTGTGTGCTTAAAATAAGCTTATATTATATTGTTCACTATAAAAAGAACTCATATGAGTCAAATACAGTTAGAAGCGTTACCTTGGTTTGAGTTAATACAAAAAGTAATGGTGATCGCGTAGATTGCCAAGTCTGAGAGTCTGTGCGAAGTTCTACTGAGGAGAGAAAAACCACGAATGATTTGCTTCAGTCGTGAGACACTGAGCCCCAGCACCAATCTATCAATCAATCAATCGATCGATGAATCCATCTCAATGGGCTTAGTTAGAAACTTTACTCGTCGTCACAATAGTTCAACGTTATCTCTACTAAAGCTTCATTTTACAACACACGCTCAATATTTTAACATTGTATGTGTCGTCAAACCTTTATACACAAAACTCAATCGTCTTTGATCTGAACATAAAAGATTGCATAGATGGTATTCTAAAGCACAGCTCATGTTGCACTTCTGAACGTAAACATTCACTTACGTATGTATAAAGTGTACATAATATTATGTTAAACACATTAACAAGTAACAGGTAATTGACATAGGCAACGTGTAGGATACAACGTTTCGTGTTATACAATGCGCTGCGGGTGACGCCACTGAAGTTACCAAGAGATAACGCTGATAAGCTGACTATATTTGCACAATTAATGAAGGCTCAGCAGTTCAAGGCATACCCTGCGGTACACCTACCTTGAGGAACACCCGATTTCGATCTGATGACGTTAAAATGATTTTAAATTGTCCCAAAAGAAAATCAAAATATGTCATCCTATAGAAATTGTAATGCTTTTTCTAATAAGTGGTTTCTTATTCCAATAAATATTTCCTTTTTGCAGACGTTCTTAATTAGGTGTGACAGGACGTGTCCAACAACATCACATTATAAAAGGTATAATCAAAAATTCTCTACATGACAACATATTTTGATTTATACATTTTGGAACATTTTACATACATCTTGAAGCAGTTTTAACAGACCGAAGTCAGGAGTTCCGCAGATTAGGTGAACAGTATTCAGTAATTGACAGCTAAAGATCACCTATTCTATTCATAATTTCATTGTGTTGACAGTTGATACTAAAATCCATGTATTCTCTTTTTAGTGCCGTATACTCCAAATCCACACTAGTTATTTTCCGATGACTCTAGCAACCATCAAACTGAAATATGTTTAAACTGTGGGGTGTTATTTTTAATTTCATCTACATTAACTAAACTATAATTAAGCCACCGTTGTCCGCAGTTTACATTGCCGCGAATAAATTGTGTAGTGGCCGCTCTCTGTTATTCAATGCACTTCTTGATGTTGACTATGTAACAATCAACACAAAACATGATCACGGTAAATGCTCCTTTGATTGGCTAATGGTTTATGAGACCCGTGTTGCGTCATCCATTATGCAGCAGTGTTGTGTTTGTGCTTGAATCATAGCACCACACAATGACATCGAACGAAAAACCAAACTAATAGATTGGAGCGTGGTGGTGGTTTGACCGGATAGTACAATAGACGAGAAACGTGACACAAAAGCAATGTTGAGGTTATCTAATCGCAGTGCTAAACCTACCGATTGGTTTAATATTTATATCAATTTTCGTAAGTACTAACTAGTCTTGCTATTAAATAACTATGAAGAGACTCATATACTACACTACACATGGTATAAGCTATCTCACTCAAAACCATATCAGCCACTGTAAAATACTGACATATTGTCAAGGTCCGTATTCATAGCTGTCCCCTACCCCTACGGGCGCCCATTGTTGCTATGGATTTATTTTCTATATGGGAAATAACATGCATAAAACTGTTACCTGGCCATAGAGGACGACTGTTAATTAAGCTGGTTACCTGCGATGGCTACCTGCGCTGGTTGCCAGCGTTGAACTACGTGACTATGCTTACTATGCTTTCAAGTGCAGCTAAGCAGGTTCCAGCATGCCAGTGTTCCGTTTTCCTCAATAAAAAAAAAAACGTTTTCTCGCGGCGCCGGTGACCAGTAAGCTGGTAACCAGCTTTGTTTGTGCGCGCACCCTTAGAGGTATTTTTTAGAACCTCATTATAACGACATCGTGTCACATAGTTATCGTTGTTATTGGCGTATGTATTTGTATTTTTTCAACGTTGGATCAGTTTAACCCAAGAGCGTTGAATAACATGACTGAAAAATACCAAACTATCATCATAACTAGTTGTGTTGTTAACGACGCAAGCATCAACAAAAGGTACCTAATGCGCCACTTTGCGTGAGTAGTTATAACTATCACTCTGCTGTAGTCGCACGAAATATATATATCCTGTAAATGTGTTCAGCCACAAACGTCACAAATGATTATCACTCTCCGTTGATGCATACATAGATAACGATTGTTAGGTAGTACGTCTATATTACATTACACAAACGTAATAATAACTGAGTGAGCGAATCCAATTCCCCCCACGAACACGATCACGAACAGTCCGCAATGTGTGTGCCACTAATATTATGATGTCTAGCGTGATCGACGCTCGTCGCGCACTCAATGTCTGCCATCGTACTTAGCCGGTTCCCATACGAACACCGTTAAGCAACCTCGGGCTAGGTCAGGAGGAGGGTGGTGACCGCTCTCCTCAGAAACACTACTTACCTTCGTTAGAGCAGATTGGAGGGTTCGAAAGCTTGTGTAATAGCTTCGTTCTTCTCGTCAACTACTCAGCAGTCCAGGAACCTGTATGACTGGTCAAAGTTGCACCGTTCTTTCGGATGGGACGTGAAACCGATGGTCCCCTTGGTACTTTTCGACAGGAGTAGGCTACGTGCCGGTACCAGGCTTCCCCTCCTCCCTTACTCATTATCATTCATTAATCACTCATCAGGCTAAAGAGGAAATTTTGCCCTACACCAACCTTAATTACAATAAAATGGAAATAAACTCAATATATAGTACAAATCACACCATGTCCTACAACAGAGCAAAGAATCCGTTGTGATTGTTTGTAAGATGCTCCTATCTGTTTGTAGATGTTCGCTCATCTGTCAGCCGCTGGCAGGCGCGAGTCAACATATAAATTACATTCGTGAAATAGGCTGACCAAAACCTGTGAAAAACGAAATTGTTTCTCACATAACGTTTCCTTGCCGTACGAGAACTAGCGTTGATGGAGCACTTTGGCTTTTTTTTAATAAAGGGGAAAAAATTAAAGCCGTGCCGACTCATTGTGGGGTTAGTACTAGAGTAAGAGTAAAACGTTTCAGCCCTGAAGTCAAATGTCCGGAAACTCTTAGAATCACCGTCCGGAGTATGGTCGTTGTTTCAATTAAATTCAAATTTCATCCTGGGTGATAATACTCGCTCGCAATATTGAACCAAGCAAAATGAACGGTATTTTATATTGAGAACGTTTTAAGATATTGCAAAAGTGATTCATACCCATACCCAGGATTTGGTTTCGTATCAGCTAATCAAGCAATAAATGTAAACACGTTCAAATATTCTAATTATTACTATTGTTATTTTTTATGTTATTGTTATTATGTATTATTGAAATGACAACTGAAAGAAATGTACAACTTTTGAAAATTTTCAAATTCATTGTTTAGCTGAAAAAAAATCCGTATTAATCAATTTTTCAATATCTTGAATCGTTTGCAAGATATCAATAACAGTCAATTAACTAAGCTTGGTTCTCTAATTGAGTGTTCAATTCAATATAGCCTACAAATAAGACTTGTTTAACTTCTTCTTTTACCTTCGTGTCGTTCTTCAACGACAGTGCCTTTACAAGCGGCCGGCAGTAACGCTGAATGTGCTTGTTCGGCGGTGCGTTCCAGCAGTTCTGGAAGTGCGCCAGCAACAATGGAAATCCAGCCGCCTAGATCGAGCTCTGTTTACGAGACGATGGGTTCTCCTGACCTCCACCCCAAAACGACAGCGCTTTGGGTTCTTTCAGTAGTCAGCACCAAGATATTGGAAGTATTATTATTGATCCAGATGACCTATGGTTGCTGTAGAGATAATTACAAATAGAAGAATGCATGCATTGCCCAATGATAAGACAAGGTCTGAACGTGCGCCGATAATTCATGAAGCTCCCTCCGTTCACTTCTGTGACGTAACCCAGTCCGCTCGATCAGTGTAGGAATGTAGGATGCCCCTCTTTAGCTCTTGTTAGCAGCGGTGGGCTAGATGACGTAGATGGGCTTAATACTTTACGGTGATCGTGGACGAGTAGACCTATAGCTATAACAGATATAGTTGAATAAGTTTACACAAACAACACACGATTCTCGTGATAATTCTGAAGGTTGACGGTTTGATACCCTCTTCGGGCAATCCTGGCTCGTTTTATTCGAGATCTTAAAAAAGTCACAACGAGAATGCAAAGATTGAGTTCTACTAACATTCTTTACACACAACACATATTTTTGTTGTTGTTGGATGATTAGATAATAATATTAAAGTATTTGTAGAACTACAGACCAGTCAGTTTGACAACATAGATAATCATTTTCAACACTTTAATCCAGTCTAGTGTATTTCAGAAATTTAGTTTACCGAGACGTGTAAATCAAACACTCAAAACCTTTAGAAACATGATTTGATAAACCGCATTGTTTGTGAAAGCTTTAACACGGTGCACAAGACCTAACCTAACCTAACATAACCGCGATCGTTCCGTGCACGAACGTATTTGCACAATGGGATCGTTAATCTTGTCGTCAGTTGTCGGTTAAGTACCCCATTATGACATACACCACCGCGAAGAGTTTCGACACTCGTTTAAGGGACACGCCATGATAAACGACTGTCGCCGGTCGCCATTGCTCCCTACTTCTCGCGAGAATTAACTGCTCTTGCCAACTAGATATATAGTACTGTGTAGACAAAATAGTTTTTGTTCTTACTTCTTAATAAAATCTGTGCACTACAGGTGGCCCAAATTGAATATGTAGGAATGTTAAGGTTTGAGTTCATGTAACATTGGTAAAAATTACAATGTTGAGAGATCATTTTGCCGGAAAAGTGGGATATTAATTGTGTATCGTACATTGATTATTGATTACCTATCTAATAAACTTTATTTTCGTCTTATTTGTAACATTAGGTATCTATTTGGAAGCTGCATGGATCTAATTCTGTTTTATGAACGTTCAATGGAATGGAATTGACATCAAAACAGTTGTTAAGGTATAGACCTACTCTGGGAAACATAATTCGATGTCAAAATGCAATAATCTACAATAAAGTATAGATTTTAGGATAACATTTTCAATATTGACAACCGACCCTTCAGACCCGGCTTAGCTAATTATGCTAAAGTTAAGAAGCTTAGAATATAACCTGAGATAGTTTCGAGGCATGCTCAACGACATGGCTTAAAATTGGCATGTTTCCAACAAGATGCCTGTTTAATACATGGGATCTAGTTTTGGGATTATATTTTAGAACAACCATCCTTCATCTCAGGCAGCTTCCAATATTATTAGTTAGTGAGTCTGATACCGTGTCTTAGTACAAGTGGTGCCATAAGCATGAGTGAGACCAACTCTTACTACAAGTAGCGCCATATGCATGAGTTAGTGAGACCAACTCTCACTTCAAGTAGCACCATAAACACGAGTTGTTATAGTGAGACCAACTCTTACTCTTACTTCAAGTAGCACGTCAATAGCAGTAGCTGTTAATAAGACCACCGAGACAGTTCAAGAATCCATCGTCAAATATAGTTAAGTGTAAGTTTTAGTGAGACGTGCCTTACTGAAAGTAGCGTCAAGCATGGGATGGTTTGTTAAGATATTTGAGAAGAAATGTCCGAGTAATGCTTTATAGAACTCGAACCCCAAAATTCGCCTTCTGAACAAATAAAACATCTGAGTAAACACCAGTCATGATTGTCGGTGGCCGGAATCGAATCGGCGACCTCCCGAGTTAGAGTTTCGCGTATAGCCACTGATCCACACCAATCGGTTGAAGCCAGCCAGGCCGGTTGGCTTCACTGGCCACGGCCTACGGCTGCTAGTGACGTCACTGAACGACGCTAGCCACGGGAAGGCTGCAGACAAGACCCATCGTTCAACGGCTCCGCAAGCTTACCCGCGCAGTTGAGTTATCAACCGCCACCCACCTTTTCCCACGGAGATTAATTTATAAGTGCTTATCTCGCTTTTTGGGATTTACCGTAAAGACGTTTTGCAACACCTTTAGTATACGTACATGCATGGTTATCAAACAGAAAAAAACAAAGAGTTTTTGGAAGTAATTGATATTCACACTATGGTCACCTCCGATGCATTCTGTGATTGCAGAAATAATAACTAAACAAAACACATAACATGCAGGTATTTAATTAAATTTAACGTGAAATACATGAAAATTGATAACCAGTGACTGTATGACCTGTAGATAGGAGGATGGGAGGAACTAAAAACGGTCTGGTAACCTTACGTATTGTGTTAGGTTGCTGCATTCAATGGTCAAACCTCGTTTTTTACACGGGAAGCAAAGCAGTTGGTAATTCTGAACTCCCAGCTCATCGCTTGTACGCTGAACATTAAACATGGTGTGGTTTCTACTTTCTATGTTCTAAATGTCGGGCATTACTGTTTTATTGAACTCGAAGACATAAAACGTGTCTGCTGTGCTGGGAATGTAATGAATAATCATTCCATCCTAGTACACCACATCACTGTTGTGAGAATCATTCATTTACCTTTTAATGAGCTTGTCGTCGCTCGTCTACGAGCAGAATTAGTTAAAGGCGTTCCGAGTTCTGTCTTCAAAGTAAATTAACGTAAAGTAGCGACGAGCAGAATTATGTCCCCGTTATATAATTAACTACCAAGACAACTTCTAAACTCTTTCCGCACCTCACACGGGCTCGTTGTAATGGTTGTTTATAGGTGACCCCTTTTCGGATTAAGCTAAAGGCTGCACGCGCACACAAGTTATTACAAAAGTTACGTGGTCCTATTTTTAAACTGTTTCATTGCCCATTATTTTTATTTTGCACAGTTATATTTACAGGGCAACTTTAAGGCATAATTCGTAACTTTTTTAATTATCAAATTTATGAGGTTGATATTATACAATTACTTGGGAATATGCGAGATTTTAGGGTAATTGCGCCATTTAAAGCACGAGAAACGATCTGGATATTTTTCGTTTAAAACGTAAACTTTTTTAGGAAACTCTACCTAAAGGTGTATTTTTGCGTCAAGTGTATGTTAATAAAAGAGCTGTGTAGTTAAGTGATACGATGAGGGACAGCGGTGACGTATGAGAGGCAATAACGCCGTTATAATCTAAGAAATAGAGGGATGGTTTCAGGCGTTGATCTGGGGAACACATAAAATAGCTCAACCCGATTCACAACCATCTCATGACAAAGCTACCCCGGTCATCCGCGTTGCGTGCCCAGGGAAACTTGATGATAAGAGAAAGGGGAAGGGGAAGATTGCGAGAGCTCCCAGTAACAAAAAAAGCTTAGTGTGTGGAAAAGAAATATAGGAGGAAAAAGGTTAAAATGTAAAAAAATGATTGAAAGGAAAAACGAAGATGAAAAT
Source organism: Isoperla grammatica (assembly GCA_945910005.1). NCBI lineage: Eukaryota > Metazoa > Arthropoda > Insecta > Plecoptera > Perlodidae > Isoperla > Isoperla grammatica. Next base: position 60,968,893 of record OX246738.1, read on the forward strand.
GTGTTTGAAACAGTTACGTGTCACCACGCACAGGCTTTGACCTCTCCCGGGGGCTGAAGGTCAAGTAGTGCATTGACTAAAGCTATGTTTGGTGTAAACGTTCCTATATTGGTCAGCGTTTTGGACCGATAACAACCTATAACCTTGACGTAGGTTTGTGCAGTCGTACGAAAAGTTCAGGCACATTCACAATTGTGCAATTATTTCCAGCTGTAAAAGCGTAACGCATTGCATTAACTTTGTGATTGGGTTTGTTCTTCATGATTCGTATACATTTATAAATGAACGAGACAAGAGTAGCGAAAGTATTAGTACAATGTAAAAGTATAGTGATGTGGTGGCCCATGGTTATAGTTGTGGTGAGGTGACAAAGCGGGAAGCAGACATTGTAAAGCACTGCGTTTCAGATCCATTTTGTATATGCAATGAATCTCACTACGCGAAGATGCGCAACGTGTACGGATATGTAACGGAATGTCCGTGTATGTTTGCAGCAGTATAACATTACAAGTCACATGACGTGGCTGCGTAAGGGATGATAATGCGTTGGTGTTGTGCAAAGATGCTGTTATAAACTATGCCAGAGTTTGCGATTCTTTGTATGTGAAAAGTAGCTACGCAGTTCTGGATGCCTTCAACCCGTAGAAACGAGTGTTCGGTGACTAGTGCGCGCAATTTAGTGCGAACTGATGGGAGATTGACTATTCCTGCAATGTCGGAGGAAATAGGAATTTCGCGGCTCATGTACGGCGAAGGCACTTTTAACCGAGGGGTTTGAATTAGGGGCGTTTCACGTCTATTGACAGACGAGCAAACATTAACCCGGTTGGATGCGATTTCTAACGATACAATGAAAACCCCGATTGAAACTTGTAAACATCCGCAAAAGTTACGACCAATTAGTATTGTGCGTTTTTGAGGTAGTTTTACTCTGAAATAACTAACTATAGTTGAGAACAGTTAGTTAATATGCATTAAATTAGTACTAGAATAATTAAGAAACCAAGTGAATTTCAAAATGTAACATGTAAATTTAGGTTATAAAGAGTGAAAACTCAAACCTTAAATAAAGAAAACATTACATTACATTACAAATTGTAAGAATGACAGCCCCTTCCGTATTCCCTCCACTGCTATCCGACTTCCCTCCACTCCATGAAACAACAAACGGAACAACTGAAACAAACTGATTTTCAGTTACGTATTTCATTTTGTTGGGTTGTCACGGAGTTGAGGGGGTTCGGGTAGCTGTAGAGGGGATATGGAGGGGGCCGTCATTCCACGTCCATTTCGGTTGTATCTGTAGTGGAACATGTTCCTTATTATATTTACATTAAAACCTGCATTATACCCCAAACAAAGCAATAGTGCGTTTGTGCACCTTTTAAGTTGCGTCGTTTTTTATTAGTCAGATTTCAACAAAAAACTACAAGTGTATTTACCAACCATTACTATCATTTCGTGTATAATATATTTCAATAATGTATAATTCCTTTAAAGAAATATCCCCTTGCTATTTTTGAATTCTATAATATATAAATCATAATTATATTTCTTTTCCATTGAACGTCATCACTATCCTATTTCAACATAGAATGTCCCGCCATAAAAATCCATCCGAACTTGTGGTTGCAAATTGCAATAAAACAACCTGAACAAATAACTACTATGCATGCAGGGATTATAACATAAATAATTGAATGTATCTTTCCTAATAAATATGAACCCGAATGATCAAAATGCAAATTCTCTTTCTCGCCTCGACCGAGCTCGAAAAGAGGCATGTGCGTGAAAAAACTTTGGTGTTGGATATTGTCTTCTTCGATTACGAAGCTTCTGCATTAACCGCACCAGTGTTGAGAGTATCCGTGATACAGTGCATCGTAAACTCCAGCAGAGGCGGCAGTCTGCGGGAGAACTGCACCTGCTGCCCTCCGCCCAGATAATGTTTAGCTTAAACTGTCCATCCTTCCTACTCGCCTGACATGGCTCACTATGACTTTTCTTCCCACTGCTCCCTTTTCCTATTTCACCCACTGTTCGAGCTTTATACTTTCATCTTGAACCAATGTGACGTTCACTTTCCAGCTAGATGCTACGTATAGGCCTACTAATAACTTTGAACATATTACCTATACTTCTTGGCCGTTCTGGGGCCCAAGTCTCGAGCATGTACCAGTCAACTTGTATGCAGAATTACGGTTTGAATTAATTGTTTTCGATACTTTTTAGTTTTTGACAATTTGGTATTATGTCATATCCGTCATCAATGTTGTACAATTTGGTATAATTATGTATGGTATCGAGAATAAGTAATTAAAACCATCATTCCGCATACGAGTTGACTCATACAGGCTCGAGAATTGGGGAGCCTCTGGTCTGCTTTCTACATTATTGAAAGAACATGCATTAACATGTTCGTTGCGATCAGCGGCCATGTTGAGTAGGTGTGTGAGTTTCGTAGGGTTCACTTTCAGCGACAGTGCCTCGTCATAACCTTCTACAATCTTGCCTGTTTGGTTTCGTAACATCTGAATAGTCTATTTGGATATCCTGAATTCTCCTTCTGCCACGATAGTGCTTTCACTTATTTCATAAGTGCGAAAATGTTTTGTTATAAAGGGAAACCTGTTAAAAAAGTTCTTACCTTCAAAATATATCTTAAAAATAATTATGCAAAGCTAGAGAAAATTCCCTTGCCTGGAAGTAACCTTCGTGAACGCACACAATTGTGAAAGTTGTATACGCAGACAATAATCAATGTTTCGTTGATAATTCTGAGTGCAAAGTTTCCAGGCGAGTGAGTTAAAGTAGAAACAACTCTGAAAAGGCAAAGATTAAACGATGCGCAAACAACTAAACAAAGTGAGGCTTTTCTCAGCAAACTTGAGAGATGATACCGGCACAGGAAAATAAGGGTCCCAAACATCCCTACACCGGTACTTGTGCCTTATCTCAGTGCTCACAAATCCAGCGTCCACACCTTCAGTAGGAAACAAAAACGAAGGTCAAATCTAATGTGATGCTTTTGATAAATTGAAAATACAATAATATGGCGTGCAATCATAAAAATGTGACCCTTTTCATCGCCATTCTTATGGCCAATCATAATAAAGACCCCAGTCAAAGTCAATTCAATTGTCCACGTCTTGTTTCTCTCTCGCGTCGATCGGACTGTTGGTACTTTACCCTTCCGATAGGCTGCGCGTACATCGCACGGTCGACAATCTTTATCGTGCGAAGGGCGGCAGCTGCAGCCTGTTTCACAGAAGCTTACAGCATCCATGTGATATAGCACTTCCTCCCTTGCATTGGGATTTGGGACCTTTCAGCAAACTGGAGCTAAACAATCGCTTCGTGGGACTAGCTATGGCATTACAGTTGAATATAATAATCAATAATTTTTAGTATAGGAATACCCATTATAGGGTGCACACCAGCTTTACCTGATTGCCCCTCTTCAGGTGACTATAACTAGAAAATTAAAGTGTTTGGATAGCAGGGGAGGAATGTCCGAGAGCTAATAGTAGGACTCAACCCCATCGCATTCCCCTTTACGACTGAGGAAAACCTCGGGAAAAAACTCCAGTCAGGACTGCCGGTGGCTGGTATTGAACCGGTGACCTCCCGAATTAGAGTCTAGTGTCTTACCGCTGAGCCACCTCTATCGATTGTACTACCTAAGGTGATAACATTTTCAAGTAAACGAATGACTTTCGAGAAAGCAAAATTATAATTAAGTTGGCAATTGTAAATCGACAAAGGTGTAATATCGTTACCAACTGAATAACGGAAAACCTTCGTATCAATAGGTCAAACTAAGGCAATATATTAACAGAGTCGATAAAGAAGTTTTCCCTCCCAAAAGCAGAAATTCTGTATCGACTCTGATATTAACTACTACCGTACTGGCATACATTATAAATAGGCTACCTATTTTCCACTCGAAAACTGGTTTTCTATCTTAAATGTCACAGAAATTTTAACAAATAAGTTATTATTAGGTCACGGTGTGTGTTTGCTACGTGTTAAATAATACTAGGAAAACGCTCTGTTTGACGCGTTGATAAGCGAGCGCGTCCATATCTACGAACGTTCTGGCGAAAAGATCTCAAAGCTAATAAAAACAATAATTAACAACAATTCAAGAATGTGCTTTTTAAATTTTTTTCTAATTTCCATAGCTATTATACTTCCAGACATTGTTGAATGCAGTGCAAGTGCAATTTGCGTTGCTAAGAATTTTCGTTGTCATTCTGTCTAGTGTTTTCGCGGCGGTCCGCCACCGTTACTAACAGTTAATGAGTGTAACTTTTAACTTTTCGAACGATTTTGCCTCAAAACTATACACCTTCAATCCACATCGAGGCTTGTGGATGGTCCAAATTTCAAGTTGATCGGACTTTCCGTTCGACCGCTATCGACAGACATAAAAACAAAACAAAAAACAAACAGAATGAAGTGCCATAAGAGTCTAGTACACAAAAAAAAAAAAAACAGAACGAAGTGCCATAAGAGTCTCGTGGAGACGCTCGCTTCGCTCGCTTAATAAGGTTACGTGACATACACTATAGCCTCGTGTTTCCAGACACTGTTGCTCTTTGCTGTTGAGTGCGCTGCCCACGGTGATGGTACCCTACTTGACCCTGTGCTGTGTAACACAATCTCATTGTAGTTCTAAATACTTTGCGTTGTATCACGCTGACCTTATTTGTCAAGTTATTTCCGATATATTACAGAGGAAGGGCTATATATAAGCTTATGTGCCAGGTGGGAGGCGAAGAAGACTTGTAACTTGTAACTTGGCGGATGTTCCATCTTTTCTCGGCCTTTATATAAAAATCAATTTTATACCTTCTGCGTTATAAGATTAAATTGTTATAAATGTTCTAAAACAATCCACCATTATTCTGCAGAATCAATTTATTTTTTACCCTAATATTTGTTTTAATTTGTAATGTTCTAGTGTTTCTTTGTTTCTATTAACAATATTGCGTAGAAGTCTTTGAACCGTACCGAGTAACTATTTTTTTTTCGTTTGGGTTGAATATACTTATTTTGACGTGCACACAAAATAAAAACGCGTCGAGTGGATTTATGATCAGGATGAAGGTGGTTGTAAAACATGCATTTCAATATGGGGGGTTAATGGGTCTTAAACAAAGCCTTAGTATCTTGTCATTATCATTATTATGCGCATAAAATACACGAATGTCGGTTTATTCGCCTAGCTATAGTCTAATAGACTGCAGCCCCAGCTAACCGATAAAAGCAAACTAACAGAGAGAACAAGCGTCGTTTGAGCGAACATTTATTAAGTGGGCCTCATTCGCTTTGTTCGCTCGCAATTGCACGTCATTATAAACCGTGTTGTTACGAGCGAAAGTTAAGCCCTTGATTAATAGTTCAATTTAGCCACAAAATCCGTCCAAACCGTTTAGCAGTTAGACCATAAGCAATGTATTTTTTTAAACAAGTGGATCAACGGCCGGAATATTTGTATATTGCCGATGGTCATTATTTTTAGTTTGTTGTCATGATTCTGGTTGGAATGATAAACGTGTTTAGGTTTATTTAATTAACGAAATGAGATACTCACACTGAAATATATACGTTTTGAAATGTTACTCTCTTCTGTATTGGTTCTGTTGCTCACAAACATGTTTATAGATTACTTCGAACCTTCAAGGATATGCATGTTGTCAAAGCTATAATACTTCTAATTTGTACACTAAAATGTATACTAGTCCGTACTATTGGTAAAAACATGAACTAAATCGATTTCAAAATGGCGAATGAAAACACTATTTTATATGTATTTGATGATATAGCCTTGCGTATGCCGTATTTCTTATACCTTATATAGACATACTATAAGGTTTCCTTGCCAGTGGTATTGACATAACGTTTCAATTCCATCTAGATCCACTTACCAATGCTGCTCAGATGTACTCTAAACAATGATACAAACTGACATTCACATCCAATACAAATTAAGGACTCGCAATGTGTTTTACTGTCACACAATCTTCTTTAGCTTTAGAAATATTTTGGTCTTGTGATAATAACAAACAGTAATACCTTACATATTGTATTATTTTGTAATGTCCTATAATCAATTTGATTAACGATTCCAGTTTCTTTATCAATGGGAAAAGGAGCACGGCTAGAACTGTGTGTGAAAGATTCATCTTAGCCCATGATACAATAATATTACTGTGTGGGCTATCCTTAGACCATGATCTTAGCCCATAAGTCACGAACAAAAAGCATTGTTTATTTATAATAATTTTTATAAAACATGAAAAGTTTTACAATGCAAAAAATGTTTTGGAAAATTCAAATAAAATTACTTGCTGTAGAATTAGAACAGAAAATGAAACATAATTTCTAAACATGGCAGCTGAATGTTTTTTTTTGTTAGTTGTTATATTAACTCTAGGAGATGCCTTTAGACATGCACGGCTCACATACGACTGCGAGTGCTTAGTGCTCACATGTCACTAGATGAGCTGGTACTTAAACTTATTTTGTAAAAGCACTCAGAAGCCCCTTGAAGTTGAAACTGGGTTAGATTAGTACACTTTCTAACAAATGTGTCTCGTTAAGGGTGGATGATAGTAACATTACAACATGCTCAGACAAAGTTTTTCTTCATCCCTCTTGGCTTCCCATACAACCAACTTATCAGTCTTTAGGTTATTTCCATGCATATTAACATTTTCACAAACCACTCTTCTCTCATATGGTTTGATCACTCATCTATGTGGAGTTTCCCCCCCCCCCCAACCCCCCCCCCAACACCCCCGTCCCTTCCCCCACACGCACATATCAAACAATACAATTTAATGACAACAAGTTTACATACCTCAATGCTGTCACGATATGTTATTTTGTAAATAAAATAAACTAGCTGTTCTGCTATTTTGTTAAATACAGAAAACAGTTCAAAATATGTATTGAAATAACACTTGCTTCCACTGAAATGCCATAACGTGTGTTATATATAATCTCATTTACATTTAGCTATTTTTTAGTAGATGCCTCATTTAGTCTACGCACTAAAATGTCCCAGAAAACTGTCACCGTCATCAATCACATGTTAAAGAAAGAACATGTTCATCCATTCCCCTCATCCTCTCCTTCGACAGCAGCTGACATCAGTTGAGACACGAATCAAAACAGGGTACATGACAAAAGTGCGTTTCACACGTTTTCATCCGAAATTCCATCACTCAAATACCCATTATCGCCATCCCATACAAACTACTAAACCATCCTGGCTCAACGACCACATACACGTTTTTACTTTTAATTTAAAGAATTTTATCGCGAGTCCGCAGTATCGTGCGTTCTCGAAATCGTTATCAAAGACATAACAGTAATGTTCCAATAATCGTCTTTTCTCCCAAGAAACTATCCGATCCACTCAATATTTATCCGACAGTCATACTGTACCTCATATATATGTTGCATTGTCTGTCCCATCTGTCAAAATAAAGGTCTTCTCAGTGCAATGAACTAATTGCAATCTCTCAAGCCTCAACCACAATTTTCGGTAACGGGATTGCAATCGCAATCCGGAAATTGTGAAAAAGTTAACTTACATTCTCCTTATGGCGCTGTTCACAATAAAATCATTATGTCATAATAATTTAGCATCAATTGCGATCCCGATCCCGTTTACGATCACGATGCCGACAAAATTGTGGTTGAGGCTTAACTTACATGGCACTTATGGTGCTGTTCACTAAAATCGTAATGACGTAGAGATTTAGCATGAGGAAATGTACGATTGCGATCCCGATCCCGATTACAATCACTATGTCGACAACAATTGTGGTTGGGGCTTGAAGTAAATGGAAATCCTGTGGTACCCCTCTTGATGGATGGACTAAGTACCGACTGCCTAAACATCAAAACCACAATCGCGTCACCATCACCATTCACCATTCACCATGCTGGTGGTGAATCTGCACCATCAAAGCAGCATCTTTAGCATCGTGTCATCCAACAAAACGCCTTGACCTTATTCATTGTCTCTTGTGAATATAGCATTGCAAAGTAACGCATACCTTGAAAAGCTTTCCGTCTTTCACTTTCGTACATCTGCTTTAACACTAACTTGCAGTTTTCATATTTTATCCACACTGTTTTCCCTTCTTCCGTCATACATTATTTACACATTTTCAAACATCTTGTTAATTCCGCTGCTTCCTTTTTGTATCTTCACACACTTTCAGAAGCGTTCTATACTTTCTCTCCTTATTACACGCTGCGCTTTTTTGCTCTTATAATTATTGTTATCTCATACTCTCAACTCTTGTTTACCCACTCCTTTGCTTACCTACAGAATCATTAAAAATATAATTTTAAGAAAAACAGAATTAGAAGAAGTGGAATTTCACCGACAAAGAATATTCGCTGCCGCAAGATTCAGCATAGTAAAAAACCTCACCACTTTGTATTTTATATTGCTTTGAACGTGGAAAACAATAAAGAGACGAACCGCTTTGTTATAGCGAAACGAAATTCGTTGTCTCAGTATCATAAATATCTAGAGCACTGCGCATTGTACTGTATATATACCTTTCCCCATTTATATAATATGCAGGGAAGTCAGAGTATAGGTACTTTAAAAATAGTAAAAGCACCAGTTCAGACTGAGAATTTGAATACATTTAAGCATTGTATAATATCTGAAGTTTTCGGTTACATTTGCGTATCACTGTAAATACACAGGACAGCGCATACAATGATTAGTATGGTTTTATACTTAATTACTTTGTTTCTGATTAATTTATTCTTGATGGTTTTTCCATATTAAGTTTTACGCCAGTGTGTTCAAGATTGTTGATCTCAATTGTTCGAACATTAATTAGCATAAGTTATCTTTTATTACACAGCTGTTGATGAAAGTAATTTCATCGTGGGATCTTGTAAGGAATAACTATTGATACTGATGATTGAAGTATATTTTTAATAGAGTGATTTTGATTTTTCGTTTATTGTCAGTGTCAGGGGAAATTGTGTTATAATATATATATTATAACACAACTAATTAAAGATTATATATATATATAAATATATATATATAATATAAACGTCGTTGAAACGTTGACTTATTATTTTAAATACAATTTTGGATTGGTTTAACCGAAAAATGTTTTCTTACTTTATATATATATAATATGTGTGTATATTATAATATAATAATATAACTGATATATTCTTTGTGATTTTGTTTTATTAGGTGAAACTGTCGGTATTGTATTTCAAAACTACGTTCGTTTCGTTTCCGTGTCCGGAACACCGTTCTAGACAACTAATTTCCAAAAATCCGCCACTTTTATGGCTTTGTCATTTGCTAAAATTAGATCCTCTATTGTACAAGTCTGCTCTAGATTTGGGCAGACTAGCAGGTGCTGGGGATCCTGAATCTGTCCGCATTCACATGGTTCGTGATCCTCCAGAAATCCCCATTTCCTCATGTTTTCTTTGCATCTCGACACTCCTGTCCGCAATCTGTTGAGTGATTTCCAGGTGATGTATGGGAGTTTAAATTTTAAAACCAGCAGCAGGCTCCTCCGTCAGCGCCATTATTGGACTTGGAATTCGGTTGCTCCAGATCTCAACTCTACGGTTCCCCGGGCTTGTTTTTAAAGGTTCAGTTGTCTTCAGGAAACTCTTCCTGGATTTGAGTCTGGTGCGCTGCAACTCATGTCCAGACATAGGATGACGTATGTCCGTCAGCTGTTTCTTCCTCTCCAACTCTGCTGCTACCTCTCTTCTTACCGCAGGTGGTGCAATGCCAAGCAATGTGTATATCTTGTCAACAGGGGTTGGTCGCATACAGCCTGTGATGATGCGTCCTGTCTCATTTATTGCAATGTCGACTTGCTTGGCATGTGTAGAGTTTCTCCAAACTGGAGCTGCATATTCCGCTGCAGAGAAACAGAGTGCCAAAGCTGATGTACGCAGGACTTCTGGTAATGCACCCCAAGATGTGCCTGTCAGTTTTCGTATAATGTTATTCCTGGTCGCGATCTTCTGCTTAGTGTCTTGGCAGTGTTTTCTGAAGGAGAGTGTGCGGTCTAGTTTCACTCCAAGATATTTTGGCTCGGCGGTATTTTCCAGTTCTTCACCTCTCCACACAACTCTGAGCTTCCTTCTTGCCTCTCTATTTCTCAAATGGAAAGCGCACACCTGAGTTTTACTAGGGTTTGGCTTCAGGTGGTTACGATCGTAGTAGTTGGCTTGATCTTCAAGTGCTCTTGTAAGCTTGTCTTCAACTTCTTTAAAGGTTCTTCTTTGTGCAGCCACTGCCGTGTCGTCCGCATATATAAAACGCTTTGCCTCTGCACTAGTTGGTTGGTCATTAGTGTAAATGTTATACAGCATTGGTGACAGAACACTACCCTGAGGCAGACCATTTTTTGGTCTCTCCATCTACTGTTTTTCCCTTGGAGCGTTACATAGGAACGTCTATTCTGAAGCACACATTCGATGAACTTCGTTAGTTGGTAATCCTTGGTTATTTCATAAACCTTCCTCAACAATATCCGATGATTGACGGTGTCGTAAGCAGCAGTTAGGTCGATGAATACCACGCCTGTGACTTGTTTACGTTCGTACCCATCTTCAATAAATTGCGTTAAGTTTAAGATTTGTCCACAGCATGATTTCCCGGGTCTAAAACCTGCCTGTTCTTTTATTATCTTTTCATCAACTTTGCTAGCTATGCGGTTCAGTATCATTCGTTCCAGAGCTTTGTAAAGATGACACAGTAGTGAGACTGGCCTAAAGTGCTTTGGATCTGTAGGTTTTTTACCAGTAGTAGTAGTAGTAGTAGTAGTTTTTACCAACTACAATATTGTTCTTTAGCAAAGAATCGTTCGCGTTTGCACCAAAAACGAATGTTTTCTGAACTTCTTTCCACTTAAGATTCTACTGATGTTAAATACTTGTTCATGTAACATTCTCAACAAAATCGACCATGTACTTAGTATTGAAGGGGTTGGCGGGAAGTCACACTAACCTGCTCGGTAGTTAAGCCATCAACTGTAATGACAAAACCCGGTCAAGCGTGCTAGAGGTTACTTTTGCGCAGCCTGAATACTAATCTTGTTCTATCGGATCTCTAACGCAACTTGTGACGCGCATTCCTTAACTGGCTAGGTAGGCGTAAGAAAACGTTTGTTATTTATGCAAAAAGGCGCTCAGCTCAAATATTGTCGTCCGCCAATAGTTAGTCATCATACTAAGATTCTTCTTACTTCCCTCATTGCACTAGTTAGTTTGGGCAGTATAACGTCTGGTCTGCCATAAATTGTTGTGAGACCACAGTTTTGTGAAGCGATTCGAATAAAAGTCTGAAAGTGATCGGGGGAAAGGACAAAAGATCGAATTAATACCTAGTTAGATGTCATATAATGTCGAGATTATGTTGTTTAAATAAATAAATAACGTGTTACTCATTGGTGTCATAGGGACAATAATAATATCGTGTATGATCTCCCGATGATATCGTATTGCGCAGCATTATACGCAGGCTTTACGAATGAAATTACCTCTTACAAACAGTTTTAAATTGTAGATTTTTTTTACTATGAAATGTCATTTTAAAAATTTTTCTATTATACTAGCTTTGAGTATATAGACAGGATAGAGTGGCAGCGTCACACATGGTGACCGCCATTTTTAATGTTTAATTACCGTAACATTCATTTACAACCAATTCCAAGAGCTACTGTCAAACTTGATTTGGTTGTGCCTTATAATCGAATTTCGTCTACACTCTTTCATCTATTCCGAACCGATGTATTTCCGAATTCAAATAGTAGACCAAAATTATACGAATACCTCTTTTTAGCCGGTAGGGCTAAAAGTTAAGCAATGTTTTAATTTAAAGAGCCGGCCATGCAGCGAACCTCATGCTTGTGTACTGAGTCTTTCACAGAGCGTGGGTTCCAGTCAGTTCACGTATCAGAGTTTCTACTTGTTCGTTTGCTTGTTTTTGTTTTGTATGTTTTGTACGCTTTGTAACGATCCCTTTTCAAACATGTGCGGAGAGATGTATTGATTTATGATCGAATCTATCGATTAGTCATTAAAATGTTGGGATTCTGCATGTTGAAAGTTGACATGATGTTGAAATTCGGGCTTTACCTCTCGTATTTTGGCAACAATGCTCATCGAGACGATGAATAGACGCCACAAAAAATTAATACCCAAATCAGATCCCCCCCCGCACCCCCGCCGATAAAAACCTGTGTCTATGTTGCAAATAACCTTAAAGGTACACTGAAGTAATGGTTTTTTACGTAAACATCTGTGTTTCGCTGTTTGAATCACAACACTGAAAACGCGAAGTCAAACGGACTTCTAGTTTCCTGTATATGAAGCTTTAAAGGTTGGCGCCCGGCCGCCCCCCTAGCTCGTGACGTCACACCAACCCAGTCTCGCACCCTGCGTGCCCGGCCCACTGCATGAAAGAATGCGTCTTCGAGCGGATTAAAGTTCCGACGGTCAGTTGTGTTCGAACACGTGCTCGTGTAAGTGTATCGTTGCGATTTTAGTCTGACAGTGCGTGTGTTGCCGATTAATTAATGCGTTAACAAGCGTGTTATAAGACAGTGTGTGTGTATGTATGTGTGTGTGTGTGTGTGGTTGAACAATGACGGTATGCTCTGTTTTCGGTTGTAGCAATCGCTCAGAAAAACGAGTCTTAGCAGACGGAGTGACAAAACTTAGTTTCCATAAGTTCCCAAATCGTGAACGATCACCGGTTCGACATCGTGCATGGTTGAACAAAATAAATCGTGTTGATTTCACGCCCACTAAAAGTTCATTGATTTGTTCGGTTCATTTTGCCGAAGAAGATTTTGAAACTCGTAGCAGTTTAAAAGTGCAGTTTGGACTAGCTGATGGGCAGGTGCATCAAGTACTAAAACAAGGCGCAGTTCCATCGAGGAAATTAAAAGGAAAATCACTCTCGCCACCAAAAAAGAAACAAAGAAGGGAATCGGCTTATCTTCGAAACAAAACAATACAGGAAGCTGTACAAGATAATGCAGACATTGCCCATCAAATATTACCTCAGGATATTGTAGAGGTAGAAGTGAACGCTACTGATGCCGACGATGTAATCAGTATCCCTAACATTGAGATAGAGAATAGACCTGCTACAGTTGAGATAGGGATACAATGTAACCTATTACCTAACAGTAACTGCCAGTGTCTTAGCCAAGACAGTGACAAAGATGGTGTGTCTGAAGTGGACACAGATACCGATACAGTGGAAGAAGATGACATTTACCGGTGCAGTTCCTCAGACAGCGATGCATCTGATAGTGACACAGATAATATGTCGGATGAAGACTGCAGTTCAAATGACAGCGGCAACAATCGAGAAAGAAAACAAGTGAAAAAAGTTGAGTTCAATGCGTTTATAGTTTTCTGGCAGTGTCTTATTGAACTTTTTAAATTATGTACACAGTGTGGGCATGTGGTCACTAGTGTCAAACAATCAACAAAAGGCACATTATTAATTGTGACAACAATTTGTGAGAAGGGCCATGTTTTAAAATGGCGATCCCAAAACTCAAAAAGAAGGCATGGTTTGGGAACTGTGACTATAGCAACAGCGATGTATATTACGGGACTGAGTTTTGCTACATTCCAATCATTTGCCGAAACAATACAGCTGTGCTTCATGTCAGAGAGAACATTTTACACTCTAATAAAACGGTTCGTCTCACCTGCAATAAAACACACATGGACAGAACATAAACAGAAAACTATAAATGAACTAAAGGAAAACAGACTTGCAATTAGGATAGCAGGAGACGGCCAATATGATTCGCCTGGATTTTGCGCTAAGTACGTAACATATACAGTTATGGAAGTGGATAGCGACACAATAATCGATTTCATTGTCTTGCAAAAGGGACAAATAAATGGAGAATTAGAGAAACCTGCGTGTGACCAACTGTTGAGTCGACTTATTGCTTATGAACTACCAATAAAATTGTTTTTGTCCGATAGGCACCGAGGTATCAGGAAACTAATAAGAACCCAGTACCCACAGATTACACATGAGTTTGACGTATGGCATGTGTGCAAAAGTTTGGGGAAACGAATCAAAGCTATAGAGAGTAAGGCGCCCGGCTTAGAGTCATGGAAACCAAGTATCATGAACCATTTATGGTGGTCATCGATGACGTGTGAGGGAAATGAAGAAATACTGATAGAGAAATTTAAATCCATTCTCGAGCATATAACTAACAACCACAAGTGGGAGGGAAATCACCATTTCCATCAATGCGCTCATGACGACATCGAAGCAACTACAGACGGCGATGAAGACAAAGACTACATGGAGAAAAACTCTCATACTTACAGACAACTAACTACCATAATAAACGACCCAAACTTCATTAATGATTTGAAACATACAACCAACTATTGCCATACCGGAAGCTTAGAGTCTTATCATAACGTTAGACTGAAGTATTTACCAAAAAAGTCACACTTTTCATACAATGGCATGGTACTGCGTGGTATGTTGGCTATCTTGGACCACAACCTAAATCTCAATCGTGATATTTGTCGTACAGGAGTTAGATACTCGAAGTCCACTAAAAAGTACGTGATAAGAAATATTCGCGTTTCTAAAAACTATACGTGGCGCCAAGAATTGACCGAAAAAGTGTGCGCGTTTGTCAGTGGAGAAATTGACCTGTCAATTGACGAAGACCCATACTTAGCGGAGGTACCTAAAAACATTGCACCTGTACCTCGTCCAGTGGCGTTTGAAATGCATCAATCCCGATTCACAGCACTTCAAGAGATGTAACACACATTCCTGGAATGTGGAACGAGATGTGGGTGAGTACAAGGAATAAAATGGCGTATGCTAGTTTTCAGTTGGTAGTGACAAAATATTGGTATAATTACTTTAAACGTAAACTGTAGGGTAGTATAATAACATGCATATAAAATAAGCCAATCGGTGCTCAAATCTCAGTAAGAGTGAACTTATAACAATGTATATCACTCAAAATTATACAAAATATTTACTTACGAGCACTCATGTTTGCACATACATTTTGTTGAAAAAATGTTTAAATATACTTCATTTAATTCTGCATAATTATAGTAGCCGTCATTTCTGTGGAGCGCTTTCTCGAGCTCTATTCACGAAGGGTTACATGCCCGTTTAACTTAGCACAATGAGCTTCTCCGCGGGCGGGCGCACTGTCAAAGATGCTACTACTGTCACCAAAAGGGGCAAAAACACAAATTTACAAAACAAATTCTTGACCGGTGTCAAAGCAATCGTCTGCCTTATTGTAGCTGTGACGAGTACATGACAGCGAGCTCTATTCAAGAAGAACTGAAAGGAACCGCTAGCGCTCTACGAAAATGACGGCTACTATATCAACCCGTTAACAACAGACCAGTAAAATGTACGACACAATAATTTGACACATAATTTCTTTATAGCTTACCGTAGCTTAGTACTCATAGTTAATAAGAAAAATAATTACAATTTGTATAGTTTCATATTGCGCGATTGTACGTGTACATTTCCCTCAATCAAAAAATTCCGGATCACAACCAGCAGCAGGTTTGAAACCAACGTACGAATTATTGGGTTCAGGATATTGCTCTCGGATAGCGCGTACGACGCAAGATGGTATCACCATTCTTTTGTTTTTCCCTAAGCTGGACCCAGAGTGCATCCAATTTATAAATTGTTTATACGCAATATACCTCCAACAACGGTTTGTTGCCTCCACCACTTCCAGGTCCTGTATCATGTGTCCAGGTGCGACGTTTGCAGATAACATAAAATGACGAGTGGTATTTAGTGTGTCAATATTTAAAACAACCGCTTCGAACGACACATGGTACTTTACACACACGTCACTTTTACGTATTTTGTTTATGATGTCACTTTCTGTACAACAAAAGCTCTCTTCATCGGTCGGCATGGCAATGCACTCACCACAGTCGCACCAGTCAATGCGACCAGCACGCCCAATTAACTCCCGATTCACTTTTCGTTGCTTTTTGGAGGTTTGCTTTTCGTCAGATCGCCGGGGCTCGAACCGGTATGGTTGTAGACTAGACATTATTATAACAAGGCGTGATTGACTGAACTGAACCACCCTGAATGACACTTTGCCTCACTGCGACTGCAGCCTTCTAAGCTGATCGGAATGCACCACGTGCGTATTTGCCGGCCCGCCCGACTGCCGCGGGTTGGGTTGGTCTGACGTCACGCCTGTCACTACCCCCACTCCCTCAACTTCGAAACCGCACAGCTCCGCGGCCAGTCTATCGTTTCACGTGGGACTTTTTTTATTGCCATTCATATCAAGCTCACTATACGATCATAGCAAAAACAGCAAATCTTGAAAAATGAGCTTCGTTTACTTCAGTGTACCTTTAAGATCCCGTTTGTATAACTGAAGTTCAACAAGAGTTAGTATTTATAACTAAGTTACTTGCGTTTTAGACATCGATGGACCGGTGTAATTGATTAGTAGCCTGAACACAGAGTTCTGCGATATATACGCCATATTCACTTATTGTTATTACTGAGAAGACATAAGATATAAATTTGGCTTTCCTTTGGAGTTTTCAATTCTATTTCTACCTCCCTCTGTGCAAAAAGTGCAACGCCCTTCAATAATGGGCGATCTGATATTCGACGAGTTAATAATTAGTGGTAAACTGGATTTGATTATTTGGTGTCTACTCGACATGCTTAGGTCATGACATCTTCCGGATCAGATCCATTATACATCGCCGGTGTCGTCATAAGGGGACTCCAGCAAGGGAAGGCAGGGCCAAGTGGGAGACAATGGGGGCCCGGGGGGGTCTTCTTTTGTCTCCTCTTACGACTGGCAGAGGCACCCTGGGCTTTTTGGGTCAGGTAAACCGGAGAAACTGAGGGCTTTACTCGAGTTCCGACGCGTTATAATAGATGCGTTTATACTACAAGTATTGCCCGCGTCATTGCTAGATTCACTCAACGAGCAGTTCACGAACTATCCCGAAGAGGAGTTGATAAAAGGTCGTTAAAAGCCGATCTGCCCTCAACGCTATTAATAAAACCAGGACGATTGAGATTGGTTGCTTGGTAGATTGATTATTTCTTCATTTAAGAAGTAATTATCAAGAAATCTGAGACCAGATCTTCAATCACCGTTACAAAGGGGTCTCAGGTTCAGCAAACGGAACCCTAATGTCAGAAGTTGTCGGTTTGGTTTCCCCCCACTCGGCAATCTTGACTGAAGATTTCACCCTGATTTCCTCAGTCACAAGGCGAAGTCTGGAATTGAGTCCTTTGAACATCCCTCACTCACTCCTCGAAATATTCAAATTCTCTAATAAACCAACAGCAGGTAAAACGGACCCTACAGCAGGCATTACCGTGGAACTCTATTTTCCTTTACACGCGTACATGGTTACAATGAATGTAGCAACATTACTGGGGAAGGGGGAGCGATAGAGATAGGGAGAGAGAGAAAGGGTAAATATATGCATGGTGAAATACACAGCGGACGAAGCAGAGATGGTAGACCTGTGTAACAGTGATTTACTTTCGCTCTTGTTTTCATTTATCCCATCATTAAATCTGTGTTAATCTTTCCACACCATAACACACGCTTTTAACTACTCATTAAAACTGTGCCTGAAGCTACAGTGATTATGTAAAACAAAATCGGATCGTCAGATCATGAATATCAGGACAAGGTGTTTATATTGTTGGGGAGGGGGGGGGTGGGTCAAGTTAAGAGTAGCCGCTGTATGTAAATCACGTCCTCGGGCGGCTCGCATTCCCTCAGCCTGTCCTGCGTCTAGCGGGGATTGAACCCGAGGCCTCTCGTCTCGAAGTTCTTCCCTCGAGGGGGTTGACACAGAGGTTATAACAATTCGTGAACCGTGTACTCGCTAATGACGCGGTGCGCCGTCTGCGACGAGCATTGACAATGAGGACTAGAACTTTACATACGGAAACACCCCCGTGAGGGTTAATAAACTGCACACCACGTTAAGAATGCGCACCCCCTCATAAATACGCGGCCCGCCTTGTGAGGCAGATTGCTCACCTCTGATGTTACACTAGATACTTCATAAGTTGTATATTTTCTAGTAGGCCTGAGGGTTGTATTCGTGCAAGAAGCAATGTTGGTTCCGACTGTACTTGGCTTTATTGACAAACATAATATAAGCATGGGAGTTCTACTGGGGGGCGTAATAATAAAAATGTATAACATTTAATATGTTTTGTAGTCTCGCGTAGGCGTACGTAAGGTTGACGTTCTGGTTCTGTAGTTTTTACCGAATAGTAATTGCGACAAAAGCAATTTAATGAAACCCGCAACGAAATGTCAAGAAACAGTTCATACTATTTTGTTTAACGACACATCTTACAACTAGGTCATATAGAGGCGGCCTAATCAGTTCCATAACACATCGTTGGGGTTTTCATAAGGATAATCCAGTTGGGGGGGGGGGGGGGGGGTGTTAAGTTCGCAAAGAGATCAGATTCAGATTCAGATTCAGATGTATTTTATTCGTACTGTTGATGGTAATTTTACAGACATAAATAGTTAGATACAAACAAGAAAAAACAGTAGGAAGCCTACAAAATCCCAAGGGATTTGTGCGTAGGCAGTTTTTATGTTAATTGTGCTGTAGGAGGCAGGACGATTAAATTGTGAAAAAATAAAAATACATACATAACGTTCATACATCTAAGTATGGCAAGTATGTAGAAGAATGTGAAAGCTGGAAGAGGAAAAATGACGAAGGCCATATGAGATGAATAAAGAAATGAAAAAGATATGCACTTTCTTGCGGCACCGGTCACCGCGAGGATTGACCCAATTAACCATAATTAACTTACACGTTAATGAAATAATGCCGCCTTCTCGCCTCCTGAAAGTGCTAACAACAATATTATTCTTTATTTCGCATTGATCTTGTACATGGCACAGAAATAGCTTCTCCGAGGAGAGTGTGAAATAGCTTCCACTATTCTACTTTACACCCAGTAATGTACAGAACGAAGACTTAAACTAAAAGTTAAATTTAAATTTAAATTAACAATTCCATTTGATACAGTAGAAGCAAGGGTTTCTACTGAAACGAAACGAAACGAACCCAAGTCTCGGGTCTCCATATTATGTGGACGTGCAATTCATATGAGTAAAGTTTACTAAAATAGTTGTTTGAATTATATTGTCATGGGTGCTTTGTTCTTGATCATGTATAGATGCCGTAGGTCAATCGAGACGATGATGCATTGACTCGCGAACAAAGATAGTGGCGATGTCTAGTCTCACATTGAAGACCCGCCAGCTGTGACAGTAATTCATGTGAGATGAGGCAAATAAAGAAAAAAGAGGCACCATTGGCATGTGGGTTCGTATTATAGTCGGCCATAATTTACATACACAAGTACACAAACAAACGCGCAAATGTTACACAAAATACATCGACAAATATGGGAAACTCTATTAAAGGCTAAAGCAACATACTGTGTCAGCTTCATGCACTCAAGTTGCAACAACACAAGACACACAAACATACACTGAATAGAATAGACATTAAATAAATAAATACACTTTTCTAAACATTACTTGAACGATAAGGTACATAATGTGCTACGCTGAAGCGGTACTGAGGAACTTCAAGCAAGCACACGTACAGAGGTGAGCGGCTCTGCAAGGCGACTGAGCTCCAAGTCGACGTATAGAATTTTAAAATAAAACGGAATAATTCATATATAAGCACGGCGTAATGGCCGGGTTTTATTGGCCAAGTGTGTGCAAGATTGTGTCCACGATCGATGTACAGACTTGGAAAGATGTTCCCTCTTCAACTCGCTACGGAAAACTTAGCGCAGTTGGTAAGACGACCTCGATATCTCGATTCTGACAAACTTCTCTCCGGGTAATCAATATACACACACAGATAGATGATTGGTCCGTGAAGGAGTGGAAGGGAAATTCATTCACGTGTATCGATAAATGGCGCTGTCGTTATTTCTGTAGCGTAATTTATTTTTGGCATATTGTCTTTCGAAACACTTCAAATGGAGAAGCAAACTCAATTTAGATGCAATCATCTCCCAGCTATATACTCTTTCGTTTGGAAGATAAACGGTGTATTAAAATGATATCCTCTTTCTATTTAACTTCCGAAATTGTAACTTTCACTTCGACCTGTAAACGATATATAAAAAATGAACTTCAAATATAAATTGAACGCTTCAGCCTTACGTCCTGTAGATTAGTGCAGGGGTCAAAGGGCCATGCGTGATGCCTATAATCAACGCGAGGGCTCTTACCGATCAATCATCCGCTTCCATGCAATTTACATGGAGGCCTATACATTAATTTTTACACTAATAATAAAGAACAAAGACCTACGGATAAGCAAACCCATAAGTTAATTCACATATAGTATTTCGTTTGTCTATGTCTTACAAGATTACACCGTTTTAAAATAAAATACAAACAAAGTAATTGGCATTTATAAACTACATTTAATAATAATGATGCAATCAGTACACACTAATAAACGTTGCAGGATATTCTCACCAGTGGGATGTGAGCGTGGGTCGATCTAAGACTCCCAGTCGGCGTTCGTTCAGGATTAAGAGCCAGGACCTCTCTGATCCTGAATGAGCGCCGCTTGCCTAACAAGCCAAGGGTTTCAAGAAGCCACATGACAGCTATGTCCCTGCACTAGAGACCACTTAACATGGCTCTTAGGGCAGTTATAAGAATATAAACACTTAGCCATTATAAATATGTGTTAATTATCTTACAATGCCCCTAAATAAACTTGTGTCATTACAACTGTTCTTTTTGTGACTTCAAAAATATCTATATTGAAAAAACAATAAACGTTTTACACTAGACTGACACTTTTACACGTCACTGTGTGACTGTGGACAAGTCACACACATTGCATCGTGCTTTATACCAGGCTGGCATGTTACCATAGAAACCGGTTCGTAGGGGACGTATTGTCCACCCCTTGGGTAGCGCTCTCAACGTTGGGGCGAGATGTTTATGTGATAAGTGTCTTATTCGTGAAAAAACAAAAATTGAGCCTGGCTTCCTTTAAATTGACCTTGTTGTTGTTCAAGGTTCAAGAGTCCAGGCGATGAGAGCTATTAGCAATCCATTAGGGGTCGGTAAAGTAGAACGTCACATCTCGCGGTAACATGCCGGCCTGGTATGGAGTATAGTGATAGTAGTGGTATTGGTACTGGTGTTACTGGTAGTAGTTGTGGTAGTAGGTGTACTATCGGTATTTTTAGTTATAGGGAGTGGAATTGGTAGTGGTGGTATGTTTGTTTAATCATAGAATGAAGAAAAATGTAATCATTAGTTTAACCCGGCACCTCCACCAAAAGTTGACTAGTCCCTTTAGTTTTAAGCCTGACTATCTCTTGTACTATAATGGCCCATTTTACCGTTCAAAATAAGCTACATTCTACCGTTGGGAAGTGAAACAGCTACGTATCGAGTGGCTATACTCGCAATGATTGTACAACACTCGTTGCAAGTAGTATGTATGGTACAGGGAGTTTCTATGTGACATCACAACACTCATACTAGGGTCCAAAATGTGTTTTCACATTTGTGCACTCAAAAGTAGACGAAGATGCTTACCCCAAAATATGAGACACGTATATTCGCAGATGAAGTTCAAGAATAAGCTAAGATAAGTGTGGATGATATGTGAATGATGTGGAGTGATAAGTTAAGAATAAGTGTGTGCCATTGTATGATATGTTGATTTAACCGTGAAAAGAGTGGACGGTGCATACAGGAAAGTTCCGTTTCAGTATTATTAATAAAACAATCATAGATTTGACCCAAACATGGCAATTTAGGTCCCCCGCGCACATTACTTGCACGATTTCCTCTTTAGTTTGCACACAGTATGTTAGTGTAGATAAGTCTATCCTAAGTATACTTGCAAATTATTTGGTTAACATTCAAATGTGACATCATTATTCACCACTTTACGGAGCAAAACGAAGTTTTCATGGTAAAAATGCAAATCAAATAGCATGCAATCTTAAATAACTTCATATACAGTCTAAACGTTTCTTGTTTCCATGACCTTTATCATTTCCTAACTGTGCAGTATATTTTCTAGAATATCTACATCTGTTCTGTTGTAATAATAAGATTCGTGAGATAATGAAGACGTGGGTTGAAGGTGAACGCTTGTCAGTTTGAGTAGACAAGTATCATGCGTCTCTTCTCCTCTTCAATCCCATTCTTACAAATGTTCTCTCCGACTTAAACTAGCATTAATTGCACTTTTTTGGTAATCTAAGCAGAGCGTAATTACTAAATCTTAATTGAAATCATATGTCTGCTGATGCTGGTATTATTGAAAACTATGAAGGCATGTGCTTAACGTACCACCCAGTGATAATTTAATTTTCTTAAATATCCATAAAACATAGATGCAATAACGTCATTTCCGGTATCGCACGGTAGCCATACTGAGGTACTCTGTAAACATTTGTTTACGTTCTTGCGACACTTCATTGTTGCAATATTGCAGATGTCCTTTGATTGACGTATTAACTGTTTTCAAACAAAGGTTCCGTATTATGACTGAAAACAAAATAAGAACGTGTAAACTCTGTTTGAAGACAATCATTTGCATGTGTTATCATTTGTTATTATTGTTGTTATCATTTTCTTGAACTTTTACCTGCACACATCAATCTATACGGCTTAAAACTGTGATTTTTCCTGGATAACCAATGTGTCTTCTATTGACAGAACGAATGTAAACAAGCAATGTGTACCTCATAATGGCCGCCACGTGACGTCTATTGAATACTCCCTATAGAGAGTGAAATTAAAACAAGGATGAATCAAATGTCAAAAACAAAATGTTAACATCTCTTTTGGCTGCGTTGCGTATTTCTATCAATATTGCGTTGTCGTGTCAAATTGTGTTCTAATAACTACCGGAGCCGACAGGGCTCTATATCTTTATTACATTGATATTTGTTTATTATTTGTAGGTACAAAATGATGGTCTTGTTTGACACCTTAAACAATGAAATGATCAATTATACAGTTTCACTTTCATCTATTATTAAAACTTTCTGCCTGTGTGGTTTCTTTGGTAAGCAACATATGAATCCTTCATCTGTCAACTATCCTTAATTGAATGCATATAAACGTCTTCTATAACAGACAAAACAAGCAAGTAAATTCATGTATGCAAATGAAGTTGTTGTTTCCAGCAATGTCTGCCATGGACTTGAACAACTACACTAGTGATTCGACACAAAACCTTTATTAAAGACGTTGTATATATTAAACATTGAATATGAAATTCAAAACTTCCAAGAAAACTATAATATAGAACGAGCTTTGGAACTTGGACGGACGATTCATGCAAATCTGCTTGAAATAAGTATTTTAAGAAAACAATTTGAATTTACGAACGAAACTACGAACAAAGTTACGAAAATGATGCACGATATTATTGGGTATGGCTCAGTCATAAAATGAAATCTATATAATTAAATGTTGAAGCGATATCATTTAAACTTGCACAGATTTAAATAAAATAATAAAGATGTTACAGAAATATACGTGTTTTTTCATGAATAGAAAATTTAAATCAGTTATTGCCTATAATTATAAATTCACTACATAAACCCACAAAAAACACGTAGGAGTGGGTCAATATATATCTGTATCCATACATGATCTCGGCTACGACCAACTGGGTTACGATTCAACTGAGCCACAAGCGTTCCCAACTGAGCAACTGTTCCAAAACTGACGTACTATGCAACTTGGCTACCGTAGGCAACATTCATAGACCCTTCCAACTGGGTTGGGGTTCCACTTTCAAGTGAGATCTTTACCAACTGGAGTAGCAAAACAGTGTATCATGGGGCACTGTTCTATCTGAGAAACTTTCCTACTGAGCTACGACTTGACTGGGCTACGACGGCTCAGTATTCCCATTTGGGCCACTACTATAATAATAGGAATAGTTCCAACTGAGCTAAGATCCAACTGTGCGACGACTACATATCACAGACTGACCTACAAACCTTTCCCAACTCAGCTTTACACAGTTTTAACTCACAGCACCTCCGACTTGGAATTCTTTGATTTTTTTTATATTTAAGTTGGTACTAATGGTACAGAGAGAGGGAGAGAAAGAGAGAAAGAAAGACAGAGAAAGACTGCTGGATGGGGGCAATGATTGATAATGTGATTTCGTGGCTGCAAATTTGTTTTTACATTTCAAGTCAAGTGTAACGAACCGAATGGAACGTATGCGATTAAATGTGACCGACATCCCTTAAAGGTTGACTAAAATTCACTGGTGCAAACAACCACGATGGCATTCAATAAAAACAGTGGTGTGGTGCAAAGTTTACCAACAAGCATAAGCTAGCTCGCATTTTTCTTATACCTCCAGAGTCGGTCCTACCTATAGTACCTACACGTTCAGACTACACGTTCATACGGATTTAACATGATGACCCCGGAACTCGAACCCAGAGGGTCCGTTAATAAGTATTGCTGTCTTTACCATCTGAGTACCTGGGAACACTAGCGCTTATTTCTACGTAGCAGTGTCCACTGTAGGTTCACATCATTTTACCTGAAAGTATAAACAGTTGATTTTACCAGTGATTAAGCAGTTATATCTTTATAAAAGAATATAGTTGGGAATGAGTTTACGAGGGCTAGGGTTTTAGTAACACTCAATCCTAGTCTTCGGCTTATGACTGAGCTGAGGGAAACCTTGGAAAATACATTCAGTCAGGATTGCCGGTGGTTGAAACCAACCGTCGTATGTCCTACATGCAAGAGCAGAGCCAAGTCTATACGTACCCGCGTAAAGTAATTTTGTCACACATTCATCAAGTATTTCTATTTGCGATGCACTTCAGCGCATTCAAGCATACATGACAACAAGTATGATGGTTTCATATTTGTTTGGTGATTGACAAACTATTAATAATAACAGTTGTTCTAAATCAAATTCGAACTACACTTTGGCCAAAAATGAGATTGATTGACATAACTGACACGATTATCATGGTTGACATGACAACTGACTATAATATGACCTATGGCCATGGTATTTAACCTCTGCCACTAATTGCAATAAATGTGTTTACATTTTTTTTTTTTTTTTTTACTTTTTGAGTGAGAGACTCCAAATCAAACAAATCCATGAACCAAATTTACAATAAAATAAGGTCTAGGTAATAGGAATGCATAATTTACAGTATAAAATTGGTTATTGAGTAAACTAAAGAGAATGGAACGAAATCATACCTAACGTATGAAAAATAAAAATGAGATCCAAATTCTAGGTACCAATTTATTAGTTCAGTTTAAACTGTCAAAATGTAAAAATAAAAAAACTGTATAAAATAGTTGTTGAAGTATTTGGCAAATTAAAATTTGATTCAACCGAACCAGGTAATGTTGCATGTTTGTATAGTAAATGTCACAAAATAAATTTTTCTAAACAAAAATAATAAA
Source organism: Isoperla grammatica (assembly GCA_945910005.1). Lineage (NCBI taxonomy): Eukaryota > Metazoa > Arthropoda > Insecta > Plecoptera > Perlodidae > Isoperla > Isoperla grammatica. The sequence goes on from OX246738.1 coordinate 60,994,485, forward strand.
AAGTATGGTATAAAACAGACTTTTGGTAGTCTTCACAATCGGAAACATTCTAAAATAGTACATTAATTAACTATATTTTTCGTACTCACTATCTATATAGTAACATAAATATATGAAGAAAATTATACATTATGAAAATTTAGGGCATTGAAGCCATTACCCAAATCTCAGACCTCACAATAAGTATTCCTTGCTGGATTAACAACCACCTGCACCTATGCTATGCTAAGTTCAAAACTATATTCCCTCCCACCACCACCCCCCCCCCCCACTCCCCCACCCCGCTGACCCACTGACCCAACACAAACACATTCTTGGCTTGTTCTAATAATACGATCTGTTTCAATATACCAACGAACCAAACAAGGTTACGTCTAGCAACGTATACACTGAGCTGAGTAGTTCATTACAATAACGAAGTTTCAAATAAAATGTATTAAACTATAACACTGTGACGTGAATTTGTAATGGATAAATTAGATTATGGTTGTGATTGCATCTCATAACTCTGGGTAATGTTCAATGGGGTTAAGTGTCGTGGTATCACAAACAAGAGCCAAAAGATATTAATTAGTGGACAATTATATTATAGTTCATGATTGACTTTACATGTCGTAAACACTCCACGAAGAGGGAAGGTCTCGGATGATGGAAACCTACTTTTCCGAAACGTCTCTCAGTGTTGGGTCTTGACTCGTCCCCCCCAATAAGGATCACAACCACTCACATCCGCGAGAATATAAGAATCGTCACTGGTTTTGACCGAGTTTGATGACTGATTTAAAGCATTAAGGAGTATTTTAAATAAGTTAAACGTATAGACAGACAGACATACGTATACTTGACCTGACATCCGCAAACATTTTAACAGCGCTTAGACCGAGTTTGGGTATACACGTTACACATACATACACAATGTATATAATTCATGCAATCAAATAATAATATTCATATATTTCCGCACTTCAAACGAATTCGTGATAACTGCACAGTGAAGCCTTCCTACAAACGAAGGCAAATTTTTAACTGTACGCTTTTGCTAATACGTTAATTATTGTAATTGATTTCACTAAAAATGATGCGTTAATTATGTTTATGAAATAAAGCAACCCGATTTCCATTATTAGTGTAGACTTCTTGTTTACGTTTATCTACGCACCAATGAAATCGGAATGTAACAGTAATTAATCACGTTATTGTCCTTAAAAAATATCGCAATGATAAATTCACTTTTCAGTTCAACGCAAAATAAAAATGTACTAATTAATTTTATCAATAAACGAGCTGGAATATTTTGTCATTTATTTGTTGTAGTAATTATTTTCTCAGGATTCATATTTATTATGATATGAACATAATGCTCATTTGTTAGGAGCTCTAAACTTTTCTGTCACTCGTTCGAATACCTTATCATTTAACACGTGCAAATTGAGATTTGTAACGCAATTTAAATAATTTTATTTCGATTTGCTATATTAAATATGTGTTGCAAAACTAAGGTAGTTGATAAATAGATAACAACCGAATAACTCAAATATACTCGATGGAAGATGGCGTGGGTATAGTTCAAGACGAGGTTGAACGATCAACAAAGAGAAGTTGCCGACTCCTATTTAAACGACAGTTAACGTTTCGTACCAAAGTTCCATTTGGAACGAAATATTTACCCGCGTCCCCTCTTTGTTGAAGAACAATGTTTTCCTTGGAAAAATAAAAATCCCTTTTAGTTCATTAAATATACTTACTTTAGCTAAAATTTGTAATATATCATACGGAAACAAGGTACCCCAATACCAACGCAATATATTTATGATGTATTTGGTACTTGGCTTGATTTTGTTGGTGATTTGACTCAACCGTTAGGTGAAGTGAAGTCGGGGTTTCAATCAAGTAATCTTTTAAACTAAACAAATTAGATTTTGAATGGAATGCCTTTCTTTTTTTGTTTACATGCAAATGCTTGGCACTTAGATGTGCATTACAACATCTACTATAAAACATGCAAAGAGTAGTTTGTATCGTGAGAGCGCTATTCATAAGATTCAACCAATATTCAGTTAACTGATGATATTTGAGTTTTACGTCCCATATTTTTGCAATATTGGCTAATCGGGACGATTAAGTTTCGTAAAAACATCACTTGATTAAAAGAGTTTCAATTATATATTTTTATGATAACGGTCGTTATTATGGAAGCCAATTAATAATTAATTGTTTTAGCAAACACAACCAAATAATGATTCCAAAATTTAAAATTTTGTTAATCCAGTAATTAGTTTGTATTGAACAATAAATGCTGGTTAAGTAAGCACGTTTTTAATATTATGCAGCGTTTTTATTAAAAACATTTGATTTTGCTCGGTTTTATTAGTTGAGCTGAGACTCACCTTGTTGAGCCGAGGGTTGTTCTCTCTGTCACTTTTGTCCTAGCCAGACGTATGATCTTTCATTTGATTTAAAAGTGGTCATATTTTAGTAATGTAGTAGTTGTAAGTAACAAATAATAACAATAAGAATAATCCGTTTTAATAATTTATAAGAAAGGGAAGTGCCTGCGCTACAAGCTATATTTTTAATTACCTCCTCGACCGCATGCAGTGATCTCCATTGCTGAACTGGCGATGAAATATGTAATATCCCAGGTCAGATGGAAAACCGATGATTCGCGAACTAAGTTACATCTTGAAACACAATAGATATTACTTACTGTGCTATACATACCACAAAATATATGGAAAACTTCCTCGTACCAAAAATTTGAAACGTTACGTTGAACATCATAAATAATTTAAGAGGGCTTTAGTAACAAAATCGTGTTCTGAAGAGAACACGGAGGATTCCTAGGGGGAGCTTAATTAGAGTTGTCTTCAGTCTTCACGTTCAAATATGAGAACAATAACGTTGAACGCGAAATGCCGAGCGACGCTCAATTAAATGAATTTCAACAAGGAAAAGCAAAAATCAATACAACCTAAGTAACAAGAAACTTGTTATTTGAAGCGAAAATTAAAAACTGTAGTTAAGTACTGTTGTACTTAGCGTTTGAAAACTGAACCCGTTTTAAGAACGTTTGAAATATTTATTTAATTAAATTTGTAAAGAAATTCTTAATTGCTCATTTCATAACCAGTGAACACAATAAAGAATTATTTACGTTTTTATCCAAGGGGTCGTAAGGAAAGTCAAGCGAATGAATGCCGCTGGCCGATGTTTAAAATTAAAACGTTGAGGCGTGGGCTATAATTATTCAATAAACTTAGTGATTATCTCTTTGAGATTGGACTCCTTGGAGTTCTTTTATTGTAAGTAGGTTTTATATACACGATGTAAAAGCGAGGGGGATTCTTTGTCACACACAAGATGGTTAATTGGAACGTTGTGAGTTGTGACGCGTAAAATCAGTTTAAATTCCGATAAAAATTGTATTTTCGATTTGAGAAGATATCGCGATAGGTATTTGGCAACGACCCAGACTAAGGTGTTGAAATAAAGACTTAATTAAAAGTTAAAAATTAAAGATCGACTAATTTAACAAAAATATAATAAAACCATGAATAATACATCAAAAAGACAAAATAAATTGAGTGCGTGCGAGGCTTAGAACATTCAGTTCCATGCATTTTGGCATTCGAGTATGAATAAATGAATAAATTTACAATTTGAAGTTCAAATTATCTGCAGTATGACGTGTATACCGAACTGTTGGCATAATATGCAGATTTGAGACATATTGTCAACGGCACACGCTGCTTTTTGGCATATATTACTCAGGTCACAGTAACAGTTTACGTTCTCTCAATAGTACCTTGATCGTCACTATAGTTGTCTCTATCAGCCAACATTTATCTTGACAAACGTTAAAATTAAGTTACTTTTACCTTAAAAATATGATAACATACAGCTTTACTCGTTTATATTTTTGTTAAGAATCCAGTTGAGCCAAGATAACTCATACTGATTACCATATATTATAATTACCTTGTATACTCGCGTTCGAGACACTGTGTACTTATAACTGCGATTGTACTATTTTGAATAAAAATTAAATCAATTTACAATAAAAATGTACACCGTGTGCTACACTACCGTCCACGCGTGGTCGCAGATTCTAAGCGTACATCCTAGGGGCGTGGGTTCGAATCCCGCATAGGACACGTTTTTTTTTAACTGTCGTTCATCTTCATCTATCAATCCTCATCGTCCCGAATAACACGATTGTAATAATAGACGCAAAGCAACAAGAATGGTGGAATCGTCTTGTGCTACAATCTCGTCAAGCGACTTTGTTCGGCGATGTTTTTGCTCCTTTTATCTGCGCGTTTGGAGAGCGGGCGTGATCGCAAATACGCCAATGTTACCCTGGTCTTAATCGTAATCTAACTCGCAGTATAAGCTGGCCCGGCAGAGACCGAAAAGTGAGCTTAAAACCTCAAGAGACCACGGAGAGAGAAAAAGCTTAATTATCTTGACTTGTAAGGGCTTTGGCTTGGCTGTAGATCCACCCTATATTATCGATTTAGGAAGGGGAAACAACGGCGGCAGTTCGCTAGCCGTGAGAATCGTGATCGGGAAAATGGCGAACGATTGTATTTGTTCTATACATACAGCGACAACTAACTACGCTGAGAACTGGCTCAGTGTGTGGAGGAAAGATGCCACAAGCTCGCACCAGTAAGGTGTCAAAGCTATATTTGCCACTTGTGGAATAAAACGAGAGGTGAATAGAGATTCAATATCGGACGTAACTGGTAATGCAATTCATGTCACACACAATAAACGTGACCTTACTCCTATGAAAATTGGAAACGGTTTGCGAGTATCGGTGTTTGTGTAAGTAACTGTGATAAAATGAAGTTTACAGACGAAGTAGTTTACATTTCCGTGAACGAATACGCCACACACGTAACCACGGCAACAAAGGAAGTCAGAATATTAAACTTTCCTCTTTAGTTTAACATAGATGGACTAATCGGTAGATGGACATATGTACATATAGGCCTACGAACACAAATATGATATCCATACTATCAACAAATCTTACATTTATCCTCAGTCACTCTCGCAAGAGCTTTCCAGATGAGACAAAAAACAACAGCTAATTATTTTGTTTTTTAAGGACTGGATGGAAAATATTTCCATATAAAAGTGTTCAAAATCAACCATCCTCGAGTTCTGGATGACGTAAACCACGACAGCTCTGCTTGTCGTTCTTGATCACTATGACAAGCAACACAACAGCAAACATAAAAATAAAGTAAGACGTTTTTAATTTGCAGAGGTAGGTTCCCGTGTATTATTGAACTGAGCATGTTGTAACAATCGAATCAAAATAGTAACAAACGGATCTTTTACGATAATTATAAGACATGTAACTTAAATGACAATTACTTATCTGATTGACAATGAATCGAAGTTACTTATGACAACTTATTTGATTGACAATAAATCGAAGATATACTTAAATAACCAGCACCGCGTGTATTTGTTTGTATTATAATATTTCAAATGTACAGTTTTCATTTTTCCTGTGACGAAACTACGAAAGGTTGTAATTTCTTGTTATAAGAGCAATCTTGATCGAAATGGATTAACTGCATCAGTCTTGTACTAAGACATCTTTCACCAGGTTTTCTCCTGCCTCGAGGAGAATGGTGGGATTGAGTCAGAAATGTCTTTCGATCTTTCCAATAACAGCTGTATTAGTTCTCAACTGCAAGAGGTTCTGACCATCGTGTTTTATTGCAAGACACCTATTAGAGGTAATCACGTGGTGGAAGTCGTACTTTACTATACTGCACTCAGCCCAGACACTTTCCTCACTCATCAAAACTAAGAGACGTGGTTGTTGATGCTTCCTGGTGTCATTTCAATCAACATTTGCCACGTCTTGATGTGTCTTGATGGTCAGTGATTTGTCACGTAGTAAAAACCTCTATAAAATTAAGCTCTTGGCCTCTTGAGTCTTGAGACGAGCTGCTCAAGAGTCAATAAATGAGATGTGCTGCGTTGTATCGTGAGGCTCCACATTGAGTAGGCTACTGTTGTTTAGATGTATATAACTAATATTGACGGTCTTGAAAAGGCATTGAAGCGATTCATAAAAATTAAATTTACAAAAAAAATGTTTAGTTTCCCAGTGTAGGTCACCGATTATGAAGAACATGATCAAGACAATTCAAAATATCTGCCGTTTACAAATCGTCAAATATGGTCAGAATTGTTTGAACATTGGTGAATCGTCGCAGTAAACGCGTACGATTATGTGTTACACTTACCCACCAGCCAGCTGGCCCCAAAAAAGTTTACATTGATAAGAAATGCCTGTTTCATCAGATGCTCTTCAACACAGACCCAACTTGCAATCTTTTGTTATAAAGATAAATATTGCGAAACTCTGCTCTCGAGGAGGAAGGCGCAAACATTGGAGCCGACGATCCTCGCAAATGGACAGCACTCCCAAATACCCTAAAATTGATCGACCGTGACACAGAGGCTCTCAGAGCCGACGCTAAGCTAACATTTATAAAAAAAACCTACGGAAGCACGGAGCTATCACGGCTACAACTCAGTTCTGACAATACGCACTTTGGGGGAAAACCTTTGTTTGTGTGCAGGGGAAGATAAAAAAAAACATTCAATGGAATTAACTATCTAATTATTTTGAAATATTTTTTCGATATTTTTTCATCTAGTTAATCGAAATAGAATGCGTAATTAAATAGAGGTTTGTTAAAGGCATGCTTAGAGCAATCTGAAAACTGAAGGCAGGGATTTTCAAGCAAAACAAAATGTTCCATTTAGCATAGCAGAACAAACTAAATAAAATGCCTTTTTGTGATTTGCGCTTTTTGTGTTACTCAATGTTTTCCATTCCCCGAATAAAGTTTCCAGAGTTTGAACCTTTGTTCGTCGGTTTTTACTACCCGACTGTCCAAATGGCGTATTTAAAACGAGTAACTTCAGTTGAGTTTCATTCGGTTACGTGCCGAATCTTATTTTGTCTTTGTTAGCACGTCATTATAAGTTCTGCGTGATTACAGGGAGCAGCTCCAGGTGGCAGCTTCATCGTTTGAGTTGACAAACAATCTTTAGGTGTTATTTTTGACAAGAGATCTGTGTGGAAATCGTTTTAAAGGCCTTGCTCGAGCTTAAAGCAAGTATGTTTCATATTACACCACAGAGTGTTTGTGGACAGATCATTTTTGTGAATAATGTCATCTTAGGATGGTGGGACTCTTACAGACCTTTCTTTCCGACCCGCGAGAAAAACATGTGAGTGTGAGTGTTAGGGGTACGTCAGTGCACGGTCTAAGTCCACCTATACAGCGCTATTCAGTAGTCGGACGGACTCAAAACCATGTCCTGGCATCTCGTGTATGCAGGTGCGCCAACTACAGTGAACAGTACACAACTTCACATAGTCGTTTTAGCTTTTATAGCTCTGATTTATAGAGCATTTTGGCCGTGGTTTTGGTGCTCATATGCTTCAAGTCTCGTTTGCTTCACCTGTGAAATTACGGGGATATTTCTTGCCATTAACTGCAAATAATTTAATTTAGCGAAATCACTATTGACACGGGGCAACGAAATTGTATATAACGACTTTCAATATGGTTAACACGGTTGTGTTTATCAATGCAACAATAGACCCGACAAATTAAACTTAGAAGATAAACATCATTGATGTATTCGGCCAAACAAATTCAGCCCATGAGGCACTATATCCTCATCGATAAACAAAAAACAACTCCGACCGGGGATTGAACCCGGGTGGATTAATGTATGGATTGCATCTCGTTTATAAATTCCAAATACACAATTTTTTTTCGACCACAGATCTTTAAATCGACTCATGTCAACAAATAAACTAATAAAAAAGAGTTAAACATGATTTTACGGAACAATGTCGACGTAGTAGCCTATATGTGGTGGATAGGCGTTGGTTTAGTAGTTCCTATGTTTCAGGTTCAAGTCCTTGATCCTTTGATAATAATCATGTTGCGAGGATACAAATACAGGGAACGATGTTGAATGGGTTAATTCTCTTTTAAAACATAAACCATGCAAGCAACAAGAAAATTTAAAATCTCATGATTTTATACATTTGGCTAGCGACTTAATGAAAGCAACTAAAATACTTTAGTGGAAAATGAATATGAAAAGTATAGCTGAGCTTAGAGAAGAACCATGCAAAACCAAAAAATGATTATACATTTTTTTAACCAGAATAAATAACTCAATCAGATCCTGTAATTTTGTATCATAAAAAACTGAAGAGTTTGCACAAATAACACAGACGCATGTTGACAAAGTCTACGTTGAAAGTTGTCTGTATTCTCGTTGATTGTGAATGTCCAGGTGAGTCTCAAACGTGATGTGGTTACGGCAACTGAAGTTCGGCCCATGGGGTTTACGCGCTGTTAAAAATCCAGACAGACCAGAAAACCCGCGTTCAGTCGCGGTCGAAATGGTCGCCTACAACCTACAGGTTACCTTTTACGACCGTCCTTACCCCCACCTTCAGATTGGCTCCTTATAGTCGGACTTTCACGTTACAGAGCTTTTTACGGCGACATTATGCAGGGGAATTTTATTTAAACCCAGTGTGCAAGAAAATTCGCGCGCAGGGTGAAACGTTACGGTGTCTCCAATTCATTTTATTTATTGTTATGTAATTGTCCAATGATACAACAGGTTGAGGAATGCAGGGTAGCTGAAAAAGTAGTTTCCCAGACAACTTTGTTTGGCCTAATATGTCATAACAAACTGCGGGACAAATATGGCATTATGAGTGTATAGTTTAACAGTATTTAAGTAATACAACGGTGGGAAATACTAATTAAGGGTAAAACTGTGTATATGATCAGAATATCACATCTACACGATCGTTCGCTACAGCTATATTGTTTTGTGCCACAGAGCCGGTGACAATCATCGTCGGTGAGCCAGACATGTACATCTACAAGGGCAGCACCATCAACCTGACTTGTGTCGTCAAGCACAGCCCTGAGCCTCCACCAGCCATCTACTGGACGCACAACTCTGAGGTTAGTAGTAGTAGCACTAAGCTATTACACACTAAGCCGTTCAAAGCTTTAACGTACTGGTAAAGTAAAACGTTTTTGTTTTAAAATAATTCCTGTCAATTATAGCTGAAGCCATAATTTTCTTATTCATAATAGTTTTGTTGTCCATCAATCTTTCTTATTGGCATATCTGCATAGTTTTCAAATAACTTTGAAACTCCATCTTCCTGTAACCTAGATCATATAAGTTCTAAATTGTCAAGATGGCTCAATAATAGCATAAGGGATTCTTACTATAGGATAGGTACTGACTAAAGGTTTTGTGACAGATTTTCTAGTTCTAACGCGAATGATACCTGTACTAAACGCCCACATACATCATTATACATCCATTAAAAAAGTCTGAGGAAAAAAAAGCTGAAAAATTAAAGCTAAAATGGTGGAAACTAATAACCATGCTCCATGTGCTCTAAATCCCTAACAAAAGCTGACACTAAAGCTAAAATTTGAAAACACGAATTTTACCTAATACTAGAAGCATTATGATATTTTTTGTAAATGTCGGTAAAGATGCTAACCATATACTGTATTGAAATAATTATCTAAATAAACTTCAGCTTCAAAATAATTCCTTCAACCCCTGTCTACCTATTCAGCGTAATCCTGATTTTGGCCTATTAAAATTGCTTCAAAATGATCAACATGATCAACGACAACCAAAATATGTAGTTCTCTAGATAAGTTAATATATGCTCTTTCTTGCGATTATTTCATTGTTCCATTAAATATGTTCGTTTTTACATTAAGGTATTTGATTATTTTAATGTGCTGTTGCAACATACCTTTCGCAATCAAATAAGTTGATTTGAAAAATGGGATCAATATTAATTCAGTGAAACATTTATAAGAAAGAGCATTAAATTATCTACGGAATGACATGTTTTGGTTTACTTTTTGCCAATATTGGAGCATTTTAAAACAATTTTACAGACAGACATCGGGAGTTCCACAATCCACAGGGTAGATAGCTTGACAGACTCCCTTTGCACGTTAAGTATTTTAGAGTAGTTGCAGGAGGACGAACATTGAACTAATTTCATTTGATAATCAGTAACAGTCCACAAAGCTTCTCTCTTAAACCTACAGCAATTACTTGATATTGATTCAGACAGATAATTGACGTTGAGCTTTTCACCTCAGTCGATGCACCGCAGAGCTAACCAGTAACCACCACGTCATTAACGACGACTCGGTGATAAATGAATTAAGTAAAATACCGGTACGTTTAGGCCTAACATAGGGAATATTTTCATAAACTCACATTGCCAACTAGGAAAAGCCTCTTCCTAGTGTTTGACTCACTACACACTAGTTACAATTAAATGAACTAATTCGAGAAATAGCCTTCTCTTAGCGGAGTCCAAAGAAAATCAATTTATAGATGCATACAAAAATCTACTCACGCACGCACTACCTACATAATTATCATACTACAGGTTAAGTCCTGCGGTTTAGTTTTAGTCGTAGTGTTTACATTATTCACTGCATTATCTATACGGTTTCGATTGTACTCGTCTATCCTTGCTGCATAACTCGACATGTTGAGTTGTATAATAATAATAATTTATCGTAGAATCCCTGTTATATAGGATGCACCCCAGCTTTACCTGATGTGTCCCTCGCTTTAGGTACCTAACTAAGTTTATATTAGGGTGTTTCGATAGTTACGAAGAAATGTCCGAGGGCTGATGGTATGGCTCAGTCTCAGCATTTGCCTTTACGACTGAAGAAAGTCTCGGAAACCCTTAAGTCAGAACTGCCAGTGGCCGGGATCTAACCGGCGACCTCCCGAATTAGAGTCTCGCCAAAGATTACAAACTAGAGTTTGTAATCTTTGGTCTCGCGTCTTACCAATGGTCTTACCGCTGAGCCTCCTCTATCGGTTTGAGTCAACGATTTTTTATGACATTCCGCGTCACGTACGCTCAGTCACATTGTTGCACACAGCACTCGACGTATTTTGAACCAATCAAGTTCCGTCAATCTCCTAGCGGAATTTCGGTAAACCTCGGGAGCTCGACGAGCCTCCGCCAGGGGATTTGCGGACCTTGGAACCAATATCTGGTTCCATGCAACTCTCTCGTTTGCCCCACCATCGTGTTTCCAATGTTCCTATCTCATTTGAAGTTTTCCATTCCTTTCAAACAAACTGCCCAAGAACACGCAAAGCTTGATTGTGATGTTAGCTTCAACAATTTACCAGTATAGGTATGACATTTAAAAATGTGTTGCCACAGTCGAATAGTGAAAATAAAAAAGTATGTAAATCTTGTAAAATGTCATGGTTGTCACACAAGAGGACAAGATTTAATCTCACCAATGGAACGGGTTTTCTGGCTAATTGCCAATACTTTTTCACCAGATTGGTCTAGATTTGAAAACCTTTTACTTTCTTCCTCGTCCATTTAGCAAGATGGTGAACATGCTGCAGGGCATGGTTTAAAACCATGACACTTCGCGCTTTGTACGTTCATCTGGTTGTCATAACGATAAGCCTCGTTGCAAAGCATGAGTTGTGCTAATCACTAGCATGTGCTGTGTAAAATAAAATCACATAATATGTATTCTTTTAGTTACCTGCCAGTTAAAAAGATATCAGATGTTATTACAAATAACATGTTAAAAGGTTTTAAACACAGAAAACAAGCTCGGTTTCATATTTACTGTGGTCAAGAATTTATTTATGTATGTCTATGAATTATTGAGACTTTTGACATGTGTTACACAGAATATATACGTTATGTTGACGTGGTCAATGAAATTATGGTATCGTTGACAGTATTGGGTAGGGGTGGTTGCTGGTTTGTGGAACGGGTGGGGGGGGGGGGGGGGGGGTCGATGCGAATTGATGGGAAGGGGGTAGTGAAAAGTGTGCGGGTTTCGTATTTCAACACACGCAATTTGGTAAAAAGGTAATAAATCGAAAACTCTAAAAACTTTACACACAATAACACCTTTAGACATTCTTTATTGACAGACCAAAGAAATCTACAGAGCTACTTTTTCCCCCAAGTGAGATTTTCTTTAGCTATTTTTAGACGTGGATTTTTATTGCTGTTTCTGCGTCTCTAGCATTTAATTCGATTTCAATTCAGCCAGTGCAATAACATCGCAGAAAGAATACGAGGCACAAAGGATGAAGAATAAAACGATTTTCAAAGAGCGGTAGTGCACTCGAAAAAGCAGCTACCGAGAGTATCTAACCTGCTCCATTTAACACTCCCCATCCAAGAGATTGTAGGGCGAGGAAGCTGAAAGTTTGAGGGATGATAGATCGGAGAGCCGTACACACAAACAATGCAACATCCCCCCTCCCCTCGCTATCATTGACGCGTGCTGAATAGACACGGCCAGATGTTGCAACCTTATACTTACGGTTTACATTTTGGTTTACGAGACATTCTGAATGTACCGAGTGACACAACTCAAAGTTCTCTACACGAACTTTATATTTTATTTTTGAAAGTGAATCTGACGGTATTCCTCGAGACAGCAAGGCCCTTGTGTGACTGTAGACGCTGGGTACGTGACTGGAGACAGTGGGCGCACAATGACACGCCAGCCTTGTTCCCAACCGGAGCACGTACGAGGGAGTTTGAGTTTTAACCTCTTTTCAAACGAAAGGTCCGTATGCGAACAAGAGCCAACTCATTTAGGCAGAAAAGGAATTTCCGGCGGAATTTGAAGTGAAAATAACTGGAGTGTGGGACAAGTTGCACTCAATATAAATCGAAAAAGAGGAGTTGGCAGGTAGGCCTAGGAAGTTGGAACATCTCACGGGAACCTTCTTCATAAACCTCGGATTATATTGGAATTGAAAATATCGTCTAATAAAACTAACACAAGGTTTTTGAGAATGAAATGAACAGCTCTACAAACACAATGAGATGTGATATGAAATACAATCACCTGCTGGGCTAGAGATGAGAGCTCTAGCTCTGACTTTCATTCAAATTGGTTCCGTAGCCACCTTGTGAATGCTGACGTCATCTATGAGTGAGCCAGAGCCAATCAGCGGGTGGCTCTTTTCAAATACTGACATTTGATTGGCCGATGCCTCACTCAGCCATGACGTCATCAACTACAAGGTTGCTGTGAAACAGCTTTATTTTGTTGTTACACCTTTTTGAAAAATAAGATTACCAAACATAACAAAATTACAAAGTAATTAATCATCCCTTACCGCGCTTCCAATGATTTCTTTTTTCCCACGTCATGACGAAACCAAGCACAGGAAAGCGTTGCAGTTTGTTTCACAGGCTGTATGGCTTTCAACACTACGGCAATGATTGGTTCGGACCAACCCCAACCAGTCAACAAAGGCCGCAATCGCACAGGCCTACGCAACTACAGTGCTGCTATTTCTGAAAGGGTATGAAGGCCGCTCAAGAAAATGCGCTGATACCTGGGAGGTATTGATAATAATGATTTGTCAGCAGCAGAAGTCACATGGAATTATTAAGTGAACACAATAACAATATCTATGTTTCTTCTTTGACAACGGGGTATGTTTATAACGGGTTGTTTCATCTCCACGTATCACTGAGACAGAGAGTAGGCTATAAAAGGTATCTAAAAGAGACGAGCTGTCTCCGTTCCTTTTGAGAAACGCCATCAATAAGATTGTGTATCATGAGTAGGGGTGTTCACAAGTGTATTAAAGATAAAAACATTCGCGAGCAAATTGTTTTGCTTCAGAATTCTTTTTGTCTGTCTGTGTTTTGTTCGTTTCATCTATATGTTGTTGTACATCGAGGTCCATACCTACGCCTACTGCACGAAAGAAATAATTTGGCTAATAAATTCGATAGCAAGAGTGCTTTCTTTTTAAAAGACAGGTCAGTCTTGCATCTTGCTTTCATTATTTCGCAATTCTTATTTTGCGTTTAGAAATATGATCATTTATTTTTTAATCCCCAGTTTCACGAGGAAAAATCACCCGCAAAATCGCATCAATCAAAATATTAAATATTAAAGGATTATAGTAATTTTGCAAAATGGTCGTAACACTCTTTTTTTAAACGAAGATGATTAATTAATCGTACTTTTGAACTAGAAAGATCTTACTTTTTGAACAATAACAACTGTGGTAAATTATCTTGCTGGTTTCGAATTAGAAAGATGATGGTTGACAGCTACTTTTATGGCCTGTGTAGCTAAAATCTCCTGAATATTTTAGACGTACAAAACAGCGCCAATAATTGTCAACATCAACCTTAAGAAAAATAAAACGAATTTTAACCACTCACTGTCTCATGATGTTTTCACTCAATCGATAAAATTCACTTAAAAACTAAGTGCTTTTCTTCCATTACCTATGAGTTAAAAACTAAAACCATTTAAGACATAATTAGATATTAAAGAATGCTTTTTCTATTGCGAAAGTACGCACACTCTGAAAGCTATTAAAATATTAGTATATCAACAAAATGTACGGAAACTCCAAGGTCTGCACAACTATTTATGCTGGTATGCAGGGCGTTCGCTTTGTTAGTGTTGCTCATGCGTTGGTCCATATCCCATACCATATTTTCGAGGTGCTCACATACATGAAATTCTTCCCCGGTTCCTTCATTATTGGCCGTCGATGTTCGCCAGGTTATGCATGTATTGCCATCGAGGTCGGAACGCGACGCACACCGGCCCGGGCAAAGACCCTGGCCAGCTTGCCCTCAGACAAGCAATTACACCATTCTGCATGGTATTCACTCAAGACTAATAGGCCAATTAAGTTTAGTTTAGATAGCTATAAGTGAATGGTGTTCTATGACATCTTGTGGAAATTTGTCTTGAATATCATTTGGAAATGTGTGCACATAAAACTTGCCTCGAGAACGCGTTGTAGATAATACGGAAAATGTGTATGTCCACTGCTATATGTATAGCTACAGAGGCCAATTTGTGCCCTACATTGGCCTTCCCGCTCACGGGCGGGCGGGTAAATTTCAATAAATACAATACAATAGGCCTACACGTACTTACACATACAAAAATCAACTTTTTACGAGCTCGGTGTCAATCAGTGCAGTGCATTGTTTTCCGAGGTTTATGTTTGCATTACACACGAACAACTTTTTGTTAAGAACATTTTTACATAAAAATTTGTTTTTTAACTGGCGAAGTTACATTATTTGAAGTATTATTTAAAATCTGTCATTTTTTACACTTTTATATTGTGAAATAGAGTTTGTCTTTGTATATACTATATAGTAGGCTCTGGCTACTATGAGGGTATTATTATTGAATGATATAAGATTGTAAAAATCTGTCCCCGCTAGAAAATAACGACATGCCTCCCATAGTAGATGCGTATATAGAGGTATGGAAGTGATTACTTGTTTTGCACACACGCTATATAATTATAATATATGGCTGCTTTTAAAAGCTTGGTGACGGCAATCCGTCAAGATTGTAGTCACAACTACTGAGATATGAATGACGTGTTGGCAAACCCTCGAGTCATCCGGTTGCCGCTGTTTCTAAGGGTGGAAAACATGCGATATGTTTCGTTATAAGCACCCCGGGCACCAGCTGTGTTTACACTTTACACAGATCAAGTTCCCATCCCATACCCCGGTCAAATAGCAATTTTACCCGGAATTAATTGGTACAGAATTTTTTTTTATCAGAAGTTGTTTGCTATGTATACCTTCATATTCCGAAGAAAGTTTACCGCCGTCCGACCCCCCTAATTAACGTAATTAATTAAATTGCTAAAATTAATTAATGCTAATATAATCGTTATTTTCAAAGATTTTTCTGATATTGTATATTAAATACATTAAGTAAGGCCTTTTGTAATAAGAACAACATTAAAAACCTGTATATAGATATTTCGGCAAGCATTAATTAATTAATATCAATATAATAACATTTTTAATAAAATGGTTCCCGTGTATAATTGGTATAATGAAATATATAGTTGATAGTTGCAAATACATAAGTATTAACATATGTAACTACTGTAGAAAGTTTACCGAAATAAAAGTAATATTCGTATGATAAATCAGCATAATTAATTAATACATTTATTACCGATGTTTAAAAGGAATACATATTTGAATGTATGCATTATGGGTATCAAAAGAAAGCTGCCGATACGTGGGTTTTAATATCGGTATCTCCGGACGAAGTAAAAAAAAAATATTTTCCTAGGGGAAGGAGGGGGGGGGGGGGGGGGGGGGGGGGGGGGGAATGCAGATGTTTCGTTAAACGTATCAATCGAAAGATATTAATACGTCGTTTTTAGGAAAAGTACTTTAACAAGGCGATAAAAAAAATGTACCCTAGTACTTGGCTAGTATATTGGTGAGGAAGGGGGGGGGAGGGGGTTAAGTAAAAGAGCGCCTTGTCAACTCAATTTTAATGTTTACCCAATTTAATTGATGCGACTTCATAGATATGAGGTTCGATTACTCCTATACAAAAGACCCGTCACGGCTTGGGTTAGAATAAGCCCAGAGTGACCCTGCTGGTCGTAAGAGGTGACGAAAGGAGACCCAGTGATATTCCCTCACCCCCACTATCCCACTATCCCACTGATGATTTATTCTCCCACTTGTCCCTGCCCTCCCTTGCTGGACTCCTTTTATGACGATTGACGACCTCGCGATGTAGATGGACCTGATTCGGAAGACGTCATATGACCTAAGGGGTCGAATAATATAATCCGATACAAACTTCTAGGCCCGTCTACCAAGATTCACTTTGCAGTGATTCACCAGGCAATGATGGTAGAATTCTCATGGTTAGCTGACTCTACGTGCGGCATCATCTTTTGCTTGAAGTACTGTTATGATAGGTTATTGTCTTGACCCGATGTAGGAAGCTTAGTGAATCTTGATTTGTTAATTACACACCAATAATATGGCCACTTGATTGGGTTGGTGAGAAAATTATTTTTGCTGCTCAAGCAACAGTCATGTTTGGCTCAACTGGATTGTAGTGCGTTTATTACCATGCCACTCCGTTTAAAATGTTTTTATTTTAATTTTGCTGTTATTGATAGCCCATTATAATCACCATCAACTACTACAGTGGTATTTTAGTATTTGCTTTTGATGTACTAGCATGCATATTGCATAGCAGCTCTTCATAAGATTTGTCTCCAGACCAATGTATAAACGATTCAATGCCCTCCATAAAATACAAAGCAATTGTTATTTATTTTTTCATATTCCATATTCTCGTATTCATATTCATATTCGTGATCATTATCGGGGTCGGGATGGATCGTTACCGTACATTTTCTTATGCTAAATCATTACGACATAAAGATTTCATTGTGAACAGCGCCATAAGAACCATGTCGGTTAACTCTTCTATGATTTCTTAATTGCGATTGCGATCCCGATACCGACAATTGCGGTTGGGGCTTTATATTCCAAACAGTATACACAAGAGAAAAATTTTGATCTTGCCTTGGAACACTCAAATAGTAAAATAATCTGAAGTTAGTGTTGCCTCTGATGACTCTCGAAAGACGCACGAGAGTCGTTGGAACATCAGCAAAGGATCGACTTTATTGTATTTCCACAAATGAACGACATTACAAATTTAGTTAAATCTTGGTAGACGGGCCATAAATTTTGTATCGGAGAAACAGGACCTCATATTTATGACGTCACATCAATTGGTGCCAGATCCAGTGATGCAAGTGGTAAGAAAGCTCAATGATCTTTTCCCCGCCACCTTTCACCCAATTACAAGAGGTTTAAAGAGACAATAAGGTGAAATTTTTAGTGTTCAGCAAACATTTTAAAGACTTTTGTTAAAATTAAGTTATACTAAACAAGTTTTCCATGGACGTAGTAATCTTGTTTTTTCTTCTTATTATAGTACTGATTTAACGGAAATTACTGTTCTGTTGTTGAAGTGTGTCAGTGATACTTGTTCGTTTAGCTAAATTTGAGTTTATTTCACATCGGGTCTATTTGACTATATTTTGAAATGTTATTTATATCTGGTATTATAAAACATACGAAACAAGTTAGTTATTGCTAGAATGTGATGTATATACATAAACAGTAAGTAAGAACTGGTATTCAAATAAGTACCAGTACGGCGCTGCGGCACACTTTCATCATTGGTTAGATCACATCTAAAATGGGTTCATAAAGCGCCTGTTTTATTTACCCTCCGCCACCCCCAACCGCCCTCCTCCGCAATATATAGGCCAAGCACTAGGGTACATTTTTTTAATCGTGCTGTTAAGGTACTTTTCCTAAAAACAAGGAATTAGCTTTTATTTTATACGTTTGACGAAATATCTGCACCCCCCCCCCCCCCCCCCCCTCCAAAAGAAAAATTTAGTTTGTTTGTTTTTAATTCACCCGGAGATACCGATATTAAAACCCACGGATCGGCAGCTTTCTTTTGATACCCATAATGCATACATTCAAATATGTATTCCTTTTAAACAATCGGTAATTAATGTATTCATTAATTATGCTGATTTATCATACGAATATTACTTTTATTTCGGTAAACTTTCTACAGTAGTTTCATATGTGTTTACTTATGTATTTACAATTATAACTTTATATTCCATTATATCAATTATAAACGGGAACCATTTTATTAAAAATGTTATTATATTGATATTAATTAATTAATGCTTGCCGAAATATCTATATATAGGTTTTTATTAATGTTGTTCTTATTACAAAAGGCCTTACTTAATGTATTTAATATACAATATCAGAAAAATCTTTGAAAATAACGATTATATAAGCATTAATAAATTTTAGCAATTTAATTAATAACGTTAATTAGGGGGGTCGGACGGCGGTAAACTTTCTTCGGAATATGTAGGTATACATAGCAAACAACTTCTGATAAAAAAAAATTCTGTACCAATTAATTCCGGGTCAAGCCTATTTCAGCTTCTATATTACCGGGGTACCACCCCAGGCCTCACTTCAGAGATTGAATTCAAAACAATGATTAATCGCTCAAAGCTGATTGTTGGTATTGCTCTTGTTCGTTGTGAATCTGAAACTTGAGGTCAATAACGGGATCCATCTCGATCGCCGAGTGTCAACAAACATCACAAACAAGAACCACAACCACGTGACTCGCATTGAGATCTCGCTCGCTTTGCTCGCTCACAAACATCTCATCGATTGTCCAATCAACTTTTTACTTACATTTTAAGCTTATGTTTTCATGTTATATCTGTAACCACAACTAACAATGCCTTGTACAAGTACTTCTTTTTATAAATTCGATAACAAGGGTGCTTTCTGTTTAAAAGACAGGTCAGTCTTGCATATAGCTTTCATTATTTCGCAATTCTTAATTTGCGTTCAGAAATATGATAATACATTTTGTCGTTAGTTCCAAGTTTCAAGAGAAAAAATCACCATACATTCGCAAAATCGCATCAATCAAAATATGAAATATTAAAGGATTAAAGTAATTTTCAAAATGGTCGTAACACTTTTTTTTTTAAACGAAGATGATTAATTAATCGTGCTGTTGAACTAGGAAGATCTTACTTTTTGAACAATCACAACTGTGGTAAATTATCTTGCTGGTTTCGAATTAGAAAGATGATGGTTGACAGCTACTTTTATAGTCTGTGTAGCTAAAATCTCTAGAATATTTTAGACGAACAAAACAGCGCCAATAATTGTCAACATCAACCTTAAGAAAAATAAAACGAATTTTAACCACTCACTGTCTCATGATGTTTTCACTCAAACCGATAAAATTCACTTAAAAACTAAGTGCTTTTCTTCCATTACCTATGAGTTAAAAACTAAAACCATTTAAGACGTAATTATATATTAAAGGGAATGCTTTTTCTATTGCGAAAGTGCGCACACTCTGAAAGCTATTAAAATATTAGTATATCAACAAAATGTACGGAAACTCCAAGGTCTGCACAACTATTTATGCTGGTATGCAGGGCGTTCGCTTTGTTCGTGTTGCTCATGCGTTGCACCATGCGTTGGTGGTGTATTTATTCTTTATTGACAACCGGTCACAAGACCCACAAGTGCAAAGTTAAAAAAAAATGTATTTATGACATAGATGTAAAAAGTAAAAAATAAAATAATATAAACAATTACAAGTCGGATATTTCGCCAAAACCAATCTTACGCGTTCCTTGAAAATAACGACGACGATACATCAGTGTGTGTAGCGCCGTCGCCTGACTTCTGAGTAACGTGTATGCTGGGAATACAGAACACGTTATCGTCTGAAGCACACCTGGTGGCACCATGTTGAAACCCCAATTCCCGCCAGGACCTGCATGCCATACCCTCTCTCGGCTAACAGGCGTTAACGTTAATTGATTAAATTAGTTGATTTTCTTCTAGCCTCAACGGGGACCTAAGACTCGTCCCAGGTCAGCTCTCTTCTCTTTACAAAACGTACCAATCTAACTTATAATATTTAAGTCAACCTATGACGAACAAGTGCTCTTACAATATCATGGTGTTAGTGATAGTACATATATAAATCCATCCCTCCATGATAACATTATCCGTCAGTAAATCTAATGAATTGCATCCTCCATATAGTAAAAATACTCTTTATAAAGTAGAAGTATAAACTTATTTAGCAGAAGCTATTTTCACAAGTACATAGGTATAATTCATAGTACATTACCAGTACAGTAACATCACAAGTATAATGTACAAACATAATAATAATAATGTATAGTAGTATATTACTGTACAACATTACAGTAGCACCACGACTTAGTGATTGACATGACATTACAACTATAACCAAAACATTACAAGTTAATAAACCTACCAACTTTATCCACACATTACTGTAGCACCAAAAGTACAATTCACACACAAATATAATAGCACATTACAGAGTAGCACCACAACTTAGTAATTGACATGTCATTAAAACTAAGACATAACAAATGAATACCAACTTCATCCACACAACACAATAGAATGTAATTATGTTAGATGTCCCAGAATCCCTGCAGACTTTCGTAGGGCAAGGACATCAGACATTTTTCTTTAATTAGCCTACAGCATGCCCTTCGAAACCTATTGGCACTTGACTAATCTCTTATAGGTTGTGGAATTCGGTTATATATTATTATACCTTTATTAAACAATATATTGTTTCCATATTTTGACGAACTTTGTTTAACAACAGTTTTGATGTTGATTTTGATGTACTACATATTATTGTATACAGATATTCTATCATAGTAACCTGGTCCCTTATTCCAGATCGTTGTCAGGCGCAATATGCAACCGGTTTCAACTTGCGCCTGGGTTGAACTATCTAAAACTGCCTAAAACTATTCTGGAATCAGGGCCCTACATATGGCCAACTTTAGGGTAACAGATCGAGAGTGTTGGTAAAATGCAACTTTTGTAATCTAAAATTAGCTAAAATTGATTACTTTTATACTATTTTCTTGGATGTGTGTGAGTAGGGGTGTAAATGGGGTAGAAGGTTAGTTGTTATTCTGATAACATGGTCCAAAAGTACTTTTGAAAAAAGCTGTTTTCATTCTAGTGTCAACACTCTCCAAATGTCCCTGAAGAAACCCATTGCAATATGGGAGAAACGTTAGATTTTCTTCACCATTTGACTATATTTTACACGGTTGTGGCCCGGAAATCTAAAAAATGTGTACAGAATATACACTTCATCCACCTTTAATATCAAACTGTTGGTTTTCCACGAATTAGAAAAAGGTTAACGAAGAGTTTTGTTTTTGTGAGGTCCACGGTCGCTTGGAGAAAAAGATTCCATTAGTGGCGTAGTTTTTGGATGAGTGCAAAATAACCCAGCCCACCTCGCGTTTCTATTCGATTGTGTGTTTTTGTGCATTCTAGCCAAACCGAACCACTTATTCAACTTCACAGTACCATTTCTTAGAATAGCAAAGAGCCGTAACATTTTTTGTTTTTGTGTAATGAATTGAAATATTTTAACATTTTGAAATTTATTCGTTGATACGTTTTTCCGTTTACCAAAACATCCAAGACCTTCGAACAATGGAATAATTATTTAATTTATTAATATTTGGTGTAATACCGGTATCTAATCTTACATTCTTGTTGTTTCCGTGGCATATTATTTTAATTTCAAATTCTTGTGTTTGTTTCACCCATCTCGTGAGCGTGTGCATGTACACTTGTTTTCCCATCTCCATCTGAATATAATTACAGCAACATCAGCAATCATGTAGGATGTTGTAGAAACGTTTCAAGAAGAATACATTTTATGTTGTTATGAATTTAATAATTCATTCACAGACCACTACTATTTTTTTATGTTTGGAATTTCAAAGTGCGATTTGACAGCTAAATAACTCACATTAATCTTGTATGCCATGCATGCAGCGTCTTCCTCAAAAGCAATCTCCGCTTGTTGTTTCATAGAGAAAGAGAGAGAGAGCGAGAGAGAGAGAGAGAGAGAGAGTCAATACAAGTAACTATCTGTTGTGCAGGAAATCAACTACGACTCGCCGCGCGGGGGTGTAAGTGTCATCACGGAGAAGGGGGAGGTCACCACAAGCTACTTGCTGATCCAGCGAGCGAACGCACCCGACTCCGGCAAGTACACTTGCAACCCCTCCAACGCCAACCTCAAGACGGTAATCGTACACGTTCTCAACGGTAGGTACCACCCAACCCCACCCCACACACTCAACTCTTGACATTGTCAATCTAACTTCAGATGCTAACAATGAAAATTGTCATCTTTTCTTTTCGTGTGTGAATATATTTTGTCTTAAAAGTTATGTTGACTAGAGTAATATCTACCTGGACACAAGTAATAGTTAACTTGACTACAGGGATGGCGTGGTCAGTATAACATGACAGCAGATTTGAAAAGGTTGCGGATACTATGTGAGCCTGGGCGGATCACAACGTACATTAAAATCACAATTTTGGGATTGATAGTCGTTTCCTACGTCTAGGGACGCCCGGTGTTGCTAGATAACTGTTGCATGCATGTTATTTCGCATATAGAAAACAAATCCATAGCAACAAAGGGCGCCTCTAGGGGTTGGGGACAACTAATTCCAGTTTAGATAATTTGAAAATTGTAAGACACTCCAAATACGTTCGGATAAAAGCCGACAAATTAAGTTTTTATGGAACCAATCCAATTATCTTTCTTATTGTCCGTAGCTATTTATCATATATTTGTTTTCATTTGACATTTTAGGGTACGCCAAGACAATGGCAATGACAATGCCAATGCCACACCCTATTTTAGCTTACTGTGTTGATCAATGACCACTTCATGTTCGTAGAACTATCACGAGGAAAACAAACTGTCAATGAATACGAATTAGATACATTTTCTTCAACTGCGCACCTCTGTCTGACCATTGCATTTCATCCCAAAAGTGGCACGCATGGGTTTCGTGTTTCTGTATAGCAAAGCTGAGAGTCGGAAATATCGTGACAATATTTCAGGGTGTCTGAAGATTATACCATATTTCAAGTCCGGCTGGTCAAAATATATTTTAACATTGTATAAAATGATCAAGCTTGCCAGAAATTATCCTAAACGAAGTTTAGGGAGATATGTCTCAACAATATTTAGTAAATGCAAAACAACTCGAACAAAATTAATTATCAGTTTAAAAAATATTTCCAAATTTAACTTTTACACTTCACTACATTGTGTGACTTAATTAGTTATTATCCAATTCTTAAATACATGCATTAAAGATATAGCGTTCTGCTTCTTTACATTTTTAATCTAAGTTTGTATTTTTATTTTGTGCGAGATTTGACGTAAAAACCTAGCATCTCCTTAGACTATTTATATATAAATTAAAATAAACACAAAAAGTGCCACCATATACGAATATATTTCTTGTTAAAATACTAGCACTTCTAAAATCCTGCGTTGAAAAGGATAAAGCGAAACACAAAAGGAAAACAAAGGGTGGTAGGTTGAGTTAAATTTGTATGGACGAGCATCAGCATGCAACTGTATTAAAAGACCATGGAAACACTTCCAGGGCGCTTCATTCCCCACTATTTCTGTAAATTACTTCCAAGTTAATTAAGGGCGACCTAGATTATCTTGCACGGGGTGCCGCAAACACACGCAATGTCCACGCTGAAAGTAATATAAAACAGTCACAACTGTAATGTTCCCTTTGCCTCCATATTTCCCATTGACATGCGTTCTGTCACGTGGCTTCTATTTATCTACACGTGTGTTGTATGTGGCACTGTTGAGAGATGTTTTTATTCAAATACGTGCTTTGCATTTCAAATGAGTCGCAGTGTTTCAATTAGTTTGTGTCTTGTATCAGCTGCGTCCCACTATTCATCCGACTGCTAACCCGAGTAATCCCGCTGTTCCAGAATCTATCCGATATCATTATTCGACTCTCAACCAACTCATCTTACTTCGATAGGGATGGGGGTTGCTGAAGCCTGGCCGTGGCTTATGGTCGGTCTACACACATGTTTAAGAATGTTGTCTAAAGATTTTTGGTTTAAGGGTTAACAGAGGCGTTCACACACATGATTATGATAATACTCAATTCACTCCAGTATTCACAACACCGTTGGCTAGAATGCTTCTGACGTCAAAATGTATTGAGACTTGATTGGTTGGTCTAAGGTTTGTCTTATGGAGTGTCTAAGAAATGAAATTTGGTCATTTCGTTAAACCTGTGCAAGTCTTAGCCCCGTGTGGGAACGCTAGCGTTGTTTTCCTATTGTTCAATACAAGGTCTTACGCCGTGCTTAAGCTTTAAACATGTGTGTAGACCGACCATTAGTGAACTACTGGGCAAGTCCAAGCACAAGGCAGAACGGCCCCTCGGCTGATGACGGCGATTTAAGTGGCAAATTCAAAATAAGAGAGCGCATTGTATTTATTTTTTATTTACTACAACAAGCTTTATTCTGTCAAGTACCACCTAGCGTTTTAATGTATATTGCTCTTTGTTTCAGGAGAACATCCAGCTGCTATGCAACATGGCGGACAACTCCGCCTCCAATACCCGTTCGGCGTCTTCATGTTCAGTGTAATTGTGACTCTGATTGGATCTTGAATTGTTAGTGCAAAACTGATCCATACCACGGACAAAGCTGGCAATGTGGCCAACGTTTCTCTGATGTCGTTTTATTGTACATGAGCATTAATTAAAAATCTAATAACTATAATGTCATTGGGTGTTAACCCTATTAAAAATATAAACCAAACTGTGTGTTGCTAAAGTTAAACTAAATTGATGAAAATTTGGATGGATGTAAGTGTATAAAGCAAATGGTGTATCAACATATTATAATAATTATTGTGCTGTTTCAATCTCCCCATTTTCACTACGTATTCCAATTAGTTTCCCGATGGTTTCAAGAATAGGGTTGTGACAAGTCGAATATACACGGTAAGGGCCTATACATAAAATATACGTTTACTTATAGTGTTTGGGAAATAGTTTTTCTATAACTTAAATTTCAAAGGTTTTATTTATGTTTTGAGCATGAAACTAATATTTTTTCCACAGTGGAATGGTAATTGGGAATATCTCCCATCCCCAATTACCATTCCACGCCGTTATATGATCACGGGCTTTTTTATATCCGGGCCTAGCCGCATTAGAATTCGAAAAATAAGTATCTATAAAAATATGTTTCACAACAGCTAGAAGTATTGAAAACAAATCCTTTACACGTCCAAACTCAAAACACAAAAACCGTATGGATGATGGGGACACAAAAATTTGTGTGGACGAGACCTTATCTAAGAATGCCATTTCGTCATCGCTAACATACTTTTTGATACGAAATTAATAAGCTTCTAGCAAAAGTACCTTTATATCAGAAGTGGTCCAAGCATTTTTGCCATGGGTGGTCTTATTCGTAAGTTTAAAAATATGTTTTTTCGTGATGGAATAAATTGAGCTTGGAACCAACAAAGTGAAAGAATTTCAGTTACTTATCTTGTATCTTGTGTTTATTATCTTGTATCTTATCTTGTATCGCAGCGTTTGTGAGATCCATAGGAGGAGGAGGGGGGGGGGGCAAGGGGGGGGGAGACACTTGCCTTCCTTTGGTAGCGACAATACATTGCTTTTTATCTTAACATTTGTTTCCCTCCTAATTATACAAAGGATGATTCAGAAATGTGTGCTATAGTTAGATGCAGAGGTAAATGCACTCTCGTACCATCATCTAGTCAAATTTAAGAAAACCAAAACCAGTGGTGAGAGGGGGGGTGGTCTGGGTAGATGTGCTCGTGTGTAGGCCCACATGTTATATAGACTGTTTGCAATAATTTTCATTGCCCCCTCCTCCTGGCAAAACTCCTACGGGCGCCCATGGTGGGATCATTACTCCACTGTACCGGTACCTCATGTCACTACCCTCATTGTGTAGAAACGACGTCGAGGATTAAGAACTGGTCGGGGTGGACAAGGTAGTCGCGAGTGAGTTCTGCCCATAGAGCAGATATGAATAGTATGATCTATGGTTCTGCCTCGTCGCTTCGAGGACGCAGCCAGGATATCGGGGACCGAGGACTCTGCCACACGACAAGAGGGGCGTCAGGACGTCGGGGGTTGAAGGTCGTCGCTGGGCGGCCATTTTACGTCCAAGTGTACCATCTAAGGTTGAACTAGTAGTAGGCTACAAGGCCTTGATGATCATGATATACTATCTCTAGCCGAACCGTAATCGTTGTGTTGTGTTGGTTGAAGATTGCATTATACCACGTACTTTCACGCAGAGCTGTCAATACGAGTACGCCATCCCTTTTGTGTGGAATTCGCATTTTGCACGTCCTGCTGGAAGGATCGAGAACGGGAGAATACTTTCCCTAAAAGCAAAGATTTTTGAAATAGATCATACAGATAGTTCAGATTACAAAATATAACAACTAAATTAAAATGAAAGTATCTTGCCTTCACCTATGATATTGTATTTAGTGTGCATTACAAGGTAAAACAAAAACAGGACAGCAGGTAATTTGAAGTTGACAATATATAATAATAAACACTTGGTTTGATGCAGCTTTTGAGGCCTGAGTCTTGAATAAAATAAGGTTTTCGTAATGATTATATAATTGGCAATAAACCAAAAATTAAATGTTTAAACTTATTTGATATCATCTGCTTGACTTGAACATCTAAGCATAATCCGCACAAATTCTGCCAAGTTGTTGGGCCTGAATGTTATTTGCACATTGGCCAATGAGCAGGTCGCCTCCAAAATTATAAGTGGCTGTTTCATGCTAGGAAGCTTTAACAGATAGTTCACCGTTATATTCTCAAATTTGTCTATTTCGCTCACTTTCGCTCTCATATGTTATCATATTATGCCATACTTATATCTTATTTTCTTTGGCCATACTATTCTGGGGACCATCCTCACATGCATTGTTGCTGGCGTCTCCAGACCGGAGAAGGCATACCCGCAGACAGCTTTTCTAGAGCTGAGATGAGTTCTGGCTAGAAAGATGAATCTAAATGTTGGCCCTTGTGAAATAAAAGTGGACTGATGAGTTGAGTGGGAAGAAAGAGCTTGCAATTTTCAGCAAGCAGCTGCCATATTTTTTCGTTTAAACCCAAATTTCTTCCCACTCAACTCATCAGTCCACTCTTACTCCACAAGAGCCAATATATAGATTCATCTTTCTAGCCAGAACTCATCTCTGTTCTCCAAAGGTAATTAGCTCTTACTCTTTACAACAAGCTCCCCAACAATATAATTATCTCTCCGTACATTGCCTCATTCAAAGCAAATTTGAAATCTTTTTCATTTCTAGATCATTTTATTATCTTCACCAATTCTTCTCAGCCCCAGCACAATTTGGTAGGGATCTATTTCTCAGGCCACCTTTTGCTAGACCAACAGCCTACCAGAAAGGGTGCTATTACATGGGGCTTGTCAGTCTTGGAATTCTCTACCGCGTCAGATCCCGATGCCAGGCTCTTAGATGTCTTCAAAGCGTCTTTTACGGCGCATTTTTATACATTATTTTGTTCATTTCTTTTTTCTTTTTTTAACTTCTTGTATACGGTACTTTAATACCGTCTTCTTTTTTATTTCATACTATAACATTTTTGTCTCATAATTAAATTATCATTCATAATATCTTTTGTAACTCTTATTTTCTGATTTCTATTTTGTATTTTGTATAGTACTTCAATAGTATTGGGTTGTCGTATTGTTTGGATTAACTTGTTTTCATGATCTTTTCCAGGTTGTTTTATATAATTATATATGTTCATTGCTATATTATTGAGATTTTAATTACTTTTAGTAGGGGTTTTTCAGTCATTCCTTGTGTTTGAAGCTGTGCTCTTTTCTGCCAACCCCTATTCAGTATTATAAAATATGTGAATTGGAATGTTTAATTTTAAAAAAAATTTAAAAATGTGATATAGCTATAGATATCGAAAAGAAACAGTAGAACAGGTGAAATGTTATAAAACAACTTGGATTATATACCTTTCCTTGTCTGATCCTTGTTTGACAAGGAACAGCGTATAGTCCAATAAGTTTTTTTAAAGTGCTATAGATACTTTGGTTAAGTTTAGCTAGTTTTGTTTATTTGTAGCTCTTTCACCTATAAAATATCTCTATTCTAATCTTCATTGCAAGACATTGATTATAATTCGACAACATTAGTTTAGTATGAATGAATGCCAATTGCCAGTTGATTTATTTTTGTCATATTAGTTTATGTGGTTGACATTAAAGTGTATGAATGGATTAAACAAACGATTGTAAATCAAATCACGCTAAAAGCATTATGGCTTTTACACACTTTCCTAAGTTATAAGATTTAAGGAAACTCCTAAAATTCTTAGCCAAACCAATGAGAGGCGACGGCCAATGGTAGCGATCCTAAAGTTAGGAAAATAAAACCTGAAATCAGAAATCTTAAGTGTGTAAACCGACCTTTATTTGCAAGAAAGTGGTTGCCTGTGTGAAGGCACACCTGCAAATATCCATATTTGTACCCTGTATAAATCAAAGGATAAATACAATACAATACAATATCTCATCTCATCTCATCTCATTTAACAGTAATGGGGGACATGCAGATATTTACTCATTGTCTTTGCAATTGCAAACCCTTGCAAAAAATGCCAAAACGTGATTTTGTGTTCGCCCACGGTACTTGAAATTACCACCCTTTTGCGACGGAAGTTGTTGTTGTGTTTGTTGTATTTCATTTTCATCAAATGATTATTCTTCCTTTTTTCAAGGTTGGTTGTTTTCTTGTATCAACTTTGTATGTGTTATTTTTAGTGAAAATCTAAAATAACGTAGTTCGTTGAGATGGTTATGTATGTACCATTTTGTTCCATTATCTTGATCGTATTTTAATTTTTTTAATTTTTGTTGAAATGTTAAGTTGGATATACTGCGTGCAAGAAACTGTTCTTGTTTAACAATGGCGATGTCTGCGAGGTCGAGGTATCTGGTTTCCGAATTGTTGGTAATTTCACGAGGAATTACATTCAATGGGTTGTATCAAGGGAACCATAATATTCAAGGTATGGCATATAATAAGCGTTTCTGTTTTTACGAAATAGGTTCTTTATCAAAACTGTTGTAAAATAGAACAATGATCTCATGTGTGGTAACCCTAACCTAGACAGGTTCTGAGCCACGAGCCGGTTAAGCCGGGTTTATATAAAGTCACAAGGATTATGGTTTAGTTATAAACCGAGTTGGAAGATAGGGATCACATACAATGGTTCACACAAACTCGTCATTGCAATAGTCATATAGTCGTAGTCACAAGCGAGTTGAAAAATGTTCAACTCTCTTATTGCAATACCATAGGCCTATTCCTTGTGACGGACCAATCAGGGGTTGAAACGTCACTACTCGCTTATAACAAGCCAATGAAATGCCATAAACGTTAAATCAGTGCTACAGAGCTTATACCTTATTGCAATTCCATACGACTATAAAGTCCGATTCACACAACGTTATAAGAATGGTATAAGGTATAGGTATAGTCACAAGCCGAGTTGGGCCATAGGGATTACGTACAAGGGTTCACACAAATGTGGTATTGCAATAGCAATAGCAATTGGTATAAGACTGGTATAAGATTTCAACTTTCTTATGACGGATCAATCATACGTTGAAACGTCACTTATAACACGCCAATGGGATGCTAGCAACTTGAATCAATGTAACAGATGCTTTCATTGTAAATTATTAGTCAAAACAAAAACTCACCGTATACATCCGGTTCACATCAAATAGACCTTGCATCCGGTGACTACGTGCAAAATATCTTCTCCCATCGGTGTCATTAATGATTTAACAACACAACAATAATGAATAATAATAATTATTGTTTTTCTTATTATTTTTAACTATTGTTTTTAATTATTGTCATTAGATTCGATGCCATTTTAAAATGTAAATAACAGCTGCGGGAAGTCAGCTGATTGACAGCCAGCTGTAGTTACTCAAACTGCCGCCAGAGCAAGTCAAAGAAGTCTACACAAAAATGTAGTATCTTTTCAGGAAAGCCTTTGGCGTCCTAAGCTTATACCTTATACCACTTTCTTATACCCTATTCTTATTGCTATTGCAATACCTTATAACTTTATGTGAATCGGACTTAACAAAACCTTGTGACTTTATATAAACTCGGCTTTAGGTCGCGTGACTAATTTTTTACTACCTTCACATCACGTCAATTTAACTCATTTTTTCGTTCACGCACGACCATTTTCTGTTCAATTATCTAACGCATGATCACGTTGTTGGTAAGTCACTCATTCATGCATGCACAAACCATAAGCCTAGGCCTAGGCCTAGGCTAGGGGCTAGGTATAGGCTAAGCCTAGGGCCTAGGCCCCCTAGCGTAGGCCTAGGTTTGGGATGGGGGGGGACCAGCAGCCCGATTCTCTAAATCTGTGGTAAATTTCTCACCGGTTTCTGTCGTTACGGAAGGCGAATGGATGGCTGTGATTGGGTCACAGCCTTCTCATAACGACCAAAACCGGTGATCACCTTATTGTTGACCATAGAGAATCAAGGCCCAGCACTGCGATTCTGAATGGGCGACGTAAAGTTTAACGCGAACGACACTCGTCGGTAGACTTATCACTAGAGATGCAAGAAAATGGTTTTATTTTTCTTCACTTTTCGTTTGAGAAATTGAGAATTATGGTGTTTTGTGGTGTTATTGTTTTTTTAATCGAAATTCATGTTTTTACATTAAATCATTGATAAAACTAAAAAAGGTTACATTTTCTAAACTATTATATGTGTATGGCCCTAAATGTATATACATAGTGATGGGCATTAAACCTTAGATTAGACTGCAGACAAGTAAGTGGTGATGATGCGGACTGCTTATTTTCGCTTTTTATGTCGTAATTCTTGTGAAGATTTGAACGGAAGGGAATACAAAATTACGAATTACTGTTAATAATGGTGTTATTTTGCTAGAAAGTGGCAATTGTGGTGTTATATCTTGAATAAACTCATAATTCGTTTTATAAGCATTTTATGGTGTTATTTCGCGATTTGAATCTGAATCCCAGTGACGCATAACGTAAAGAAATGTTGAAACCAGCACTCTAGAGTGTTTTGTTATACTTTTCGTTTTATCGCGCATTGCGAAAAACTTGCATCTCTACTTATCACGCGGTAAGTTAACGCGCGATTCCGAACAACAATTTCGTAACGGGCGGTAAACGTATCGAGAAGAGGTAGCCGTTGCAGCAGAGCAGCGCCTGTTATATATTAGTTTGTTTATGTTTTCGAGACGGCTGTGCATATTATAGAAAGTTAACCAATGAAAACGCGTGAACAAATGCAATCAATTTCAAATCAAGCTGTCAAAAACCAACACAATTCTAAACAAATCTACTCTCAGCTATCTAAAAGGGATTAGAAGTACTTATTAAATTCCTTCTATGCAGTCACAAATACTGCCTGCCCTAGTCGTCTTCATTATTCAACTATTCAAGCACCCCGAAAGATTGTGCAACATTTGCCATCATCGTTAAGTTCGTAATAGTGCGATCTCTAGGCCTAGGCCTAGGGCTAGCCTAGACAATGAATGAATGCGCGCAGCCAGTTTGAAGTCAAAGTTTCACAAGTAAGGTTATGTTACCCCTTTACATACGGTTTCCATCTCGCCATGCAATTGATGATGTTTCTTCATATTGAAATTAATTTAGAAATCCAAATATGTAACAGTTGTATCGTTTACTTACCGAAATCTTTTAATAAATCAAGTAATATAACTGAAGTGGACATTCGAAAGTCGGCCATGTTTGTTTAACGCATTGCTAACGGCAGGGGTTAGGTCCGTGATAGTTTATCGACAGCTGTATCGACGCCTGTCGTTACGAATAGATCGGGAATCGCGTCGTTACGTTTCCGCCTACCGTAACGACAAGAAAGCTGCGTTAAAGTGATCACGGCCATTCAGAATCGCACTGCTGGTGCAAGAGATTGTTAAGGAAGCGATATAGGCCTAGAACCTTAGAGTTTGTTATGAGAAATCTATGTAGGCCTAATTATCGGCCAGTAGGCCAACAGTTCGCGCTATTTACTCTTCGGTTTATGACTAATCTCGAAGCTTTAGATGTTATCCATGTTATATTTGTCAAAAAATTTAGTTGAAATAGGCCTACGCCTATATCTAACCAAGAAATATGTTTTTGACACATGTCTCGTTGATAACATGGCGGACATGACTTTGCCAACGTTCTGAAGGCCTAGGCTATCAACGTAAGAGGTTATTGGAGAGGTTAGATTTGCCCCCGAAAGTGACTGCCCAGCTAGGCCTACCTGACATCCCATGAAAGTTATTTATTTATTTATTTATTTATTTATTTATTTATTTATTTATTTATTTATTTATTTATTTATTTATTTATTTATTTATTTATTTATTATATAGCGCTTCGATAAATACATAGTGGTGTACAGGACACCTGTACGCCACTATGTTATAGGGTCACATTGGTCATTGCCTAGCGGCCTGACATCCTACGAAAGTTTGTAAGGTTGTTGGGAGTGGTTGATCTTTGGGGGGTTGGTTTTCCTTTGTGAACGTATCTAGAAGGTGT
Organism: Isoperla grammatica; assembly: GCA_945910005.1. NCBI lineage: Eukaryota > Metazoa > Arthropoda > Insecta > Plecoptera > Perlodidae > Isoperla > Isoperla grammatica. The sequence goes on from OX246738.1 coordinate 61,027,611, forward strand.
CATGACAACGGAATGGCGTCAATTTCGGAATAAACAACTTTCCGGAAGCAATCACGTGGATGCTATGAAATATTTGTTGGTGAAAAAGTGGTTAAAGTACACAATAATTATTTTACAAACTGTTTCTAGGCCTACAGTGTTTTCAGTATTATTCCCAACAAGAATTGCGTCTTTGAGCACGGACCGTAGTGGCTGATATTTACCGAAATCTGAAGGGAACTAGGGCCTAGTAGGGAGGTAAAGAATCGGGCCTACAAGACGGTGGGCCTAGTTCGGCGTATTTTGGAATATGAGGGGCGGTGTCGGATTTGAAGGGAGAGGTCTTTGAGCTAGAGAAGGTAGGCCTACAGCGTACAGTGGCAAGGAAGGTTGCAGGGCAAGTTAGGTGATGGAGGTATGAGGAAAATATGTCATGGAAGGCAATAAAATATGGTTTATGATAGCGTTACTCAGCAATGATGGGGTAGCTGGGTTGGAAGTCTTTAGAGGAAAGACGGATGAGTGATGGGATTTGTAATTTATACAAAGTAGGCCTAGCAAGGGGAAAATAGGGTTGGGGAACCTGGAGCAGATTGCATGAAGAAGTATAGGCCTACAGAGGGAGGGGGGGTCATATGGAAGTTTCAACGACAGGTGGTATAAAGTGATCTGGGTAGGTTTGGATTTGTATGGTCAGGGAATGGAATTAGTTACCCGAGGAGATTGTTATTTATTTATTTATTTATTTATTTATTTATTTATTTATTTATTTATTTATTAGGACACATAATATTGAAACAATTACAAATTTACTTATAATGTATGAAATAATTATTTGAAACAGTTTACACCGTGTTGTCCATGTCGTAATGTCCTACTTTCCATTTCGTAATGTCCTACTTTCCATTTCATATCATTTCTTAGCTGTATAACCACAATACAAGATTGTATGTACATTGTCAAGATGAGTTAAATATTACATCATAAGGTCGTATAGGCCTTGAAGTCATTGTATGGCTCATAGCTTGGTTCCTTGACCGGTGAACTCGGCTACATCATAATACTGCTCCGCTTTCAGAAACATGGTTATTTTGTGTTTGAATGTTCGTATATCTCTAGTCTTTGATCTCATCCGGAAGCTTGTTGCGAATCAGAAATAGATTGAAGGATATGAAGTGATGAGGAATGGTGGGGGGGAGGTTGAGACAGGAGGTTGCCACCAGGCAGTTATGGCCCATCTGCAGCCTTGAAGTGCTTAAAATACATTAATAGCCTACTAATACTAGACTAGGCCTACATACATCACTTTTTCACACTCTGCTTTTCCTACCTCCTTGAATCTTTGATGGTCACTCGTCTTTCTCCTGCATTTCAATATAGCTAGGGTGACCAGACGTCCCGGTTTTACCTGGATCGTCCCGTTTTATTGAGGGCTGTCCCAGTGTCCCGAAAATAGTAGTCAGGACGGAAAAATGTCCCGGTTTTCAGAATTCAACCAATTATTTCATTTTTCCTTTAAATTAATATTAATTCTATAGGCCTAGGCCAAAGTTTTCAAATGAAAATTGATAGCATTAATAACAAAAACAAAATCTAACTCGCATACCGTAAGGCAAAGTTTCATTTGTGTAAGTTTATTATAAGTAAACCAAATATATAATGTAGCCTAGCAAACATTAAATTCTAAAAAATAACCCCACTAATAAAAGTTTTCTTTCAAATTTTTGTAATTAATAATTTAGTGCCTTCCTTGCTCAGATTGCTCTAAGGCTATCTTGAGGTCAAAAATACCCCTAAAAAATGTTCGCCTCCAGCGGCTAGGGCTCTGCCCCAGACCCCTAATGCGCCGCGCAGAAACATGACCACAATAATCTCCAAGTGTCCCGGTTCTACGTTTGGGAATTATGGTCACGTCCATGATGGGTGAGGGGGGAGGGGAGGGGGTAGGCAATATGTAATTTTTAAAACCAGTCTGTGCTCTGTATGTGATCTGCCACTGTCTGTATCCTGCGTCAACTTGAGTTCAGATAAGGAGATGAAATGGGCATAATATTTGTTTTGAAATTGTGTATAGCTTTTTGCGTTTTTTTTTTGTGTTTGTCTTTCAGTAACAGGTTCACTTATGCCGACAGTGCAAATCGACTTGTTGCAACCCAGGTTCAGATTCAAAACACTGCTCTCATATCGCCTTCATTTACTGCATTATGTATTGAAATTGGGACCCTTATCATTTCACTTATACTGCTCAAAATGCAAAGGTCCAGTTATGTAGTTCTACATTCTTTAACTACTGACAAGGTATTCTTTTTTGCTTCTAGTTTCCCGCACCTTGTATTCAGCCAGCATCTTGGGAGTGGACAGTTACGTTCAGTTTCGGGATCGAGTGCAGACCCAATTTGTCCACGTATCGGATAAATTCCGATCTAAAATGAAGCAGTTTAATGAACCTAGTTGTAAGAGTATGGTCTTTACTGAAGACTTGAAAAATATGCTCCATTTGATTGAACCAGGGAACAAGGAGGATCTTGAACTAATTATGATAATGACAAAATGTTACAACGAACAAAACAAAGAAATGCGTTTTGGAAGCTTCTGTTTTGGGCCTGTAGTTATGCGAATGTTTCATTTTTTAAATGAGCCATCATTTGCACTAGAGGCATTTAAAAGTCCAGAATTAGATGGATTCTTTGATCACATGGCAAGTTGGCATGTGTTTATGGATTTACTTTTCAAAAATGAAATGTACCAGGATATACTTACCGTTTTTGATATGATAAAAATGAAACAATTGCAAGGCATAAGGTACCCAAGAAATAATGTTCTTCTGGCTTTTGCAGCATGTTATAAAATCGTAAGTACATAATCAACATTATCAGTTAATAACATGTCAAAGACTAGTCCCAATATTAAAATCACACAAAATGAACCTTATTAATAAGTCGTCATCGTAACCCATCCCCTTTTCCTGTCTCTAGCAGTCAATTTGGCTCCAATAATCTTCCTATCTTCCCTGCACTTTTTTTTCTCCTCCACATGGCACAAATAACCATGATGTTGACGTGTCGTTAAACCTCTTAACAATCAATCAATGTCTCCTCCACGTCCCGCACCTGCTCTCCTCTCTTCTGCAAGTCTGCTTACTGTCTTCTTCCATCTTTTCCATGGTCTTCCTCTATGCTGCTTTCCTATCATTCTTGTCATGCATCTTTCTCAGGAGTCTTTCTAGACTAAGCAGTGGATTGACAAAGTTAAATTATTGTAAACTTTATAGTTGATGGCTATGTAAAATTGGTTAACTAAATTAAATGTAATTTTTGACTTAATTTCCCGTAACGATTGTGTATATTGTAGCGTAATTAATAAAATTCTAAGCATTTAAGCCTACTTTTTCCAGGTAGTAGTGATTGAAATATAACACAGCATAGAAACACTTTTTAATCCACAGAGTCATATCGTGGCCCATATGGGTATTCACTCTGTTAATATTGTGTAAGCCTAGGCCTATTGCCACAAGATATTTTTAACAACTTAAATTGCTCGTGGTTCCGTTGGTTTGGCTGCATTAAAGTAAAACTTATTGTATTAGCATAATTTTACGGCGTAGGCCCTATCCTAGTTTTCTTAATATTATTATTCATTGTTAATTTCCACTTCACATCTCATGTACGCCTCCTGTCATGTGTGAAGTATAAAACAGTTTTATTTATGAAAACTAAATTTGAAATTAGTAATTTACTGTGTGACATGCATTCTTTCACCAACCCTCCACTCTGTCTCATTGCTCCCAGGAGCATGTCGAGGCTGCTACTGGTACAGCACACCGTTGCCAAGCGTACGCCAATGTATACTGTTCTGAGGACTGCTCCTTTCAACAAGTCAATGAAATAATGCTGGTAGCCTACACAATGTGTACATGATTATGTATTTTATGTGAATGTGTAGGGGGACACTTTACAAGAGATGTGAAGGAACAGTTTTATTTATCACAAAGAAATTAAAATATTTAAGAATTGATTGCTAAACATCACAGGCTGTCCATTGGTCCATTTTGTTACAAGTGCTAGAATGCATAGGTCTACAGTATCTTTTTAGGGCTAATGAATTGGCACTCCTCATTACATACATACATACCAACTAATTTGCTGTAAAATAGGCAGAGCAAAAGAATTTGCATACATTAGGAATACTAATCACTAGAGAGAGATCCTTGTAAATGGTTTTATTCTTTAGCATATTTCGTTTTATTAATCTTGTATTTTAACGTATGTGGCATGCCTACATTGTCGCGTAGGTCTACCATGATAGTAAAAAAGGAAATGGAAGGTAATACAGTCAGTAAGGATTGTACTTACGGAATGAAATGCAAGTACCTGAGTATGTTATTTATTGATATTGATTAATCATCTATTGTTTTAATACAAAATGTGGGGTTTTTGACAGAAATTCGGCGATTTCGCGTCAATTCAACAGCTTCAGTCTTTTTCGTTTTTATAACTGTAAACTTATGCTATTTCGCGTTGTCACGCTAACCCTAGCCCAAATATCGGGTGGACATTAATATTAAACAAATCCTAGCTCAGTTGATTCGGGAGTACTTACTACTTGCTGATCTTGTCCTTGGTTTAACGAAGACTGTGGATGATCGAAGAAGGTATATACCTCCTTTGACGGCCCAGTCTTCGTCCGTGGCCCAAGCACGACGATGTTCACGTCACTTCACACAAATGCCAACTGATGTTTTAAATATTTGCTTTTCCTAAAAACCTTTACAACTCAAACCAACTCCCAGCTCACAGGCTGACCCTCTCACCACGGAGGCTAGACTGGCAACTGATTTGTTATTATTCAAAAACATAGCAACTCAAAAACAACAATCTTTAAAAGACAAAAACTTGATTTATACTGTCTCCAACACCATAACATTGCCTTCTCAATTTCCATCTTTATAAGCTTCCTAAATACTCATGACACTGTTTGCTACCGATGTCACAATTACCCCCCTATTTCCCATATTCTTTCAATCATTGATGAATATGGAAAATACCCTCGATGATAACGCTTGAATTCTTCTGAATCTCAATCCTTAAAGCCTATTGACAATCAACCAAGACCTTCAACAATCCCCAACAATACCGTTATGTAATTCCACCTCTAAATCAACAATACCAATCTGTCATCTCCAACAATACAACATTCCTTTAACCTTAAAAAATCCACCATGTGCAGAAAAAATCTTTTTTTTTTTTTTATATATATAGCTACCCCACCACTCGTCAACATTATGACCATACCATATGACATGACAACATTTTATAACAACACTATTTATGACAACACTATACCCTGACAACACTACAAAAACACTATTTATGACCACACTATAACATGACAACAACAACATGACCTACTCGACAACACTATGTACCATCTGACATTACTCTGACATGACAACAATAACATGACCTCTTTAAGGCAACATCCCTATATAACCACATTGTTTTTAAAATTTATGATGACACACTATGTACCCCCCATGATTCCATATTGTTTTAAAATTTATGATGACAACCCTATGTACCCCCCATGATTTATTTTTTAATTTTTAGCACAATTTAAAATTCCTTGCCTAAAAATAAAAAAAAAACATACCTACGTCAATTTACTTCAACCAAAAAACTCACATGTTGCCTATTGTCGAAAATGATTACCAACGATTTTTTTTTTTACACGTTCCACCTCTAAACTTACTCCAGTCTCTTTCTTTAATCACCCATTTTTTCTCATCACAAACCCATTCTTTTTCATTATTGCCCCATTTATCTTGCCCTACAGCCAAATCATTATTTCCCTCGTCAATCACGGCATCCTCGTAATCCTCATCTATCCCCACATCTTTATCAATCACTTTGTCCTCTTGTTGCCCTGCAATAACCATATCTTTCTTATCAAATACCATATCACCTTGCTCCCCAACTTTCTTCACATCTTCCTTATCATCCAACCTACCTCCTTGCTCTTCAACTATCTTCACATCTTTCTTATCATCCACCTTGTCTACTAGCTTCTCAACTATCTCCACATCTTTCTTATCATACAACCAGCCTCCTTCTACCTCTCCTACACCTTTTAAATCTTCTTCTCCGTCTCCTAGACCTCCTACCTCCAACTGCTTTCCCAAAAATATCATCTTCATTTCCCCGGTCATGTCTTCCCTCATCTTCTCCAAGTCTACCCGTTTAACCATATCCCTCTTTAATTCAGCCGAATCCTTCTTTAATTCCTCCAAAGCCCTGGCTTGTTCTTCCTGCCCTTTCTTCAAAGCCCTGGCTTGTTCATCCTGCCCTTTCTTCAAGGCCCTAGCTTGTTCATCCTGTCCTTTCTTTATCTCTTTCATTAAGCTCTTAAACACACTCTTGATATCACTATCCTCATTTGGACCCTCCATGATCAACTCCTCAGATTCAATTCCTCCAATATTCTCCAATTCCATCTCCATGCTTATACCCTAGACCCCTAGACTTTCTACTGCCTTACGACCCTACACGATCCTATTCCAATCATACACTCACACAACTGCTACATATAAACCTATGGACAAAGCTCCTAACCCTCTCGGTCGTGGTCAAAGATCGAGCCCGCACGTTGGTCGCCAAATTGTCACGCTAACCCTAGCCCAAATATCGGGTGGACATTAATATTAAACAAATCCTAGCTCAGTTGATTCGGGAGTACTTACTACTTGCTGATCTTGTCCTTGGTTTAACGAAGACTGTGGATGATCGAAGAAGGTATATACCTCCTTTGACGGCCCAGTCTTCGTCCGTGGCCCAAGCACGACGATGTTCACGTCACTTCACACAAATGCCAACTGATGTTTTAAATATTTGCTTTTCCTAAAAACCTTTACAACTCAAACCAACTCCCAGCTCACAGGCTGACCCTCTCACCACGGAGGCTAGACTGGCAACTGATTTGTTATTATTCAAAAACATAGCAACTCAAAAACAACAATCTTTAAAAGACAAAAACTTGATTTATACTGTCTCCAACACCATAACATTGCCTTCTCAATTTCCATCTTTATAAGCTTCCTAAATACTCATGACACTGTTTGCTACCGATGTCACAGCGTATACACGGGATTTCGTTTTATTTCGCGATTCAAAAAGAGTATTTTTGGACTCACAACGGACTGTCATGCCAACATATTTCAATTGCTGCACGTTTCAAGTGATTTCCCGCTATCGCGCATTGCGAAATACAAGGATCTCAATTCTCTACTAATCACCTAGACTATTCTGGAAAGGAGAACCTGTGCTTGTTTGTAGGCCTACTTATTAATTTACTAGTCGTATTCTATATGATGTTTATTTTTTTCTAGAATACCCCTGATAGTTTCAAATATGCTGTTGACTTGTGGAAAGAAGTTCAAGAAGTTGGTCATGAGCTCTTGCGACGTTCGGTAACTTTTGCTGCAGCGTTGGCGGTCAACCAGAATTCTCCTCACATTGCCCTAGAAATGTTGTCAACAGTTGGACAGCCTAACTATGTCACTGTCAGGAATATAAAACTTGCTGCCTTCGCTGAGCTTGGGAGACCAGAAGATGGATTTCCAATCCTAAGACAAATCTTGGAAACTGATCATCCAGTTGAACCAAGAGCTGCTATTACTAAAGATGTGGTAAATATTGATAGCCTGCAGAGGTATCTGTAGTATTAATGAAAAAAGCAATTAGGCCTAAGTATTGTTAAACTAGTTTTTTTATATCCTATCCTCACATTTTAAGCGTTTCTTATTGTAAGTACAGTATTTAATACATAATGTCGCCCGAAAAAATACTGATTTTCGACATAATATCGAGAGCATCGTTGAATCAAACAAACTATAAAATAACAAATTTTGTGATTTGTGGTAGGAGGCTACCGGTAAACCGAGTAATATACGTTGTACTAGAATGGTAAGAAATCATAGCACAAACAGGAGATATGTTTCAAATGGATATTTATTAGAGAAACACTCTCGTGGGTGGGATTGTTGTGAAATCCAGTGGGAGGCCTGGGTTCGATTCTCAGTGGCAGTCGGGGTTGATTTTTAAATTCTGCTTTTAAATTTTCACAGCAAAGGAAGTTGCAAGTAGAAGGCCTAACTGAACTACTGTGAAAAGCAGGCGTTACCAAACTACTGCAGACAGAAGATGTAACGAGTGAAAGGCATTATATATTGTGTATGTAGATTTGTCACCTTGCTCACTACCAATAAAATTTGTTTATATATTTTTTAGATTGAGAAACTGAGAACGTCGGTTGCAACAAGTGGAAATGATGTTACTATCCGTGAATTCCAAGAGATGGACAAGTCTCTCAGTGAAAGAGGGAGCATTTCGGACTCAATGACCCTTGACGATTTGTTGTGCAAAGAAATCAAAGGGCCAGTCAATCAGAATGTTAACAAAGGTCACAACCGACTGACCACAGAAGCAAGCTTTAGCAGACGAAGACAGAACAGGCCTACTGGTAGTTTTAATCGACCAGGCCTTCAGGATCTTCATTAAATTATACTATATATGTGTTATAAAGACATTTAGTCCTTACTCTTGTATGCGACTTGTTGTCGGCATCATTGTTAGTTGTAACCTAACTGTACAATAATAATATTACATGTTTTGTACTACTACTGTGCAACATAATTATTAATTTTTTATGTTTTTTTTTATGCTTTGCAGAATCCTAAAATCTTCATTAAATAATAGGAATAGGATGTTAAATTAATTAATATTTTCCAATTGATATCGAGTGCTGATGAATCAACATTTAGTCGAAAATAAGTTTTTTTTTTGGTTTTAAAACGACATCAAGCTAAAGAAAGTCCTTCATGCTCATGATAAAAATTTAACTCTGCAGTATAATTTGCCATAATGTCATCATGACGCAATGTATTTAAAAATTGATATTGGATTGGTGGTAGTAGGCATAGCCTATATGGTACTCGCTCATTAAATAGATCACAATGTATCTTACCACCATTTAAAGCTTGTTTCCGATGGTGGAAATAATACTACATGTAGGCCTACAGCCTACCTAGTTATTTAGGGATAGCCAATCCCAATCACAACTTTTAGATTACAGCAAAAGTGGGTATTCAGTATTCTTGGTTCACGGTGGATAAATCGACTATGATTTATTAAAATGGGTAGCATCCCTCCTTCCGATACAGAAATCCCGGGTTCAAATGCCACTTCAGGCAGAAGAATACAGAATACAGATTCAATTTCATCAAGGAATAAGTAAACGGTCATGTTGGAACCGTCCTATGGGGAGGTGTACAACAATTGCCCACACTGCAGCGCTGCAAGCACTCTGGCCATTGACACTGCCTGCTAGAATTGACCAAAAACAGCTCTAGAAGGCAGTGCACTACATTGATTATAAAGAAGTCAAATAGTTTTGCCAATGACAGAAATTTTTATTGTTGAAAGTTGTGTGTAATTAATATTCAGTGCTGTTGGCCGAACCACTTGCAACGCTACAGTATCTGTGTACTTGCTACCCCTCCCCGAACGAAACACTGAATACATTTGAACTGAATAAAGTTGTTCTAAATCAGCCTTGTTGATTCTGGCATTTATCCACAAGTGTTTGCACTGTCCAGCTACTGGTTCCCATATTTCAGTGTTGTTAAAGCTACTTTTTAAAAGTAGCACTGTTACAGCTACGGCTACTTAATCTTTGAAAGGAACTTAGCTACTTTTCAGCTACTGTATTTTGTCAAGTAGCTCGCTACTTGTACAGCTACTCAAAAAAAGTGACGCTACTTATTTAACGCCGCTATTTATTGAAACGGCAGTACGGTCCAGAGGTGAGTCATACTCATATCACAGCTGACAGGGTGAAACACGAAACTCAGTGCTAGGGAGGCGGTTTTCGGACAATAGAGAAAGAAAGCCAATGTCAGTTGTCATTCCGAACCTGTGGCGGGCGAAACAAAACGTGTGTTTGTTCATTGCAAAAATAGAGTAGCGGCGACTTTTCGCTACAAATACTCGTGTATAGTAGCTTGCTACTCGCTACTTTACTGCATTTTCACATGTAGCATGCTACCAGTCTCGCTACCAAAAAAAGTAACATGCTACAAGTAGTGCGTAACTTAACAACACTTCCATATTTATAATATTGATCTTTGGTTGGTTATCGCTTGCTCATCGATGGTGTTATGAGCTTTATTAATTAAAGGCCCCCCCCCCCCCCCCCCTCACTGAAAATCAGTTATGTGTCTATGTAGAATAAAAATTTATTTTATTTATTGCATTACAAAAAGTTGTTTTTGCTGCTTATTACTTCAGATAGTTGATGTATTAGATAAGGGTGATAGTCTCGATGATATTATTAATTAGTGGCAGTGATGTAAATTAAACATGAACTGTCAGAAAAGTGAAGTGAGGACATTCTCCTGCCTAGAATTGTGAATCAAGAGAATACAATTTATTTTATTGGTCAAATTGAGGGTTAAATAAGAATGTGAGGACCAGATTTTCTATGTATTTGTTGATCATTTAATATTTTCTACTGTGAGTTATGTGGTGAAGAGCCACGTTTGTAATGAGCTGAGTTCAGGTATACTATTGTTGGAAAGCTACAAAATGACTTCTGCAGTGCAGCGAGATTTTACACAAACCTGAACTGGTTAAATAATCGGTTTCAAACAAAAAACTTGTCTTGGGTTGCATGTAGGGATGGATGAGTGTTCAAAATTCTGAACTCGACATACTTTTTTTAAAGTATGGTTCGGTTAAAGTTCTAAAATTCGAGTTTGTGATTATTTTTTTAATAGGTAAAACTCGAAACGAACATTCCTTGAAAATGCTCTTGAAAACTGTTCATAAATGTGTCAATGTGGGCATAAGAGAAGAAGAGAGAGAGATGAAGGTATCAGGGGATCGTAACTTCTTTAAATTAAATTTTTTCGTTGCAGGTTGTTAAATATTGATATTATGTCTGCAAAAACAGTTTTAAAAAATAACATTAATTTTTGTACGTGTACCCACAGCTTCCAAGTCTTTACGACGTTAACGCTAGTAAGACCTCTAGACCATATTTGTCAAGTTCACGAAAATGTAGTATACTATAGGTTGTTACCTTAGGAATGATGATATACAATTAAAAAAAAACAATTATAAGCCCAGTTTTTTTGTAATCAATTTTTTCGTGTCCCAGTGAAAAGGCCCTTGATTATATGCCGTTTTTACTATTCCATAACTTATTTATGAAAAGAGTCACGTAAACGAAATAAAGTATATAACATGTGCTCGACCCCTATCTCCCAAAAATGCTTTCAATCTCATGCCTAGGTCAAAAACTGTTCGAATTTTGGTGTTACGTACACGGATGTAAAGCGCATCAGTTCGCTGGCGTAGCAGTCCAGCCTTAACTACTTTACGGGTCTATAGTGGAGACCACTCGGACAACGAAGCAGTCGATCTGACCGACGAGCGCACTCCGAGCTTATATTTACCTGGTTTGTTAACCCCTCATTAGGAGGGTAGTCAGGCCGACTCGTTCGCGCCACATTCCATTCACTCATTTCCTAGAATTTCATAATTGGCTACACAAACAACTGTAAAAGCTAAATTCCAAATATAAATTCATGTTTTATTTGAATTAACGTTTCGGAAACTTATTCCCCAATATAGATCTGAAAACCACGAGCTTGAAACTTTTTTATTTTTTCTTGTAGCGTTATTATTAGATTAATGCGAATCAAACGATTTTTGTACTGCATACATGAATTACATAATACGTTCCTTCAAAATCCTACTACAAAGAGGATTAAAAGATGACAATATGCATGAATGTATTTAAAAAACGATTGTGATAATGGAAAATTACGTAAACCCAGAGGCAAAAATAATAAAACTAGCACGAGGTATTTAACAGAATACAATAGCCCCAATCTGATTTAACGATCTCCTAACTTTGAATATTGACATGAATGCGATGCATTCCCAATGGTTGTACAAAATATGGTCATCGCTCAGAACTGGTTTTCCCCGGTTATTTTGCTTCGTTGTCCGAGTGGTCTCCACTGTACACATTTAATTTTCACAAATAAAATTATTTTTTTGTTTCCCTGTGTCCTATGCTGCTCAATAGAAGTGAGTAAGCAAATGTACTGATGGGAAACATAACACCAAGTGAGCAGAGCGGCAGCATGACCCGACGCCCTCAGCACGTTTCACTCAACTGACTCGAAAACGTAGCGCAAGGAGGTCGGTCGGAGTTGCGGTAGTGGGGGGAACACTTAATGCGTCACACCTACACATTTGCAAGTAGTTTGTAGAAAAAGTGTTTTTCAGGGGGGGTAGAATCACCTTAAGCATAGCCCTAGTCCTCGTAAAACACGATAAATAGTAGGCTAAACAACAAAATATCAAAAATCTCCACCCAATCGGTCTCTATACCCAGTTTCAATCAGAATGCTTTCAATGATGGCCTTTAATAACATATTATATTCACTATTCAAATAAATATTCAGAAACAATTTGAATTCAAAAGGATTAGGTCTAGACAGGGAATATTATGATAATACCTTTGGTCTAAACTATGTGGTATATTCATTTACAACTATGTCCTTCCAGTTGTAACAATTTCCCTTTTTTCCTGAATTCGTACAATATTTCGGTTTTCAAACTGATTTGTAAAAGTTCGAGTATAGAACTTTTTTATTGCAGAAGTTTGGGTTCTGTTCGAAAGTCAAAAACCAAGGTTCACTCATCCATCCCTAGTTACATGCAAAACAAAGTAAATCATACCTTTCATTGCAAGCACCTTTGGTAGGCATTCTACACTACGTACATGAATTAAAGGAATGGAAGACAGTTACAAAATAATCGCTTGACAAGGTAGTGGAAGTGTAAATGTCATAAGGCATGTGTGAGATTATTCTGGATGGGGCTGGAAAGTACCTACAGGAAAAATATGACATGAAAAACAGCAAAATATCAAATTAGAACTTTTTATTTTATAATCTGAAAAGCAAATAAAAATCCTCCAGTATGCTAGATCATATTGCTTAATGTAATTGATACTTAATTATTTGTATCACAGTTATTCATTTGCATCAACTCTTGCTACACCAAATGGTTCAGCCACAACTTCTGCTCCACAATCGTTAATTTTTACTTCCTTTGCTGGACGGTCACGGCCATCTGTTTTTGACTGTTCAATTCGTTTGATGATGTCCTGTAAATAATAATTCAATGACAAAATTAATATGTTGCCATAGGTGTAAAGTTTGTCGCAGGAAGGCTTTACAATCACACGTAGTGAATTGTGTTGGCAAGGAAGTAGGTAAAATGTGATTGTAATTAAGTATACTTAACCAACTTTGTTTTTCAATTTTCAAACATACAATAGGCCTACAGTCTACTGAAAATGATTTTGTTTAGTATTTTCAAATATCAATATATCAGTATTGAATAAAACATCTAGGCATATTACTGTACACTGTATTTGTATGTCTACAACATATAAGTTCATTCATTTTTTCTACTCGTTAATATGGGCAATAGTGGGACACAAATTTTGTTGTCCAAATTAGCAAGATTCTTCTGTATTCAACAACTGACAGCTCAATATCTCCTGTGCTTGTTTATTTTGTTGCTTTAATGCCATTGCTAATATTTGCTTTTTTAATAGACCCCTACCACATAGGTCTATGGTAGGCCTACTCAAAATTTACGGATTTTCAAAAATGTCTAAACAACTGTTCAAGAGTAGTTAAAGCAGTCAAAATTAATGGGGGTTTTGCCATTTCATGCTGATTTTGGGAAACAAGTGTTGGGACCGAGTTTATGAACCTACTAAATCACCACAGCTTGATCATATACTTCAATATTTTTGTAACAAAAATTGGCCCATTTTAACAATCACAAGCTTCTATAGGCACAGTGTGTTAGTACATACAGCGCTATATGTGGCCAAATTTAGCAACTAACTGCTGAAGATTTCATTCCGAGGTTGAAAATAGTGCCAGATATTATTGTGATATATCTTGTTTTTTGTTCAGTTTTGTGTTTTTTTTTGTTGATGTGTATTTATTTTGTTTTGTCTTTTATTGTCTTGTTTTGTTTGTGTTTGTTGTGTGTTATTTGTTGTTCGTAAGTCTTTAGCGTGTGCTGATTAAAATGGCGGCTTGCCTTTTTAAGATTTACTGACGGGATTCATAATCTGCCCAAAATTTTTAAAATGCGTATTTAATTAAACAATTTTCACAATTTGCCATTATCGACGTAGGAAGAACGACGCTGCTTCAGCAGGTTCTTGCGCGACTTTGCCACTTGGAGCGCTTCATTCGTTTTCTCTAGCGCCCTCAGTGGCCAATCTCGGTGCCCATAGGGCCAGAATAAAATTTAATTGGGTAACTTGAGTGACATTCCGTTACACGACCAGAGTTTTCACATTTGGTTGCGATGTGGTCCTCGGATGGGCGTGCTATTGGTTCTTGTTTCTACCGCATGAGTGTGTATTGCAATTCGACATTAAAATCATACACGGAGGGTGTTGGCATCATGACTCCATTTGCTAGCTCTTGTTTCTACCGCATGAGTGTGTATTGCAACTTTTAACCTCGAATGGGATGCTGTGGTCGCGACAGAAAGGGGTGTTTTCATAATGGTGAGGCCTTGGTCCTTGGGTATGCAATCCATGATATTTTGCTATGTTATTTAGTATTTACGTTCTGCCCCCTGTGAATTGTATAAGGTCTCAATTTTGCATTTGGAATCACTTAACCACACTTTATATCTTGAAGAAGCTACAGCATTCATGTTCAGTTTGAAATCCTCTCAAGCAATGACCGGTCCAAGTTGTTGGGCTTTTGAATCGTGACGGGACGATGACCGGGAATGCTACGTTCTGGGCTTGTTGGTCAACCAAGACGCTTACGGAATACTACGATCGGGCTGGTCGAATACTGTCGACCTTACGGAATGCAACCTATGACTCCAGCAGCTAGAATGTAGGCTAGGTTTTGCTCCTCAAACCTCATTTGCAGTCTTCACTCCTCAAAGACACAACATTTTGGGGACCAGTTCCTATGCTTAAGTTTATTTATTGATTTGTATATAATGTGAGGAAAGGATCCAACAGCTTACCTTCGTGTAAGATAACAGATTTACGAGTTTGAAGTACACATAAAACATAATACAAAATTTGTTATAGGCCTATTTGTATTATGTTTTATGTGTACTTCAAACTATGGATGTCAACGAGTACCCGTTACTCGCCCGGTACACACGGGTATGGTTCCAACTTTTCAATACCCGGTACTACCCGTTCCCTTCTTCTGTTCAAAATGAAATCAATTCAACATTGCGATATTTCCCTAGTGGCGTCTTTGTGCGAGCGTACGAGCCGCTCTTTTCAATTTGCCGGCATTTAACTTGGCACCCACACCCCCCTCCCCTCGTCTTGATTAGCCATTGTTGCAAAAAAATGAGACGTAAAGCCCAATAAGTATCATCTTCTGTAGGCCTATGGAAGAATGTGCGGAACTGTTGCAAGTCTGAGGGAGCACACCCACCCGTCGTACCTTTACCACAATCATGTTCTCGTGTTCGAGCTCGGACTATGACGTCATTGCTTTGACGCGGCCGACCACCGGATTCATTGTACGCTAGCTACTACCGTAGCGGAGACGCAAGCTTTGAAGCTTTGTTGAATACTTATGCGATCGTTTTACATCGAAGACAATGCAACCTGATACCGTTTAACAATATAATGTCTCTTTCCACAACTTTGTGAATCATTTGACACCCATGACGATAAAACGCATATTTAGTATATTATTTACTACCCGGGTAGTCCTGGTCCGGCACGAGGGTACCCGGGTACAACTATTTTTGGGTATTAACATCCCTACTTCAAACTCGCTAATCCATCATCTTACACGAAGGTAAGCTGTTGGATCCTTTCCTCACATTATATACCATTCAAGCCAATTGGCACCTACTTTCATAACCTAACTTATTTATTGATTTATTTAATAATACGAACATTAACTTCTTACCATTCCTTTAATAATTTTTCCAAAAACCACATGGCGGCCATCAAGCCACGGAGTTGGTTTTGTTGTGATGAAAAATTGGGATCCATTTGTGTCTTTACCAGCATTTGCCATTGAAAGCCAACCAGCTCCATAATGCTTCAGCTTGAAGTTTTCATCAGCAAAGCGTTCGCCATAAATACTGCGACCTGGAAAATGTGAGGACTGTAGATTGATGTATATCAATGTGTTACAAATAGTCGAGCTCTTTTTTAACGTAGATCAATTTACACCGTAGAAAAATTTAATGAAAATGGCATGAAATTCTATACTCACTCTCAAATTTAAATTACAACTAGGGATGTGCGGGTAGTGGTTTTGGAACTCGGGTCGGGTATTGTAAAAAAATTAATATCAATTTATCGATTAGACAAACTAAAGTGGCCGTCAACTAAAGAGTTGACTCAAGTTTTACGGAATGTCTTCCACTCTTACCCCCACCAGTGTCCGCGTGCGGGCAAAGAGAGGCAGTGAAAGATCCAATCTCTATAATAGACCATCGAGCTGTCAATGACTATCCCATTACATAAACCATCTTTCAATACATTACAAATAAATGCAGGTATTCTAATTACATTATATGTTATTCTATCATTAATTATTTTTTGTGAGTTGATATTTTCAGGGAAAACGACAAGTACGAATTTGAACGAAAAAAATAGGAAAGTTCTACGAGCTCTCAACTCTACTCTAACTTTGTTTATTATAAATCAACCTATTGTTTTCGTTCCAATTCATATTTATATTGTTTTTATTTATATTGTTTAAACTTAGCGTTAATCAAGTAAAAAAATAACATCAAATTATGAAGAAATTATTAACAAAATTGCATAGCATTACTTGATTTGATTTGATATTTGGATTTTACATCCCATATTTTATCATTTATTTTTCACTTATTGTCTCGATTAGCCAAGTTGCATAATGTTACTGAGAAGGTATTTTTTTACGGTAGGCAACGCATTACTACAATGTACTGTATGTAGGCCTATCTACCAAGGACTGAGAATGAAGTCAGTCATTCGATTCTACCATTTAACCATCTTGGCTAGCTGCTATTGATGACAGAGAACAAATCAACACCCACTTTGGTTCTCTAATTGTTTCTAAGTTTTGACAAATTTCCAGGGAAGGATGCATCCATGGACATAACATTAATCTTGTATCTAGTGTTACTCAATTAATTACCTCCAGTTCCATCACCCTTTGTGAAATCTCCACCTTGAATCATAAAATCTTTAATGACTCTGTGGAATACACTGCCCTTATAGCCCTCTCCTACGGGTTTCTTGGCCAACTCGACAAAATTCTCTACCGTTTTCGGAACAGTTTTACCAAACAATCCAATTTCTACTCTTCCAGCTTCTTCATCACCAATCTTTATGTCAAACCACACCTAAAAAAAAACAACAATTAAAGTTTGTTATTTAAACGTAGCCTACATAGGCCTACAGTGGAGTTCCGCGAGAGTCTACACCAACCTTTTAGGTAGTTTTCTTGGTACACCCCTAGAGCAAAGGCAGTCGAGCAATTATCTCCATTCAAATTTGAGCAAAGGACGAGGAATTCAGATGACTGAATACACTCATCACATTCTTAGAGGCAATGAGGTCCGATCATTCTAGGAAAACAAGAAATCCCGGGGTAGCTTATCTTTCAACGTATCTATGGGTGTCCAAAACGGAGGGGAAATGGTGTGGCCATGGTGTAAACTCCCGCGGAATTCTACTGTATATTACTATCATGTGAGACATTGCCAAATACGCTGCAATGCTTCGCTCAATCTCCACATACAATAGCATGTAGACAATAAGATATTTGCAAAATTACCAGAGTAGCAATCTACATCACATTATGTACTGATAGGATTTGTAGGACCTAGATACATTTTATAAATAGACTAACCTATGTAGGTATTACGGTAACCTCTTCCAGTTACGCCCGGGATGCTCGTGTTCAAACAATGTTTGATTTCAAATTTAGTGTTTTCCCTGCTGAATTTGGATAGTAGAGGACTGGGCCCGGATTCACAAGAGGTCCTAAGTTTTTTTTGGTCTTATCTCTAAGCTATGGCCGACCTAACTTTGAATATCTTGTGAATCCGGGACAATATCAGTTCAGTTCAGTTCAGTTCAGTTCACCAATCTTTTATTTGCATGTTGTTGTACAGATATAACTATACGGTACATAAATATATTTACAAAGAGCAAAGCCAAGTTTTCCAAGTTTTTTAAAACTTGAGCATGGGCAAATACTAGGAAAGAGATACTGTATTTAAAAGAACAGATGGTGACAGACAAAGAAACAATGAACAATTTATAAAATGATGAAAATGATACCAAATAATTTAGGGGGGTGCACTCCATTAACTTAAGCATAACTTGAATAATACATTAAACAATAGGTATATTAAACAACTAGTAGGCCTAGTTCAAAAAATCAAATGATAACTTATAGATTTCGGTATTTAAAAAAACAATATTTGAGCTATAAGCAGGCCAGAAAAGGAAGCAGTTTTATATTGGACAGTAAGACAAAAGAATGGCTGAAAAAGCCATCTTGGCACAAGAAGGAAAAAAAAAAAAAAAAAAAAATATTTCATACTAGTATACTAGGCCTACATTATTGACATTCACATGTCATATTTTATAGTATTGGTAGTTAGTAAGTTTCACATTAGTAGTTTCACGTATAAAGGTAATGAGTGTGTGCGAAAAACGTGTTTTCATGATTTATATTTATTTAAATTATATTACCAAGATAGTCCGAGTTATTTTCAGAAACATGTATTTCCACTTTAAAGCTGTTGATTCTTGTTATTGTTTTGATGTGAGGAGGGAGGCAGTTGAATATGTTAGGGCCTAAAAAGGTGGCATGTCTTTGACAGAGCTGAGATTCTCTTCTGGGGATTTGTAGATTTTGATTGGATTGCTGTCTAGTAGTCAATATCTTAGAACAGATTTTAAAACATATCATTTGAATGTCCATTGTGTCCTTGTTCCTACTAGGAATTAGTAACTTTTCATATGACCTAGGTCTGGTTTTACAGGAGGTCCAGAGTTAAGACCAGAAAAAGACTTATACTACGTTTACATGCAGGTTTGAAATCGATTTGAGAACGTTTTGAGTTTTCAAAACAGCATATAAACACTTCGAAAGTGGGTTTGGATCGGTTCGAGTCACGCCTGTTTGCTCGCAGGGGTGACTTGAAAACTAGTTTTGGAAACTGCCATGTAAACACCCCACTGCCGCCAATACGTTTCGACTTGGCGGGCTCATTAGCAAACTAAACCGGCGGTGGCAGTGCAAAGTGAGGTTAGGTTCTCACTTTTCTACAGCGCTTGTATCTTCTAGATGGTAATATATTATATTTTGAAGTCGCAAGTCTTAAAATATAACAAATGTGTGAGGATTACATGTTGTGACAGCTAAATGTGACAGCTTTGTTGTTTTGTTGTTGTTGTTGTTGTATAGATTACCCGCACTGCCCTCTCTGTTGTTCCAATGTCTCTTTAGAAAGCAGTGAAATGTCTTATTGTAAGTGGCGCTGTATACCGGGAAATGTACAAACTAAAGAATGGTTTGAGAACGTATTCAGATCGATGGCATGTAAACGATCGACGGTTTTGGTTTGACTTGAGTCAAAACTTTTTCAAACCTGCATGTAAACGTAGTATTAGAACCTCTTGTGATTCCGGGCCCTGGAGTCTTGACTGCAATGTGCGTTTTTCTAGCTATTGCCTACATGTGGAGCTTAGTGAAAGTTCTTGGAATGGATGATGTTTTGGTGGCATTTATCTTTGATATTAGGCTAGATGAGGATCTGGTAGGCAGAAGAAGGTTAAAAAAGGTTGCAGAAAAACTAAAACCCAAGCCAAAGGAGGAGAGAAAAGGAGAAGGAACAAGGGGAGGAAGGAGGGAGAGAGGAAAATTTACCTGCCAGTGGTCTGATGAGACCCACAGGGGGATATGACAGAATATTATAGGCATAATATGTGATCAACCTTGCGCTACCAGCTTAAGATCGATTAGATAAGATTTTATTCTTCATCATCATCATCATACAAGAATGTAATTCAGTCTTAGGTCCGTATGCATAGTCCATACTCAAGCCTTCCTCAACTCAGCCTCTCCTCAGCCTCACCCAACAACCAATCACGGAACGGCATTTCCATGTAGACTGCTCTGTGATTGGTGACTAGGTGCGGCTGAGAGGAGGCTGAGTTGAGGAGGGATTGAGTGGGAACTATGCATTCGGGCCTTAGTCACTCAGTCTTAATCTTCATGGTGTGACCTCATGATCACAACATAGGCTTACTTCTGACGATTCAGAAAATGACATTGTCTTGGATAATAGATCCAGTTTAATCATAGTACCTAAAGATATGAAAGTCCCGAGGGATTACAGTTTCCTTGAAATATAGGGGTAGAGCTAAACCTAGGCTGACAGCACACCATTAATGGAGCAGATAAGCAAAAGAATAGGTATACAAATGAAATAGATCATACAGGATCACACACACAGCTACAGGATCTTTCATATTGGTAGGCTAGGCCTAGGCCTATTATTTATATGTCACTTTGAAACTAAGCCTAGGCCTAGGCCTACACCTAATTAAATGCCAAAGTCAAAGTAGGCAGGCCTAGGCCTAGTGTTCTGTCATTTTATCTTGAATCATTTCTGCAATGGCCAGTCAATGGGTTTGAAAGTTGAAACCCACAAGGGCACTTTTCACCGTCCTCATTTGGGTCTCGGCCCTTCCTTTTCAGCAACCAATTGCCAATAGGCCCTAGGCCTAGTCAAAAAGATTATTAAAGGTAAATCAATCATACAAATGCCTAAGGGCCTATGCTAACCTATAAAATCACGTCCTTAAGCCTACGGAGGCCTAGGCCTCTAGGTCTGGTCTAGGGGCCTCCGAGCCCAATCGGCCATATCCTCGACTTTTAGGTTATTCACCTCAACCACCTACGTCTCATGACTCGACAAGGTTTAGCCTAGGCTTACCTTGTGTGTAACTTTCGGACCCTTCGATGCATCTTCATTATTTGAACTACCGCCATTAGCGTTGACATAAATAATGCAGAGGACAAAGACAAGAGCTACACCCATACAAAGTTTTGTTCTCATTTTGAGAAAGTTTCCAGTTACAATAACGCAATTTTGAACCCTGTTGTACAGCCGTATCTCTGCCACGATGCACTGTAGGTGACTGCAATGATGAGCAGTCTAGGGAACAAGAGAGAAACAATAGTTGATCTTGAAAAACTCGTTCCCGGCCGATCACAGACGGCCACGCATTATTTACTAGTGGATGGACCAATCACAGGGCGGCATTTGAAGGTCGAATGACCAGTCATTTTGATTTTTTGGCAACGTCAACGAGTCGAAGCTCGAAAGTCGAACCATTGATGGTCGAGCCATTGGTCGAACTGTTTGTTGAAAAATTTGGGGGCAGGCACACAGGATGAAGGATGTACAGGATGTAGGTAAACTAGGTAACTGGTAAACTCAAGTAATTTTGTATTTTGTGTGGGCAAAGGTGATAACACGCAACAAAGATTAAATAGGTATATTCTCCGTATGATTTTAATAATACTAAATCCTACAAACAAACCTGTATAAATAATAAATAAATAAATAAATAAAAATAAAATAAATTCACATTTAGGGTCTACCCACTCAGTAATTAAACTGATTTGCAGTGGGGGACTTTAATTTAAAGTGACTAAACCAACCCTGTAGGCTTCGAACACCATCGACGAGTGAGCGATAACCAATCAAAGATCGATTTCAAATACGAAACATATGAATCAGTGATTGGACATTGCGAACACCTGCGGACAAATGCCAGAATCAACAAGACCGATTCAGATCAACTTTGAATTTATTGAGTGCTTCGTTGCTAGGCCGGCTCCAAAGTCACCGTTTACTTATTCCTAAGCCAAGAAGTAATGGAACTGAATCCACATTAGAAGTTAAAAAACTTCTGCCAGAAGCGGGATTTGAACCCGGGACCTTCTGCATTGGAAGCAGGGATGCTAACCACCTTTTGAGAAACCACCAACTTGGCAAAACCACCCATGCTCAAAGATTACATATTTAAGCGAGCGAAGCGAGCGTTTCCACGAGACTCTTATGGCACTTCGTTCTGTTTTTTTTTTTTTGTACCGTACTATACTCTAATGGCACTTCATTCTGTTTGTTTTTTTTTGTTTTTATGTCCGTCGATAGCGGTCGAACGGAAAGTCCGATCAACTTGAAATTTGGACCATCCACAAGCCTCGATGTGGATTGAAGGTGTATAGTTTTGAGGCAAAATCGTTTGAAAAGTTACAAAGTTACACCATAGTTACTGCAAAATATTTTTCTGAAACAAAATGGTGGCAAAATGTGAGATAGCCATATTTTTTTAAAGCTTTTTCCGGTTACGAATATGTTTATTTAATGGCTATCTGATCAATATTGGCAAAGTTACACAAAAGTTACTCGAAAATATTTTTCTGAAAAACAGTAACAGCAAAATGTGAGGTGGCTATCTTGTAGTACATTTTCATCCGGTCACGAATATACTGATTTAGACGTGATCGGATACGTATTAGAGGCAGAAATTACATTTCTATTGCTGTCAATAACTGTTAGTAACGGTGGCGGACCGCGGCGAAAACATGACAAAGAAAATTCTTAGCAACGCACATGGCACTGCATTCAACAATATCGGGAATTATAATAGCTATGGGAATTAGACAAATTTTTGCAATGTGCATTCTTGAATTGTTGTTAATTGTTGTTTTTATTAGCTTTGAGATCTTTTCGCCAGAACGTTCGTAGATATGGACGCGCTCGCTTATCAACGCGTCAAACAGAGCGTTTTCCTAGTTAAATACAATTGAAAATACCACTGCCACTAGATATGACTGTTAGGACATATTTTTTGTATTAACATGAACATCATAACTTATCAGGCCTGGGTAACGCATTACTGTAACGAAATTATTTTTCACTAGTAATCTCATTACAAAATTTTCTATGTAAGGGAACAGTAATTTCACTACCAGTACATCTTTAGTTATAATTTGGGGTAACACTTTACCGTCGTCCGTGCCAAATGGCCTCCATTCTGTTGGCCTCTAGTCTGTATTAAGATAACGCACCATATTCCTAATAAATTTTAAAACGTAAAAAAAACAAGTAATTCTATTGAATGTCGACTGCTTCTTAACAGAGCTTCAGTTACCTCACTCTCATGCTAGTGAGATGCCAGTAAGATGAGTGACCAATCAGAACTTGCCTCAAACTCTTGCCGCGTGGCAGAAAACGCTGTGATTGGTCACCTCAGTCATCGCGCATCACCTTGGCCAGAGATGGGAGAGAGCCATGGGAACCAGGCGTTGGCTTTTCAAAGTCTGCATTCAATTTGGGTCCTCTACTTCAATATTCCTGCGATATCATAAAATCAAGAAATGTTTTTATTTTAAAAGTTATTTTTGAAAATAATTGCGTTACAATTTTTCACAAAAACTAATGCAATTTAATTATATAGTAACTGCACAGTAATTTATCAAATCAAATCAGTCAAATTAGGTGACTTATCACAAATTGCTAGGAATGGTAAGGAAGATCGTTCGGCCACTTTCCAAAAAAAATATGAGGTGGCAGATGGGAAGCAGCTCTGGTAATGCTAATGTGAAATGTACACCGGGAAAAAATCACGTTTTTTACTGAACTGAACTGATTTTCAGTGTGACACCTTTATATGTACCATTTATTATGTGCTTCGTTGCCAAAACATGCTCGGGCACATATTCAGATCCAATAAAAGAACACACCCCATATTATAGATTAAAGTATAATTATTCAAAGTTAAAAAACGTCAGCCAGAACTGGGAATCGAACCCTGAGCCTTCTACATTGGAAACAGGAATAAATCGCTAGACCAACGAGACTCGCAAAATAAAGTATCATAAAGGCATTATTGCCTGAATTGATGTGAATCCAACAATTATGGGGTGGCATGCATCAAATTCCTACATTGCAGCGCTGCAAACGTTCCGGCCACTGAGCATTGCCTGCTACAAATCACCAAAAACCCCTCAAGGAGGCAAATTGGATGGTTGCAAAGAAGTATTATAGTTTTATCATATCAAAGAATTATAAATTGTTCTTGTTGAAAGTTGTAGTGAATCCAATATTCAGACTGTTGGCCGGACCGCTCGGAACGCTCTATCTGCTGATTACGCCTTTGTTCATTTTTGTGAGAGTATAGTTCAACATTTTGGAGTTGCCAATGAAGGACTACTTCCCGTTGTCACCAACCAGTTGTATGTAAATAAAGTATTCATCCAAACAACTAAGTTTAGTAACCTCGAGTCAACATATTGTGTATACAATGCAGATGCTTTTGTGTTTACTGTTTATATTAATATCTATGTTGCTATTTTTGTTATTTTCTATGGTACTATACTAGTATCTCAACTTAATCAGAGTTATTGGCATCCATTAGGCCTGTATTTCAGAGTCATCTTTGGCTGGTGGAAATGTCATTTTTGTTTTATGTACTCGCTGTGCCTCATTTATTTATTTACTCATTTACTGATACCGTTACAAATAGTAATAGTATGCTCCTCTTGAGAGAGAGAGTGAATACTAGCAGTGTTGTTAAGTAACATGCTACAAGTAGCGCACTACTTGTAGCATGTTACTTTTTTTGGTAGCGAGACTGGTAGCGCGCTTCATTTGAAAATGCAGTCAAGTAGCAAATAGCAAGCTAATTACTCATTGACAACACACTCTTACAACAATTTGCCTACCCATTTAAAATCAGTTCAGAAGCTTAGTGCTTTCCAGTTCTCATTAAAACAGTATCTGCTCACCCACCAATTCTACAGCCTGAATGAATATTTATCCTCTTCTTACCACTAGTATGGCTATTTCAGCATAATGACTTCTGATTCTAGTATAGGTCTTGAGTAGGCCTAATATTAATATTAATTTTAACTGTGATGTATACCTAACTTTAGCTAGAAATTTTATTGTTTAGACTTCTGACATGTTAACATGTAATGCATCATTGTAAGTTTTTGACAAATCTGATATCAATGTATCGCATAGATCAAGACAATAGATGCTAATAAATACAAATACTATATAGTATATACGAGTATTTGTAGCGAGAAATTGACGCCACTCTATTTTTGCAATGCAATATAAAATGTAACACCCCTTATAGACATATATTTGTGACTTCTAAGTTGTTGATACATTTTTTTCATAAATATAAAAATGATTATTTTTAAAAAGGCCAAGGTTATCAAAGAAATAATTAAATAGTACATACTCCTGGGCCCAGATTCACAAAGGTGCCAAAGTGCTAAGACTTCCTAGTTTAGGCAAATCCTAGTGACATAAATCACGCATATTTCGTTCTGCAATGTCATAAAGATAAATTATATTAAAATAACAACAATTTGACTAATAATATTTATTTTTGAATGTGTAGTAAAATCAGAGATGATTTATTTAGCTAGGATTTGCCTAACTTAGGACAAGAGTTAGGCAGCTTTGTGAATCCAGGCCCTGCTTCTTTATAAGAAATTAAAGTACGTAGCTGTAAAGTAGCATCGCTACTTTTTTTGAGTAGACGCACAAGTAGCGCGCTACTTACAAATTACAGTAGCTGAAAAGTAGCTAAGTTACTTTCACAGATTAAGTAGCTGTAGCTGTAACAGTGCTACTTTTAAAAAGTAGCTTTAACAACACTGGTGAATAGACAAATTTAACAAGAATCACAGAAATAGAATTAAAAGCAAATATTATAGTTTATAGGGTAGGTAGAATAATTGATATATTACATAATACATACATTCACAACATCAGCATAAATAAAACTCAGTTATTTATTTTACTCTTTATTTCAATAGTGCAAATATAATAAGACAAATAAATATTGTTACTTAATGAGTCAATATCAGCTGAAAGCAATCTTAATCAAAATTAATGTCAACAACTAAAAAGTAATAGGTAGTAATTGGGAGTAGAGTAGAAGTAGAAAGAAATGTACGTATATATGGATCACGGTATGGAATGGATTTCATACAAAGCATAATACAACATGAGAATAATGGTACAGTACCACAGATAACAAGTTCACTACATACGTTGCATTGTACATTGAATGACACAGGATGGATAATTCTGGAATATGCAAGAGGTGGAATAAAGCTTGAAAGTGCAGGCCAAGACTTGTACATGGTAAGGTAGAGGAAGATTGCAATGTGTCTTTTGAGTTGGAGGGAAGAATGAAGGAAAGAAGAAGATAAGTATGACAAGCTCAAGCCTGACAAGTCATGCATGTCCAAGAAACTAGTAAATACTGATGGTTAGTGACTCCTTGACTGGACCTGGATTGAAAACGGGAGTTTATCGACTATATGCGATGCAACAATGCCAAGTAACTTATATCAGCTTAACTTGTCTTAACTTGTATCAGCTGTCATTCCTACAAGTTTTCCATTTTAGTACATAAAATAGAAACTTCACTTGTGTCAATCTTACCCCATAACGAATACAGCAAAGAAGGGATAATGCTTAGGTTTTGACTCTTGCACAGAAGCCACCTTATTGTTACTGCTGATTCTAAGCCTAGATTTCATGCCATTGTCGTTTATAAATGTCAGAAGTGTTGTCCAAAAGAAAAATATCCAATCAAAAGGAAATCTTAAATCTACACAATGGCGAACTTCAATATGTATTTAAAATGTGTAGGCCTACCTACACTACGCTTGCCCGACCTTGCGTGGAGATCACGCTAGTTGTTACGGGACGTTGCGTGGATGCGTGACTTCTGAATGTATTTCCGACGTTGCGTTTGCGTGCAGCAAGCGTCACACGATTAGCATCATCCCTAACAAAAATATTTCCATAAGTGGAACTAAAATAGAGGGTCGTGGTATACGAACGACTATTAGCTTATTTTACATTTCCTTTGTTTCTGTACGTCGTGGCGGAGTTACATATACTTTAAACTTAACAAACCCAGAACTAGAACCCATAACCTCAAAACTACTGCTCCTCCATCTTGCCTGCCGTTTTGTGGTTGCGCGCATGCACTTCCGTGCGTGAAAGTTTGAGATTTGGTTAAACTTTGAGATGCTGCGCTGTCAATCACGCACGTCTTTCCTAATTGGCCGATCTGAGCCATGCGTGGTTTTCACGCAACACCATGCAAGATCAGGCACCTCACTTTAGAATCAGCAATTACAATATCATTTGGACATACACACATTTAGTACTGAAAATTCGATTATAAAAATCAAACTTAAGATATTTTGTGGTCAACATAAACTTTGAAAGAACTTTTCATGAACTTAAAGTTGATTTCTTCATCAAAACTCACTCACTTGTCCATCTCTCATTCTCATACAAAAACTTTTCCAAGTTAAAAACTCTCTTCACTTGATAAAACTTGT
This sequence comes from Isoperla grammatica, assembly GCA_945910005.1. Classification (NCBI taxonomy): domain Eukaryota; kingdom Metazoa; phylum Arthropoda; class Insecta; order Plecoptera; family Perlodidae; genus Isoperla; species Isoperla grammatica. Next base: position 61,055,158 of record OX246738.1, read on the forward strand.
TTATCCATTAACGACTGGAATTTCTCAATGACAGCGGACACCGTGAATTCTCCGTGTACAACATTATCTCGGGTGCGAACATTCACTGTGGTAGCAGATTTTTCTTTATCACCAACCACTGCAAACAGAAATTTCTAGTTTGAAAGAGGGTTGACATCAATTAATCGATTAGGTCTAATCGGCAACCGGTTTTAATACCACATTTGAATTCGATTTTTAATTCGATTTCATCTTTTCTCTACTGTAGGCCTACATGTACATCGGTGACATAAGTAAATCGACTCGGCCAGAACATGTCTGTAGGCCCTACTCTCAATATGTACTCCTAAGCCGCATTTACATCCACTTAACGCTCGTAAATTAGCATATGCAAATTCGAAAACTTCGTCAAATTTATATGGTTGTCTACAACCAATTTATGTAATTAACAAAATTTATTTCAATCAACAAATTAGAATATTTCTGGGGGAGAGAATTTGCTCTGCGCATGTGCCACTTAACCAACTTTGTCAAATTAACAAAAAGTTGAATTTGATTGAACTTTCGCCTCAGCGCCTTGGCGTACATGGCATTAATTTAATTTGCTTAATTGTTAATTCCAATGTAGACGAAACCATTTGATTTGTGTAGGCTCTACTTGTGGGCGTACGCCACGGAAGTTAATTTACAAGCGTTAAGTGGATGTAAATGCGGCTTTAACCACTAACCACTCTCCTGCACTCACCCTTTTAATTTTTGTCTCAGTCTAAATTACCTACTACTACTACTAATCAATATCCAATCAATAGCAACTTACAATATCGGATTAGAAATTAAGGCTACATACATGTTCTGTCCTACTCTTGATTTACTTATGTCTTACTCATGCAAAGGTAAGATATTATTTTACAAACGTGGTAAATAGTAATTATCTGTGGATTGTTAGGGTATTGTATGTAGGCCTACATATTATTTCCATTTGGCGTGACTCAACAAGCAAACAAAGAAGGGTCTGTTGAATTAAACTAACTACAGTATATGAACTATTAAACCAACTAATGATGCATTTATTTGTTCACTGGTGTTATTTCCTTGAAAATTTGTTTAGTGAAAATTCTAAATTAATTATTTTTTCATTTTGTGAAATGGAAGGGTGTCAGGTTTAAATGTGAATATTTCAGAAGAATAAACATTTTCTCCCAGCCCTATCAGTTTCAGTCCATCTTCAAATTTCAAGGGCAAATGCCAATTTGAAATAATAAAATTAAAATGCAATAAAAACAAATACTAGGTAATTAATGATGTATTTCTACATCTCGAAAGTTATAGTGTTAAGTTCAGGGGTTTGTGAATGCCAGTTTTTCAGTACGAATAGAATATTATTATCCTCGTTTCAGGCAGCTAATGTAGGCCTACGTCCAAAGTAGCCCCAAGTGAACATAGGCCTAATACATTAACATTGTTTATCGAAGTCAAACAGGTAAACTTGCGTGCCACGTCACAACAGCACGATATTTCTACACTGCTACTAGAGAGTCGATAAAGAAGTTTTGTACAGCAGTCGCCGGTCGCCAAGTTCTGCACAGTCGCACTCTGTGCTACACTGACCTACACCTAGGGGCGCCCATTGTTGCTAAGGTAACAATTGTTTATTTCCCATAAACAAAACAAATCCATAGCAACAATGGGTGCCCCTAGGTGTAGGGGCCGACTATGAATTCCAACCTCATGAGTCAACTTCAATTAATTTGAATCCGATGAATTTAACTTCAAATGAACTTTGAGCACTTTACATATTCAATTTGAATTTTCGAGTAGGCCTACAAGTTTGCATATCCCTAGTACTCTTTTATCCCTATAACTCTTTCCCTCTCAATACTACACATCCCTAGTAAGTTACTACATTTTATTTATTTTTACCCAGTATGAAGTTGTATTGTGCCAACTGGGCATTGCGGATCTTCTTATTCATAGTGTCTCCTGGGTCAACGTCCACGTCACACATGAATCCAGCATCAAACAGTTGTTGTTTTACCTGAAACAAAGAAAAACATAGATCCATGAGTAAAAATAGCATATCCAAGTTAAAAAGCAAATATTAAGCACTTTCATTTTTTTTTAAATCGCATATTATTTATTATCTTTTTATTTTTCCACAAATTACAGTAAAGCTAAAACTACGTCTAGTGTGAAGTGAATAGCTTAATATATACCATGCAGAGGGTGGGGTGGTAGAGGGTGGGTGTTATAAGCTGAAAGGAAACATACGGTACATACATTGAAAGCGTAGTCATCACACGGTGGGCCAACTGGGATGACAATACTCTGTCTTGGTGACAACCAGAACGGCCACTTGCCGGCATAATTTTCTGTTAGAATTGCAATCATTCTTTCCACAGAACCAAGGATAGCTCTGTGAATAATCACTGGGCGGATCTTCTCACCACTTTCACTATTAAAAAAATATACATTTTATTATCTGAACATAATGGTAACACTAATGAGTAATGACCCTATCTATATACTATTTCTAGGATGATAAGGATATTCCATCCCAGCAGAGACCATTTAGATAGGCCTACCCTGAATAAAAATAACACAATAGTAATAGCAATACAGTAAAACTTCTTTATAACGAACTCATGGGGGCCAGATTATTATTTTGTTATAAAGAACATTTCTTTATAAAGATGGTACATTTACATGCATAAGAACATTTTGGGACCTCAAAAACAGTTTGTTATATAGAACATTTTGTAATAAAGATGTTTGTTATAAAGAAGTTTCACTGTAGTAATAGTAATAGCAGTAGCATAAACAACTTTAGTTGAGACCTATGAATTAGTAATCACTCAGAGATGTTTGTCACGTATGGAGGGATAAGAACCCAACATAAGTTGCACAAGCTGGCTATAACGTATTAAACTATTACAACTCCCAGTGAGAGCTTTATTTTTTCTTTTCCTAAAATGTCTGTTGTTTTATTTGTTCGAAGGCCTAGGCCTAGTGCGGTGGAGGGGCTAACTGTTTAAAATTCTTTTCATGAGTAGGGTTTAAACATTTAGGACACGAGCCGTTGTCGTCTTCCATCCTTACTGATAGCTGACTTACTTGATGTATGCTAGATTAAACCGAATGGGTAGCTGGAAATCCAATTGGATGGTGGCACACTGATGATTTCTTCGGAGAGCATCTGAAATTGTGATGTCTATCTTTGGACCATAGAATGCCCCATCACCTGGATTCTCCTTCCATGGCTCTCCAAACGAGTTTAAACTGTCAGCTAATTGCTGCAACACACAACACAAATAGGGATTTCAAATTAAATGGCATGAAATTTGGATTCCATACGAATAATAATAATTACAGTAGAGCGTCGCTTTTACGATTCACTATTATACGATTTTGACACTTATACGAGTTTCCCATTAAGTCCCAACCATTCCCCCATAAGAGTAATGTTAATTTATTTCTGTTATATGACTCTCCGTTATACGATTTCGTCGGTTATACGAGCATTTATTTGTCCCGCCCTATATTATTACGATCGGTAATACGACTTTCGTTAGAAATGTCAGGCATGAATAGAGCTCTCAACCGTGTTTTTCCCAAATTCCAATGCATCCGCCTGTGGTCACGACCTCACGCGTCCCCGACTAGCGCTTTCTCTCTCTTGCTCAGCCGGCAGCAGCTGCCCGTAACACAGATGTGTAATGCAGGTTTCAAGCCACACAGGGGCCATGCGTTACCGACCATTACTCGCGCGCTGTTTTTTTTTTTTTGGAATGCTGTGTTTCGAAAGTGGTATTTTGAGGTCCCCTGAATTTCGTATTAACGAGGGACTACTATGTGATGTTCACATCAATATGGGATTTAAACACTCAATTGAATAATCTTTTTTTTTTTCGTTTTTTTTTCATTGGCAACATGTTTCTGTTATACGACTTTCCATTTATACGATTTTTTTCAAGAGTCCCCTGAAAGTCGTATAATCGATCCTCTACTGTATTATTATTAGGGATGTCATAGGGTACCCGGGTTACCCGGATCCAGAAATTACCCGAATCCATTTTTAAGGATTCGGATCTTAATCGGGGAGTAATATTTGTAAAAAAAAAATAAAAAATACATGACAATATTTCTGCGACTACTTTCCTTGAAGCTACAGTGAATTCCTGCTTGTGGGCGTGGCCAGCTGGTCGCTGGTAGTACGCGCTGTCATTACTGCGGGCGAGTTGTATGATGCCATGTACACTCCCCTCCCCCATCCATCCCCTTCTAGACACGGGCCGAGAGCAGCCTTCAACCGCGTGGTTTTGGGGGGGAGGGGGGGTTGTAACCAAGATAAGATGACATAATTTTAAATTTAGGCTTTCAGAATTCGGGTAACCCGGTTCCTGGAAGGTCTAGAACCGGATCCGAATTTTTCTACCCTATGTCCTATGACACCCCTCAATGAGTCAATGACTGTATTATTATTATTATTAATTAGGGATGTCAAACGATTAAATTATTATAATCGATAATCGAATTCACTTTCACCTCCATAATCGATTATTAATCGATTTTAATCGTTTTGTTAAATGTCGGTATAGTAGCAAGTTTCTTCCAAACTTCGGTCTGGTTTCGGTTAGTTTGAATTGCCCGCGCAAGCCACGAGTTCGCAATTCGACTTCTTTTCGACTATCGATATATTTTACGTCACGGAGTATTTTTGTTATGTTCTGTCCAAGATTTCGACGATAATTTCTGTCCTAGTTAAGCCTGAAGGGCTATAGTTATTCACTTCCCGTTTTTTTGAACCAATAAGTAATTAAGTATGCTGAATATGCGTCGTAATATTATTATTTTCATGTGCAGCGTAATTAAAAAATTTACGTGATGTGAACTAAAAATCGTAGCGACTTTTCTAACCTTACTTCTCTTGTTATTTGTGAACAAACATAACAACTCGTATTTTTATAGATCGTAGGCGTCGAATGCTGGGTCTAGGGTAGGCGACTAGACACAGCTATTCAAAATATGACTGGAAATTCGGCTCTAATTATGACGCAAAGTTATGCTGTTGCTGTTCTTAGGCCTAGGCCTACTGTAAATGAAACTGAGCAATAGCGATGCTAGCGCTAGCGCTCGCGCTCGAATAGGCGGCAGATCTTGAGAACTAAATTTAAAAAAGCGCGAAAATTTAAAATCGATTTTTTTTGTAATAATCGATTAATCGTTTTCGATTAATAATCGATTAATCGAATCGATTTAATCGTAATCGTTGACATCCCTATTATAATATTGTTTACTCTTGTCATCACAAAACCACATAAGTAAAAAGGAAAGAACACAACATTTTATTATAGTGATGTGTAGGCCTATTATTGACCACAAAACACATCATGGCAATATGGCGGCTCAAATAAATTTGTACCACATTCATCCATCGATTGTGTGCAGTTTTTTAAGATAATTATTCTGTTTTCGGAAAGAATTACATATCTACCTACCTTCTCTGCTTGATCCCACATGGATATTTCCCCCATGTACTTTTCTGGTCGTGTGGATAAACATAGTTGAAATGAAAATCCGAAGACTGAATACACATGTCGTAAAAAGTCTAATGCTCCCATCACCTCCTCTCGAATCTGGAACACAATTAATGCAAAGATTAATTACTGTTTACAATTAAGAATATCTAACCAGTTACCAGTACTATTTACAATCATTTTATTACTTCAATCAAGCATCAACATCTGTCCCCGCACTCCCCGTATCCAACTATGAAGTCAGGTAAGGAGTGGGAGGTTGCCACCATTCACTTGGGTTAGTGGATTGTATCACAATGCGATTGACCTTTACAACCTTGTAGGCCTACTGTTAAAAAGAGAGAAACAAATAAGTTGACCAAGAAATCGCGTGAATATTTTTGGACTAGAAAACCGTTTAGGTTTACGGAACTATTCTGTTATTCTAGCCTAGTCTAGGTATTATACTGAAAATCAGTTCTTATGACTTGAGTTGGTAGACAACAACCGCCCCTCAACCCGACACAGTTGGAACTGAGATAAAAATTATTATTTATTATTATTATTATTATTATTATTATTATTATTTAAATAGTAGGCCTATACCCACAACCAAAAATCTAGCAATTTTCCCATCTTGCAGTAAATGACCAGCTTTAATTTTATGGTAAATCCACATCACTACAGTAGGGTCTTTCAGTTATCGTATACATAAATTTGAATTGACGGAGTTTGAATCCAAGAGGGATTATTACTGTACTACTGCATGTTTACAAAGTTCATGCATTAATGTTTCACCAGAGCATAACAATGAAAAAGTAATCTCTTCTATGTATTTGGCAAATAGATCACCTGCTCGACAGCACAGAATATGTGAGCATCGTCCTGCTGGAAACGACGAACTCTGGTCAGCCCCGTAAGGGCGCCCGACAGCTCGTTACGATGCAGAACTCCAAAGTCGGCCATTCGCAGCGGCAGCTCCCTCCAAGAACGCGGTCGATGGTCGAACATCAGGCAGTGACCGGGGCAATTCATTGGCTTCAAGGCAAAGATCTCCTTCTCAGACTCAAAAGAAAACATGTTCTCCGCATAGTGAGCCCAATGGCCGGATGTCTGCCACAGCTTAGCATTGTAGATGTTGGGAGTGACCACTTCTTGGAAACCACGTTTTCTGTACTCTTTCCGGATAAAGCCAACTAACGCGTTGTAGATGTGCGCTCCATTTGGTTGAAAGAAACACGACCCTGGGCTCATGTCGTGGAAAAAATACAGCTGTTGCTCCTATAACAGAATGTAAAAATTAATTATTCATACAAAAGTTGATAGCATTGAGAGCTCTTAACCGCACTGGTACCAAATACACAAAACGTCAGCGTAACTCAAACGCACACCATACAAAAAGAAAATATTAATAATAAGTTAGAAATGCTACACTTTGAACTTATTTCTTCTTATAAGGGTGCTGCCAATATAACTAGGAAAAAAGTTAAAAACTCATAAATTCTGTCATTGCTTGTGCCACTAACTAATGTGTTAGACGGGAAACTCAAACTCTATGGTAAATCAAAGAATTATGTAATTAGTAGGGATGTCAACGATAATCGTATATCGATAAATATCGATAATATCGATTATCGATAATATCGCGATATGGCTGGTCATATCGCGATAATCGTACGATATGTAATTCTGTGCGATATGCCGATAATCGGCAATGACTTGATATTATATTTGAATTTGTGTGCCCGTCGAGCGCCCTCATAGCTTTAGCTTTACCTTTCAGTAAATAATATACTTCGGGCGGTCCGCAATCAAAGGGCTTACACAGCCGCGCAAGATCGCTTTACGACACTACCCTAACCTTCCCCCCCCCCCTCCCCCCCGACCCAACCCATCACCTCGCCGACCGTGCCAGCGCCCGCCCGTCTGACCGGGCCCATTATCCCTAGCACGTGCGTATTGTGTCGGCAATTCGCGCACACAGGTTCATTTTGGGTTCATTCATGTTACTGTCTCACATTTCAAATAGCCTAGGTAAGACTTTGTTGGTATCATGTTTCATGGCTTCTTTGTTCTTCCACAATTACTAATTGCCGCACAGTGTGTTTGACAGGCACGTCTGTGCCGCCGTCGGTTCTCAGTTGCCGAGCGATGTGTTTTGACAGGCCCTGCTGTAGAAGCTTCGTTGGCCGCGACGCGTGATCGCGGTGAGGCCGGTCGGCCGCTAGACCGGCCGGCTCGGACGAATTGAACCCCCCCCCCCCTCCCCTTCCACTCATCAGCCAGCGCCAACAACGCTCGGAGCGCACAAGCCACTCTTGCGCTTCATTACGCTCGAAAATAAGTCGATGACGATAAGACAAACTTTAAAAAAGTAATGAATACTCAATGTACCCATACCTATTGACTATATAGGCCCATAATAGGCCTATTATCGTGACGATATTCCCGATATTAATTTAAATAGGCAATATCGACGCGATATTTTTTGATGGCGATATTATCACGATATATCGCGATTTTTTAAATTTTTTTTTGCGATTATCGATATGGAATTTCATATCGTTTGACATCCCTAGTAATTAGTAATTACCATGATCTCCACAATAAACTTTTCTCCGTCATACTCTCTGACAAACTAGACTAATAGACAAACTCACTTATATTCTGCAAGGACAAAATTGAAAATACTTAACAGATTTTAAGAATGTTGTGTAAATTTAAATACTAACCCTGCCCAGTTTGCGATGATCTCGTTTTGCGGCCTCTTCCTGGAACTTCTCCCACTCTTTCATTTGTTTATTGTCTGGGAATGATATGCCATAAACTCGCTGTAGAGATTCCGCATCATTTCGGCCCTCCCAATATGTTGCCGAGTTCTAGAAACATAATTTGGCAATTGCAAAAATTGTCAACCAAGTCACCACCATATACCAGAACAGATAACGTGACGCATTGCCTAACGGCATGAAGAGAGAAGAAAAGGAGGCCTGTCTCTACTGGTTGACCAGATCTTACATGATGGCCTGATTAAGCCAAATGTGGGCATATGATAAAAAAAAAAAAAATTTTCTTTTTAGTCACATGACCAATCAGTATACAGTACACCAAAAATTGTGTTGCGTGGGGCCATGGACATATTGCAGACATTACTGAACTGAACCGAAGTAATATGAGTGAAGATAGATATATTCGCCATCGCAAAGCTGAGATACGTTTCCTAGCGGAAAAACTTGTCCCTAGAGCCAAGGAGTTTTAACGTTACGCGCGCATCGTCTAGCTTTGTGCGGATTGGCCGATATTGCTATTGTTTGTTAACAAAGACGACCAAAAGTATCCTTTGTTGCCGCCATGTTAAATAGTAATTCGTCATTGAGAGAGCAAATAGCACAACAAGGGGCTGTCAAGTATTATTTTGAAGATCCCCATCACTAGGCATGAGAATGGTCAAATAGCAGACACCATTCTTCGCCCTTTGGCAAAACCCTCGAGCTGCAAGGGAGCCAACTGCTCTATCTATATAGTATTTAACAATTTCAAAGGGGGAAGTGTTTGCGGGGTCACAAATGATGGGGCGGGTAACATTTATCTAAACCTAATTTTAAGTTAAAATGTCGTATCATTTAACAATTTTGCACTCATTTTGTTGTTATTTCCCGCTAAAATAGGAATTTCCGTTTTATTCGTCAGTATTTGCCGTTTTCAGTGTTATTTCATGTTGTTCAATACAGACTGCAATACAATGGTAGAGAGTACGTGCACAAAAGTAGGGTAAGTAAGGGGTATCAGTCTTGCCTCACCTTTGTTATCTTGAAGGACTTGATCTTTCCTGTGTGTTTCACATGAGGCCCCCGACACAGGTCAATGAGTGGACCACATCGGTACACTGTTGTCGTGGGAGTTTTCACCTTCTCGTTTAGGATACGAACTTTGAACTCATTGTACTGCAAAGTAAGACAATAAAATATAGAATTCAGTTAAATAAGCATGTATGCTATTGCGAGAAAGATATATTTTTTTTTTTTATGTTTGTATTTTGTCAGTTGTGTGTTGCTCTAAAAAAAAGTAGACGTTTCCATTGAGTCAGCACAATAAAATGAACAAACTGATATAATCAAGTGCTGATGGCCGACGTGAGAAAATCGTGATGTGGATCTGTCAAATTCTGTGAATGGTAGTTGACTATAAGTGCAAGATGAATGACAATGACACTGTAACAATTATCACACATGCAGGGGAAACTCGACCATGTGTGAAAAAGATGAAAGCAGGATAAGAAATCATGTGTTGAGAAGTTAGAGGGTAGGCGTAGGATAGAACGAGAATGGCTGAAATGCATGATAGAAGAGAGTAGCCAACTAACCAACACCCAGGAAAATGTATGAAAGGAGAAGAAAAAGGGGAGGCCAAGCAAGAAGGCGATCGTAGCTTGAGATCTACAGTCAAGAGGAGAGGTGGGAGGACATGGAAGAGAGAGAATTGTGGGAGGACTGGAGGATAGCAAAAACTGGAAAACTTTGGCTGCAAAACCCAAGATAACTCTGCAAGAAGCAGAAAATAACAAAGGATGGTGAGGATAGCATACTCCTTAACATTTGTAGACTTTTGAGTAAATTATTAGAATATAGAACATATGATTAATCTCACTGAATGGAGAGAGGCTGGGGCGGGTGAGGCTGGGGCCACGTCATGCCGAAATGCATAGGCCTTACATACCTTGAACATTTCCAAAAGATCTTCCTTTTTCACTTCCAAGCGCTCAAAGTTTTGTTTTTCCTTAACAATACCCTTCATAACGGTTTCCACAACAGGAAAGTCCAAGTTCGAGACCTAGAACAGTATTACAGTCAACAGTCACATTTAGAACTTGAATATAGGCTACGTGAAGCATATGAAAATAAATTTAAAGAACCTAGATATGTATTACGTTTATTGTCATTGTTACTTTTTATTTGAATGTAGTGTTGGAATTATCTAGGCCTAATACTTGTTTAAATTTACTTAATAGCAGACAATTTTTTTTTTTATTTAACCAAGTTAAAAGTGAAACATTGTAACATCAAAATTATTAAATGTTCACTCAGTTAATTTTTAGCATATTGGCCAGCTATTTCAATGTGTTTTGTCACTTTTTACAATGTTAAAAAATGTGGAGAAAATGTCTTTATTATCTTACCCCTATATCAAACACATAAAACGCAATAAAACATTCCGTTTTGAGTTTATCACCAAAGTCTTATCACAACTGCGTCAAGGTTACAGTCTATTCCTTCATAACTGCAGCGGTGTTTGAGGAAATCAAAGAGGACGTCCCGTAGCAGTCAGTCAATGAGCTGTCAAATCACGCGAATGTTGCGGTCGATGCACTTCCATTGACCACCGAATTGGGGTTGCGCACTCAGCCGGAAGGATATTTCATGTCCTAATAAAGACATATTTTTAAGATTTCTTTATTTTTTAAACTATTTTGAAATGAGCAACTCATATGCATTGCAGAATTTTTATACAGTAATCAAAACTCTACCACCAAAATTAGCACTTTGTATTAAATAAGATTACTACTTACCCAAAGCAGCTGTAGTAATCTTATTTACTATAAAATGCTAATTTTGGTCGTAGAACTTCGATTAAAAACATTCTGCAATGCAGTTGAGATGCTCATCTCAAAAATAGTCTCGAAAATTAAGATATCTTAAAAATATGTCGCTATTAGGACATGAATTATACTTCTGGTTGAGTGTGCAACCCCAGTTCGGTGGTCAATGGAAGTGCATCGATCACAACATTCACGTGATTGACAGCTCATTGACTGAGCTCTACGCCCGTCCTCTTTGATTTCCTCAAACACCGCTGCACAGTTATGAAGGAAAGGAATAGACTGTAGTGAAACGTAAATAGTTTTTTAATATATTCAAACACTGGAACATGTAGTGGCATACTACATACAACCAGAGACAGGTAGGCCTATTTGTGGTACATAAAATATTAAATTTTATTTATTATTACAAACAAACAAAATCACGGATTTCGGACAACAAAAATGAAAAATTCCCCACCCCTTCTTTCTTTGTCACTTGGATTAACTCCTTAACTCACTTGTTTGTCTTGAATAAACATATCATAGTAGAAGCCACTCTCTATGGGTGGCCCATAACACAGACATCCACCATACACTCTTTCCATGGCTTCCCCAAGGATGTGGGCAGTGGAATGCCAGAATACTTGTTGTGCTGAAACATAGGCAATGATTAGTATAGCCAATCATGGGTCTACTCTAATTGGATTAGCAACTGAAATAATACTGTGCACATATTTGTCTAATCGTTTGATGAGTGTTAATAATTTCCGGGGGTAGGCCCCAGGCCTACATATTTGCAAATGTTTTTGAACAGCAATGCAGTGCCTTTGCATTGGCTTAGAGCAACATAAATGGCCACATAATTTTGTAATGTGAGATCATGTGGCTGATTGAGCTGAACATGTTAGCAGACAATACCAATGAGGATGATATTGTTTCACACATAGCCTAATACCAGCCCGAATATAACATCAATACTCTGCAGCTTCATTATAATTGGGCTGGAATGAAAATCTAGATAGACCTCGAAGTTTGGTGACAGTTAGTCTTTTACACCTACCTTCTTCATCATCAAATTTAAGTAATTGGAGAGAGCTATTCTGAACAAATGGCCGATCCAAATCCCACAGTTCTCCATTAACTTTGGCTATTACAGTATTGTCAGCCAAGCCTTGACTGAAAAACAAATTGAAACAATCAATGTTTGTAAGCTAGCTTTTAGTTTTTTTTTTCAATATCGATATCGGGGCTATTTTGCCAACATAATATTCACATCCCAATATTGTTACGGTACCTATGTACAAATGTATATATCCATTAAGCGATTTTGCAATATTAAATTTCTTTTGACTGAAAATAAAACAATAATCAAAACAAATGAGGATTTTTACAATTTATATGCAAGCCATCAATTAGGAATGCTAGTAGGCAACCAGTTACTCAGTGCATAGTTATTTATCCCAAGACGACAAAAATCAAGAAGTCAGTATGCTGCAGCACACGTTTCGTTGCAGTGTAATTTGCACTTTAATTTTGTGAGCCTAAATCTAATTTGAATAGGCCTACCTATCTACTATCTAGTACCTATCTACTAATGGTAGTAAAAAGCTTTGAATTATGAAGTGTATGTTGGCTCCTACTCCCAGCTTTAGCTTTACCCCCACTTGAAACTGTACATAGTAGGCTACCTCCAAAATTAAATTTAAACATCACCCCAAACAGTGTGTTGCCTTCAGACTCAAGGGTGATTACCTCCCTTTACCCCCCCCCCCCCCCCTCCCAAAATGACTGCGCGCGAGCACTAATGTAACAGAGAGGAGCGTGACTACTTTTGGATTGAAAACAAAACTCAAACTTAGAATTTTGAACTTGAACAACACTTCAATAAAAGTTTGGTGAAATTTGTTATTTCAAATGTTTGCTTATCATCACTTACATCTGATGCGTTATGGAATAGTTTTCGAGAAAGAGAAGTTACCTGAGCTGAGGAGGATTCAAACCCCTCTATTCGGCACTAAATGTTGCAGATATGATCTCTGGCGGCGAAATCGTGAAGTAATAGTTAGAGGGCAACAGAGCCGCTGGATGTCATTTGTCAGTGTCATTTGTCATTGTTTATATGAGAATGGCAACGATTTCAAAGAAACATAAGCGATATTGTTGCGTCAGTGAATATCCAGCTTTGCTGGATATTCGCTGGTTGCGTTTTGTATTCAAGATGCCTTTGATATTATGGGGATTTTGGATCAGGGGACACACCAAGTATCCGAAGGTCCGAAGTTCATGTTCTGATCGTAATGTTAATTAACCACATGCAATTAAAAGGCCACCGATTAACACTGCCTCTCTTTCATTGAGGTTCCTTTGGGCTCTATTTGCTTTCAAATATATGTATATTTCAGAATAAAGTTAAAAACTTACTTTGCGCAATAACATGTTTAGACGGATCCATGCTCTCCTGTCAGTCAGATGTCAGTTTGTTACCCTCTAACTGTCAGCCATGTTGCGCAGCAGTGGTGCTATCTCTTGACACATTTAGTGTCGAATAGTAGAGCAGCAAAGTGTATCTCGTAGGCTATTCGTGGAAGAGTATAGTGGTAAACGGGATTATGCAAAGGCATGTATAACAATGATTTTGGACCAGGGTTACATCGGCGGAATTGCTGCAGACGGCGTCAGTGGCGCCGCGACGCCACCTGACGCCGCCACACGACGTCACCGAACGTTTTGGCTTATAACTTTTACACCGTTTGTCCAACAGAAAAAAGAAAAATGATTTTTCATTCAGTTTTTAAATACAAATCGATTGGTACCAAAAACGTTATGATTAGATGAGCGTAGCGAAGCAGAGTGAATCTCACATTTCAACTCGATTGGCGCTTTGTCTTTGATTGTGCAGTTTGTTCGTCACGCACAGGTCACACGGCTTGACGGATTTGGCTGAAATTTTAGATAAACTCTTGTGACTACAAGTATAGATGCTGTTAACATTAACAAGAAAATCCGTCAAGATTCCAACCTACAAAAAATTAATTAGTGAAAATATCGAGTTTTAATTTTTTTGTTCTTCGCGCAAAGGTTAAACTTCTTTACGGATTTGGCTGAAATTTTAAGTCAACACTCTGGACTATTAAAGTAGATGCTGTTAACATAATCAAGAAAATCCGTCAAGATGCCAACCTACAAAAAATGTATTAGTGAAAAATATCGAGTTTTAATTTGTTTTATTAAAATTTATGGACGGATTTAAATATTTTTTTTTATATTTATGTCCAGAAAAAGAATATTGACATGTGATAAAAGTTTGAAAGTAGTAACTTGAACCGCCATTTTGTAAAAAAATATTTTTATTTTTGTATGCAAAAGTTTGTTCGTCGAGCACAAGTCAAACGGCTAGACGTATTTAGTTGAAATTTTCAGTGAACACTCACGCTCACTACACAAGATGCTGTTAGCATATCCAGCAAAATCCGTCAAGATGGCAACCTACAAAAAAATAACTACTAAAACAAATAAAATATTTTATTTATTTCTTAAATTAAAACTTGCCGTCGGATTTTAACAATTTTTTTAAATGAATTGCAGAATAGTAGTGTCAACATATGACAGGAGTTTTAAAATTGGTTTGTTAACGGACATCTTGTAACCAAATATTTGTTTATTTACGGCAATATATTTTGCTATTGTCAACTTTTTTGCTAATATCTGTACTCCCGTTTGGGTCCTGGGTAGAATTTGGCTCAATCTTATATCTGTCGATTATAAGAGGCGAGAAAATAAGGGCCCTCCTTTCTCTGTCCTCCAAGGAGCATTAAAAGCACGCATTCCTGTCCACCACGATAAGTTAACAGTTGCTGACAAGAGCATATGCTTCGGTAGGGCCACCGTAGCCGGACAGGTCGAAGCCAAACGAAACGAGATTATAACAGGTAAATGCCTTGTTTGATAAATTTAAAAAAATTGGTTAACGCAGAGCGTTTTCCTAGTCATTAAATATTTAGACTGGTTATATCATTACAACCTTACAAAAACGATTTTTTTAAGTAATGAGTGCTATCAGCAGTCACTCTCTTGGGGAGGTGTCCCCCAAGCCAGTAAAAATATATTCGTTATGTCCTTGTTACTTGAATCCTACACGACGTGGTGACCGGTTCGCCCAACAGTTTAAACTGCGCATACCTTAAAAAATTAATAGTAGTTTATTTTTCAATCACATCCTTATACCGTACCGTATACCGGAGTAATGAAAATGCGTAGACAACGGTATAAGGATGTGATTGAAAAATAAACTACTATTAATTTTTTAAGGTATGCACAGTTTAAACTGTTGGGCGAACCGGTCACCACCACCAGGATTCAAGTAACAAGGACATAACGAATATATTTTTACTGGCTAGGGGGACACCTCCCCAAGAGAGTGACTGCTGATAGCACTCATTACTTAAAAAAATCGTTTTTGTAAGGTTGTAATGATATAACCAGTCTAAATATTTAATGACTAGGAAAACGCTCTGCGTTAACCGATTTTTTTTTATTTATCAAACAAGGCATTTACCTGTTATAATCTCGTTTCGTTTGGCTTCGACCTGTCCGGCTACGGTGGCCCTACGAAGCATATGCTCTTGTCAGCAACTGTTAACTAATCGTGGTGGACAGGAATGCGTGCTTTTAATGCTCCTTGGAGGACAGAGAAAGGAGGGCCCTTATTTTCTCGCCACTTATAATCGACAGATATATTACCTGGGCCAATTCTACCCAGGACCCAAACGGGAGTACAGATATTAGCAAAAAAGTTGACAATAGTAAAATATATTGCTGTAAATAAACAAATATTTGGTTACAAGATGTCCGTTAACAAAACAATTTAAAAACTCCTGTCATATGTTGACACTATTATTCTGCAATTCATTTAAAAAAAATATTAAAATCCGACGGCAAGTTTTAATTTAAAAAATAAATAAAATATTTTATTTGTTTTAGTAGTTATTTTTTTGTAGGTTGCCATCTTGACGGATTTTGCTGGATATGCTAACAGCATCTTGTGTAGTGAGCGTGAGTGTTCACAGAAAATTACATCCAAATACGTCAAGCCGTTTGACTTGTGCTCGACGAACAAACTTTTGCATACAAAAAAACAAACTATTTTTTTACAAAATGGCAGTTCAAGTTACTACTTTCAAACTTTTATCACGTGTCAATATTCTTATTTTGGACATAAATATAAAACAATAGCTAAATCCGTCCATAAATTTTAATAAAACAAATTAAAACTCTATATTTTTCACTAATAAATTTTTTGTAGGTTGGCATCTTGACGGATTTTCTTGGTTATGTTAACAGCATCTACTTTAATAGTCCAAAAAGTTGACTTAAAATTTCAGCCAAATCCGTAAAGAAGTTTAACCTGTGCGCGAAGAACAAAAAAATTAAAACTCGATATTTTTCACTAATTATTTTTTTGTAGGTTGGAATCTTGACGGATTTTCTTGTTTATGTTAACAGCATCTATACTTGAAGTCACAAGAGTGTATCTAAAATTTCAGCCAAATCCGTCAAGCCGTGTGCCCTGTGCGTGACGAACAAACTTTTGTGCACAATCAAAGACAAAGCGCCAATCGAGTTGAAATGTGAGATTCACTCTGCTTCGCTACGCTCATCTAATCATAACGTTTTTGGTACCAATCGATTCGTATTTAAACGTTGAATGAAAAATCATTTTTCTTTTTTCTGTAGGACAAACGGTGTAAACGTTATAAGCGTAAACGTTCGGTGGCGTCGTGTGGCGGCGTCAGGTGGCGTCGCGGCGCCACTGACGCCGTCTGCAGCAATTCTGCCGATGTAACCCTGGTCCAAAATTATTGTTATACATGCCTTTGCATAATCCCGTTTACCGCTATACTCTTCCACGAATAGCCTACGAGAGCCAAAAAAGTACATCTTGCGCTCCTACTACTAGGCCGTGCCAAGAATCTGTCTGTCCATTATCCCTTGGTTTCCATTCAAAGAAGGTTGGAGTACACTCAAATCACATTACAGGGCCAGAGAAAAACTAATGGTAATGTGATTGATCATCAATTTTTGAAAATGTTTGGGGTGCACGTGCACAGATAAAATGAGCTATACTTGTTGGTGACAAATTATGAAGAAAAGAAATATTACCAAGAAATGGGGAAAAACAAGACTGTCTCCTTTTCTAAAAGATCAGGTGCCAAAACAACTGTGGACCTAATGCATAGCCTAATCAAGTAACTCACCTCTCAAGTATCTGCTCACCCACCAATTCTACAGACAGAATGAATATTTAACTTCTTCTTACTGCTAGTATGGCTATTTTAGCATAATGACTTCTGATTCTAGTATAGGTCTTGAGTAGGCCTACTATTAATTTTAACTGTGATGTATACCTAATTTTAGCTAGTAAGTAATTTTATTGTTTTGACTTCTGACATGTTAACATGAAATGCATTATTGTAAGTTTTTAACAAATCTGATATCAATGTATCGCATAGATCAATGGATGCTAATAAATACAAATACAAATAATCCAACTGCAGGTGAGTCAACGTACCTGATTTCTCTGGCAACTTCATACGGAGTTGTACGCCACGACACACCATCCTTTACTTTACCATCAGGCAATGTTATCTTGATAGCATCCCCTGCTTTTGCTGCCACAGCCTTATCATGAGCCTCCTTCAGTTTATCCCACAGCACAATCCTTTCCTGATCAAACATTTAACAACACGTAATTACAAGCAACATAAACAGTAGCACATATTTAAAAACAAAGTGAAGTTCACCACGGGATCACTAAGGGCTGGTTTCACCAACTGTTCAAACTCCGATTAGCCGGTAATCAGAGATTCTATACGAATGGCAATCAATTGCCATTATCGGGTATCGTTTAAAGTAGCCTACATATTCAATGAACAATTGTATTTAATAATATTAGCCACATTTACATGCAGTATTGAGGATTGGATTGGATTCAGCGATATGCATTTGCATGTCTAGAATTAAACACACACTCAATACCAAGTGACTACTACCTAGCAGAAGTTCTGTGAACTTCTTTCTCCTGCCATCTTGAATCAGCCTATTTACATTATTTTACTGGAGTGAACTCAATAGGCCTACGATACTAAAAATCGTTTACATGCAGTCTTTCAATAGCCTACGATCCCAACTTTTAGGGGATTGGATCCAACGAATAAATCCAATCCGTGCTGTGGTTACATGTAGGATTCAACAGTCGGATTGTACTCATTAGATAGGCCCACCAAATACTCAATATTGAATCCTCCATGTAATTGTAAACATGGCTATTTATGTTATGAATTGTTCTGGTTTGTTCTGTCTGTGACATTCACGCGATGATATTGTTACCCCTGATATAAATTTTAGAAAAAAAAACTAACTAACAAACAAACAATACTATCGTCAATTTGATAATATGAGAACTGATGTTCAATTATTGAAATATTTGATGTCGATGCCCATCTCTAGAAAGAGAGACCAGTAATGTTGTTGCCCTTACCTGAATATATGCCGGCCATGGATTAAGTTCTGTAAGGCTGTTCTTGTCACCAGGGGCCTTTTTTTCTTTGTTTTCTTTGGAACCTTTCATTTTTGGTTGCTGCAAAAAAATACATTCATTTCAATGACTATTTATTTAAGCAATGACTCGTAAAGCATTGTTTGCATGTAAACAATGATTATTTGTCTGCAAAGAACACAACACATAGACACTTTTGGAAACATTTACCAAGAGTCACTTTCTTTAAAAAGTCAGTTTGTATGATTGTGGTTACAAATGGAAATCTCAAAATCAGCATTTTATTTTAAAAGTGGCCAAGTAGGTATGTACTCAAATGTGATATTGTGCTTTATGTAGGCCTACACTAAGCATACATCACATTGAAAACTTAAAGTTGCAACCACAACTTACACACATTTAATTTGTGTGACTGGCTATGCCATGATTCCCAACTAACATGAATGATTCAATTATTGCTACCACCAGGAACCAAAACCGTAAGCATTTAACCATAACCAAAAGCTGGAAACACTGTTTTGGGTATCAACACTTTTATTTTTATCTTAGGGTGGATTTATCACTAACAGAACAGCCCCAGTCTAAATTCTAAAATGTTCATGGAACTTATCCAAGTGAAAGATTAATAGTAACAACCAAAAGTTTTTTTATTTGGTTGTGGCACCGGTAATTAATTTTATAAAAAATGAATGTGTAGGCCTACCAAATTCTGCGTTCAAAATTAAAAATTGTGAACTAAATGTTAGTTCAAACGGTTATCATCACCTAACTATAGGGAAGTCTCATGTCTCCAATATGTGTTGAAATATATTAAATAAATAGATTTTCATGTAAAACACTAAACTCAAAATCTTAAAGTATTTAAAGTAATTAATTCAATTTCTACAAGGGTTCAAAGTTTTCGATTTTCTGTTTCCCGCACTTTTTTTTTTAAACTGCCGGTGACCTCATTACTTGTATCCAAGGTCCACTAGATCGCTCGTAGCGTGCGGGCAGCGCTCGACACCCCGCCAGGGGATTTAGTGGACCTTGACTTGTATCAAGTCACTGTTTATGAATAAATTCGCCACTGCCTCCTAGATGAAACACTGAAACTTATTACTTGAGCCGTTGTCAAAACTGGCAAGCGGTTGTCAAATCATTGAGTTGTTATAAATCCATGGTCAAATCCTCAGAAAATGAATAACTAAACAAAAGGCGGTCTGATACTATAATTTTATTATTGCTATAATTATTATCATTTTTATTATTACTATTATTATTTATTCTTTCAAGTCACGATTTCATGTATGCTTCTCATGGATATTTGCAAAAAGGAGTTATAATGTGTACGTATGATTGGCTGATTGCACCATACAAGTAGTGACGTCATGTCCCGTTTTTCCCGCCAAAATTATATGGAAAACTTTAACCTTGTTTTTATCAATGAAAATCTGATCTTAGTTACACAAATGAACTATGTTTGTGTTTTATATAATATATAATATATTTTGATCCTAATATAGAATAATAATGAAAAAAATACATGAGACTTCTGCGATTAGCATTGGTGTACGAATTTTTTTGGCTGCCAGTACAAACCTACAAAAATAGACATTTTGCACAGAGACGAAAAAATTGGTGTAACAAAAGTGTTTAAGAGAAAATTGTTTTTCAGAATATGTAGAACAAATGTAGGCCTACTCTTAAGGACCATACAAACATTCAATCTTTATTTTTAATTTTGCACTTTCAATGCACAATGGTATTTGACCAAATGAATGATACTAAGAGGATGTGTCCCCACTCCCCCCCCCCCCCTCACACAAACACGGGGTGTGGCTGTGCCGGGGACATGGCCATGGGATTTACGTTTAAATACGTCTGCATTAGCGGGTAATATTTTCTTTGGGATATGGAAGTGAATTGATGAATTGATTCCATCAAACCTTTATATTTTGTTAAAAATCCGAATCCATAACATTTATTAATTTGTTGTGATCACAGAATACATTTTTATCCCAACCAAAACCTCAATAAATGTTTGAACATAAACTTAAGGCCATTCCAGCCCGCTATCAAATATGCACACTGTTTAATCATTACCAGCTTTTGATATATGACGCAATGTGACCTCACTTACATCCCCCCACCCCGCCAAGCCGAGGTATCAGCAGGCAGCCCAGTAACTGGGCAGTCGAGTTACAGACACTGTGGAAGCAAGGTTGTATCGCTCGCTCCTCTAGCGTCAACTAATTACTTCATACGCAGTATCTATTATCTCGATAAGTAACAGTGCTGGAGGCTTCAAGTCAATTCTTGATTATACGTATAGGGGGCCTTATAATGACTAAGAAGTTTGAGGCATTGGTTTCAGTTCTTTCCGCATACATTGTTAATCGAAAAATGTCCAATTTTTACTCGTTCATTGATCGGTACACAAAAATTGTTGTAGTTTAGTCCCTGTTTATGCTACAGCCATGTAATTTCATAGTCATTATTTCATAAGTATTTCAAATTGAGAGAAATATTTAAAACGTCACATTTAGTATTTTGTAACCGTGGAGCCAGCACCGTAAAGTCGGAAGTGTATACGGCCGGTACGCGCAGAAGTAACTTGTTTTTTTTTCTTTTTTTCTTCTGGTCATACTCGGGTAGACTTGGGTAAAGATCTTTTGTTGTTGTAGCTTGTAAAAAAAATGTTTGAAGACTGTGTGCGAAGAGGAGGAATAGCCTTAACCAGCACCAATAATTAATTAATTAATTTTATTGTTGTTTTCCTGTCCCATGGAAGGACAGGATGGCCAGTGTAGGGTTATGGGTATGCCCATACCCTCTTTAGCCTACCAGCACCAATGTAGGACTAAATCCAAGATTACCACCATTACCATAAGTGAATTAATCTTTTTAATATCACTAGAAGATCTATCGGTTTTCATAGCCATGATCACTTTATATTTAATGGTACGCATATATACAACTGGACTTGTGGAGAATGACAAGTAAATAAAAATATTATATAGACTGTACAGTTGTAGTTTGTTTCTTTAGTCTTTCTTCAACGAATCAGTCCGTGGATTGGCTTTTCTCCCTGCCTCTCCAAACTCAATTATTTTCTAAATTTTGCCAATATTTTCACTTCTCCCACTAAACAATGTAGGTAGGCCTAACATCATAAGAAATGTAATATCTTTGACTACTGTATTATATTATGTTGCACGTACGCTGGTGATTTTACAACGAATGGATCGTTCTCGCTCAGTGGCGTATTCACGGGGGGGGGGGAGGGGGGGGGACAAACCCCCCCCCCCTTTTGCAAAGGAAACATGGAAAATTATCGTTTATATTTCATTTCAATAGACAGCATTTTAATAGACAGTATCAATAGACAGTATTTCAATAGACAGTTAGATGTTTTACTTTATAATTATTGTATATTGTTGTAATTAAAAGCAAAAGCAATACGAAAAATATGCAAATTATTGATTGAGGTTCCTTTTATTAGCGGTGGTAAGGAAAAAATGTGTTGCCAGAAACTCAGTAATCTTGTTTCAGTTGGCCACTGTAAAACGCACAGATTTGCACTAAAATTACCTTGACGAGATTTTTTTCGGGGGGCAAGCCCCCCGGAACTCCAATTATGTTTCGGCATCCACTCTCTATATGGGTTGAAAACCCCCCCCTTTCACAATTCCTGGATACGCCACTGTTCTCGCTGAACATGCTCAACTCACAGATTGCCGAACAGAGCTTACCAAACTTTATAGGTAGTTGTGAAAAATGGGAAGTCATTATTTGTTTATTTATTTATAACGATAGAGAATGTTGATGATAGTTCTAATTTATAAAATTGATTATGACGCAATTTCTTATTTGCTCTGTGAGTGATGTGAGCTAGCTCTGTTGATCTGCTCGGGATCAATGTGCGAGCATGGTCAGATCATGCTCGGGATTAAGTTATTGTGCGAGCAGTCAGATCATGCTCGGATTGCTTAGGTAGGCTACATTAAACACACTCATGTACTTCCAATCTTGGTCTGCCTACTATTTTTTCCTTCCACTTAGCCTAAGTATATTCTTAATATATGATATCCATGTTCATAACAACAACCATCATTTGTCTTTTTAGACACAGTCCACTCATAATGCAAAAGTAGACTTCATAACATGTACAATATCAACAATTGAAGTACCCTAAATACAGCAGTAAATGTGATTGTTATTTTATTTGTTAAACAAATTACAATAATTAGTTACGGGGCCTAATAACTTTTGAAGGAAAGCAATGCTAGTAAAAAGATTAAATATAAAAACACCACTAGAACAATAACCAGTTGTATGCAGTAATAAAAACTCTCAACAAAGTGCGTACGGTACCAGTACATTTTCCAGAGCTCGACTACCTCTCCCAGATGCGAGGGCACTGAGAAAGGGGGTGGAGCTTCAAAAAATGTATGCACCCAGCCAGATTGTTTTTATTATATGACCCTGGTTAGTGTATATGTGATGTTTTGGAAGAAAGATGGTTTCATTAGTTCCACAGCAACTAGTGACTAGAGAGAAGTTGTCACATGTACTTTGCAATATGACTGAAAGTTACAGTGACGTAAGTGCACGAGTGCTGACTTTGTTCTACATTTTGATATTTATAGTCAGCTGTGACTATTACACGTGACTACATATTCAATTATATTATTGGCGATACCTCAGACCCTGTCAGATATGAGGAATAGCTCCCATGGAATTGTTATTTTTGGAGCATTATTCTCTTGTTCAGGGGAAAGCTTCATAAGCAGTGGGGGGGGGGGGGGGGGGGATTTGAACGTCCATAATCCATATTTATAATTTATAAATATGATCACATTAACAATGCCAATATGTGGACCTACTTTCAAAAATGTGTCTATGCAATGAGTCAATGACTGATGGTCAATTGACTCAATTTCCCACAAGTTCTTGAATAAAGAAAACTATTCAAGCATATAGATTGTTCATCCATATAGACCTTCTTTCCTACCAATCAAATAAGAAAACACCTTAAGCGGGTGTTAAACGGAGAAGTAAGAAAAGTAAAAAGCACAAAGTGAAGAGTAGAGATAACATGTAGCTTACGGGACTTTTCACTTTCACTTTTCACTTGTTCAACATTGTCCTACTTTGGAGAGAACTTCTCACTTTTGTTCTTTTCCCGTAAGCTACACGCTATACTCTACTCTTCACTTTCTGCTTTTTACTTTTCTTACTTCTCCGTGTAACACCCGCTTAAATGCTGTTAGGCCTATTCCTATCTAGCCTGCCTAGGGTTATCTATGATAATTTTAAGTTTACAGCTCACCTGCATAGGCCTACTACCGAGAATTGTAGTAGGCTTATTATTATCATTATTCGTACAATTTTGTGGTTCCAAGGACTTTGGTACCAGCATAGATTTTACTGAAGAGGGAAAATTGCTCCGTTCAAGTCCAAAGCTTGCTATGTGTTTGTACCAACGACAAACATGGCTAAAGTTGGCTGGTGGACACTGGCCAAGTGTTTCAAACACAGATGTGTCAAACTGACTTGGGACAAAGCCTTCAATATAACTTTGTTCAGCTAGGTACGTGTCTAAAGCATGAACACCATCTGGTATTCTAACATTGTTGAACATTGTCTTTTAAAGGAATATCAATACACACGACAGAAGATAGAGAAATCTGATCAGATATCAGAAGAGAAGCACTGTAGCCCTATGAGTAGACACCTAGCACTCAAGTGTTCACTGAATCTGTAAGAAAATTGTTCAGTTAGAGAAACAATCTCAAAACAAAAAACCTCGAGGTTAGTGATTTTGGAAGCCCGCTAGGCTATGCATCGTCTGGCTTCGAGAGTTCTAGACTTCGATTTTGTATCTACATTCCGTTGACAATCATCTTTGACGCACCACATAGGCCTACCATATTGAGTACGTACTATCATTCAATTCCGTGTCAATATGGAAGGCATTGCGGACAGCTTGGCTTAAGCCAGACTCATTCTAAACCCACCCTCAATAACCTAAAATTGATTAGAATTATAGGCCTAAAGGTATGCAAAACAGTACAAAAACATACAAAATGGTTGTGTCAACCAACTACAAACATAATGGTTATGCAGTAGAATGATCATGACCAATGGAAAGAACAAAATGAAAAAAATTCCTTGAATTGAACATGCAGCCATGGAGTCACGGTTTTGAAGATGACCCAATGAACTACTAATGAATGGAGACGTCAGCCGTTGTAAAACGTAGGCCTATTGTACTGTATTAAGGCTCATTCACAATCAGTTTTAAGGCGTAAGGTCTAAGGCGTATGGTTTAATATTGCCAAGCGTATGATTCAATGTTACTGTTCACAACGCGTCATATGTTATAAGGCGTAAGGCGCAAGTCGTAGTGAATTGCCCAAAATCCAATTCTTACGACGAACCAATCACAACAAGGTATCTCCCACTCCTACCATACACAGCTGATACACGCCATGCAGTCATGGCTCCTAGCCTCCTACATCCTGTGCATCGTCATTGCCGCGTCCGTTGCGCATGCGTACAAAAAAAAGGGCGTTTACAAAATATTGTCAATGTGAATGGTTGGCTTTTCCCACGCCTTGCGACATAAACCTTACGACTTACTCCTTAAGCCTACAACAGATTGTGAATGATGCTTTACCAATCATTTCCACCAAACTTAATTGGCTCAGGGTGGTACATTTTTCTAATGCCGGATAATAGGCCCTACCACTTAGTCTAGGCCTAGTTTAAACAAAAAAAATAAAGCCACCCAACCCTTGAACATCCCACTCGCAAGCTCGCATTGCATGTAGGCCTAAGCCTAGGCCTAGGCCTGCATCTAATTTGTTGCTTCGCGTGCATGAACGTTTAGTGTAAAATTATCACATCAGTAGGCCTAACAGACAGGTGCTAGGCCTAGGCCTAATGTGGTGTTGGATCGAAGTCCCTGGCTTGTAGGCCTAGGCCTATCCATTTTTGTATTGTAGCTTAGTAGAATACACTTGTACGGATACGGATAACATTAAACATGCACCAAGGAGAATAAACCTAGAAATTGCATGCAAGGCATTTAGCCTAACTAGGGCCAATGGCCATAGATGCCTACTACCAACCACGGCTAAGCTCCTGTACAGACCAGTTGTGAAAGTCCTGGGAAATGCAATTGCTCTGTGACCGATCATTACACCTATATGCAATAGTAAAATAGTGTTACTTGGACGATTTTCATGCCTTTTCACTCTGTACGGAGATATTCTTTACACCTTCAACCACGCTGTCACTCATCGTCGTAGCAGCTGCTTGCTAGCCCACGGTGTGTGTGTGTCCGGCCGGAACCGAGGGCTCCGAGACCGGCAGGAGATGACGCAATGGAACAAAAAGATGGCAATGGGCTGGCAACACTGCCTGCCTAGATCGGTTGTGATGATGTATGTATGTATGTTCTTTATTAACCAGCATGAGCTTTCGCTCTTTACAGTGGCTTTAACAATTTATGGTAATACAGATACAAAAACGAATACAAAACAACACAGTAATGCATTGTTATTTATCATATTTATATATACTACTATCATTAATAGTACCTATAAATTACATAAACATAATAATAATAAACCTAGGCTTATAGTAATACTTAAAACAAAAATATATAATACAATAAAAAAAAATACACCATATCGTAATAATAATAATAATAATAATACTAAACTAATACATAAAAGACTGTAGGCCTACGCGGTATTACAATACATAAGTTGTCATAATAAGATAAAATACTAATATTAATAAACCTTTATAAATATACATAATAGTAAACATTATTAAAATAAAATAGACATAACAATAATAACACAGCAATACACATCAAATTAAATCCAAGTATAGGTACACACAATACGATACAATGCACGTTTAGGCATAGGCCTGGGCCTAACCTATTCCATCTTATAATAAAATTTACATAATAACAACAAGCATATATAGTTGTATGTAGTGAAGTCAAGCTAGAAACCTAAATGCCTCCTTCAATATCCTTTAGAAGAGTACTTTTTATTTCCCGTTTGAAAGCAAGTTTGCCAAGTTCTTTAGTTTTGGTTGGTAGTTTATTATAGAGAACAAATCCCTGATGTTTAATGTTGGATTTTCCAAACTTTTGTGTATTGACATGTCTAATGTGAAGGTTGTTTCTAGAACGGGTATAATGGGTATGTGTGTCCCTGTTCAGTTGGAAGGTTAGATTCGTCCTACAATAGCTATGAAGCATGTTATGTATAAAAGTTAAGGTTTGGTATTTGTGAATGATAAGGAGTGGCAGTATTTTATTTTTACAGTACATGTTAACGCGATGCATTTCCCTTGGGTAGTTAAAGATGTTACGAATAGCTCGATTTTGAATAATGGCCAAGCGGTTAACATTTGATTTGCAAGACGTCCCCCAAACTATATTTAAATAAGAAAGATGGCTGTGTATGTATGAGTAGTAAACTGATTTGAGGACAGATACCTTTATTAGTACTGAGATACGTTTTAGGATACCCGTAATGGGAGAGATCTTCTTGGCTACATGTTCAATATGCTCCTTCCACGACAGACTTTTATCTATTATTACACCCAGGTATTTAACTGATGGAACCTCTAGGATTTGTTTGTTGTTAATAGTTAGTTGGATAATATGATCATTCCGAGAGTGGTTACGTGAGTTGAAGACTATGTAATTGGTTTTCATTATGTTGAGGGACAGTTTATTTATGCGTAGCCATTCTGCTAATATTTTTAGGTCGTCTTGCATCATGACAGCTAGGTCTTCAAGACTTTGAGAAAAATAAAATAAGTTAGTGTCATCTGCAAATGATTGCAACAGTCCATTTATTCCAGACTGGCTGAGATCATTTATGTATATTAGAAATAGTAGCGGGCCAAGTATGGAACCCTGAGGTACGCCACAGTTAAATATCTCCTCTGTCCCTTTACAATCGCCTATCATTACAAATTGTGTTCTATCTTGAAGATAGCTTCTGAACCAGTCTAGGGTTAAACCTCTTACACCGACACGTTCGAGTTTATGGCAGAGAAT
Organism: Isoperla grammatica; assembly: GCA_945910005.1. Taxonomy (NCBI): domain Eukaryota; kingdom Metazoa; phylum Arthropoda; class Insecta; order Plecoptera; family Perlodidae; genus Isoperla; species Isoperla grammatica. Next base: position 61,082,862 of record OX246738.1, read on the forward strand.
ATTATGGTTTACGGTATCGAAAGCTTTGCGTAGGTCGACAAAAAGCCCGCTTACATGTTCTCTATTATCAAGTTTTTCTTGGATTTTGGAGACAAGATCAACAATTGCTGATTCTGTACCAGAGGAATCGCGGAAGCCGTATTGACGTTTATAGAAGAAATTAATTTTGTTAAGGTATTCATTAAGTCTGTTTTTTACAGCTTTTTCTAGTAATTTGGATATAACAGGTAATATTGAGATTGGTCGGTAATTGTTAACTTCTTTTGGGTTGCCACTTTTAAATATCGGAATAACCTTTGCCACTTTAAGATTACCTGGAACTATACCAGAAGACATTGATTTGTTGATCATAGTGGTAAGGGGTGCTACAAGTTGTGTTCTGCAGTGAGTTATGATTTTTGTAGTAAATCCATCAGTACCTGATGCCCTGCTGGTTTTAAGACCCATTATGATTTTTGCGATCTCAGATTCATTAGTAGGGGACATGAAGAATGAGTGGGCATTACCCTTAGGTAGGTGAGTATAAGTAGGAGTATCATTAGGGTATGAAGGTATATCTTTTGCCAGTTTATCACCAATATTTGCAAAGTAGCTGTTAAACTCATTAGCAACAGCCAGGGGATTAGTTATTTCTACATCATTTTTAATAATGGTTATGTCGATTTTTTTATCTAATGTAGGTTTATTGTATATTATTTCATTGACAGTTCGCCACATTTTTCGTGGGTCTTTAAGGTTATTATTAAGTTTATCATTAAAGTAAACTGTCTTTCTTGCCCTGATCTCTTTAGTCACCATATTTTTGAAGCGTTTGTAATCTCCAAGTAATGGCTCGGCAAAATTATTATTCTTTACTCTTCTATATAACCTTTCCCTTTGTTTTATTAGGTTTATTAGTCGGCCATCTATCCATGGGCTGGTGTTATGGTCAAGAGGGGCTACCTTCTTTACTCGGGTACAATTGATTACGTGGTCGTTAAGTTTATTCTGAATTATTGTTGACATCTCATCGGCTGTCATGTGGTCATGAAGGAGAATTGGAGAATTTGAAAGGTTGTCTACAAGTTGATCATAGTCTAGAACTGGTATTAGCTTTTTCCCTTTTATTTTTTCATGAGTAGATCTCTTGGAGATCTCTGTAACTAGCATTTCATGATCAGATATGCTTGTAGAAACATTAGAAATAGTTAGGGGGTGAGTGTGCGAGTTGCAGATAATATGGTCTATTAGAGTAGAAGAGCCTGCGGTTATACGGGTAGGGTCCCAGCAAACACAGGAGCTCCTGAGGAGATACTAAAATTAGGAAGCCAGTGCTAAAACTAGGATATCTTATTAGGATGTTCTAGATCCCTCCTAACAACCTCATAGAAATAGTTTCATGTACTGAAACTAGGAAGCAAGAGCTAGAATTAGGATATCCTATTAGGATGTTCTAGATTCCTCCTAACAACCTCCTGTAAAGGAAGAATCCACAAATGCTGATGCAATGACGCTTGCGAGGCTTGAGGGCTCAGGCCGAGGCCTTCGCTCAGGCACGCTCACTTTGATTTCGCAGGTTGTACGCAGTGGCTTTAGCCTTTATAAAGTCTATTATAGGGGTTATTAATAATAAGTTTACTTAAAATTGTGTAGTTCGTAAAGGAAAATCCTTCGTCAAGAAAGCTTTGGTGAGTAATACCATCTTGTTATATTTAGTTCATATGTCCTCATGTTTATGGTTATGGTTGCCCTAGGGTAGGCCTAGGTAGACCTAAGCTGTGACCTAAGCGTTCCACATGGCTTCATGCACACCACATCTGTGTACAGAAGTATGGACACTATTAGATAAATATAACCCTGGAATTTTTGTTCATCAGATGCTGTGCCGAAGGTCTTGGCCTGCAGTGGGGCTAAGCACTCGGCCATCAAACATGAAATTGCCGAATGGCTACGCCACTGCAGTCAGCGAGTGAAATCAAAAACATTTATGTTGGGGGGCCTAAATTCTAGGATATAACTGCTAGAAAGTCTCTTGTGTAAATTGACTGCCGTGTTTTTCTTTTCTTGAAATTAATTATTAGCAATTTTTGTTTAGTAACATTCATTATGTGTTTAAAATTAGCAAAGTTGACCAAAATATGTTAAATCATAAATGTTGGTATTTATTGGCCTCATACATTTTAAGTTTGGAAGTATTTGCTAGGTTTTTTTATGTTTTTCTTTTTTGTATGGCCCGTGCATCTGGCGACCGGGATATTTTTAATTTGGTGGAATTTGTTTCATTAAGGTTGTTGAGATTTAATCATTACTGTCCTGTTTTTTAGTGATGTGCAAATACTGTAAAAAAATACAACACACACAACGGGTCAAATGCGTAGTCGTTCCTCATGTGCTCCTCAACTCAGCTTTTCCTCAGACCGCCCAACAACCAATCACAGAGCACATATTATGTTAACGTTAACCGGCATTGAAATGCGTATCTGGTAAATACTTTGTCATTATACCATTGATAGGTTCGATTGATTTACCTACACCTTTGGTATGTTTTGCACTGTTTTCTATGCTTTAGCATGGGGCCCAGTGCAAAAAGAAGAAACAGGGGTAGGTAAAGTAATTAAGATCGCAATCAAATAGGAGGCACCTCTTAATTGTAAGATGTCCTAAGAGGGACCTCCTAAGTCCTTCCTAGGACATCCTAAAATTAAGAGGTGCCTCCTAAGTCCTAAGTAGGAGAGACTAAGGAGCTCTTAAGAACAGACTGAAGCTATCTTCAGTACAGACTTCCTATAAGTAGGATCTCCTAACAACACCCTCAGTGCATACTAACAGGATAAACCTCCTATTTCCTGTGACATTATGCGCGTTGTGAGGATGGACTAAAGAAGTACTGGGACCTCCTAGGATACTTAAAGGATATCCTAAGATCTTCCTACTAGGACGGCGTAGTATGAACTGAGTACATCCTTAGTACCTCCTTGTGTTTGCTGGGGTGCTTGGTGTTGGCAATGTAACACCCATTACTTTTAATAGTACTGGTGTAATTTTTTTTAAAGATGTCATGTTTTTTGGAGGATATATCAATATTTATATCTCCAGCCAAGATACCTATAGTCGTAAAGTTGGCAAGAATAGCATCCAGTAGTTGTATGAAATCATCTGGAGTTGAATTAGTAGGGTTGTTTGATCGGTATATTGCACCAATTGAAAACTTTGTTATCCATGGTAAGTTAGTTAATTCAATGTGAACATAGCTGTTATCATTATCACTGCCTCTATCTATGGTTGTGTAGCTTAGCTCTTCTTTGATGAACACACATACACCACCTCCTTGTCTTGATGGCCTACATGAGAATTCAGCTCTATAGCCAGGGATATTGAAAAAAGGGGTTTCTTCGGTTGACAACCATACTTCGGTTACAATGATAATATGATACTGTATATTTGAAGATGAGATGAGAGCATTTAAATTATCTAGCTTGTTACCACGGATGCTTCTTGCATTGAGGTACAACATTTTTAGATTTCTTGCATGAGTTTCTGTGATATCTGTTATTGTGGCACACTTATTTAGGGTTACATTATGGTGTAGGCCAACGCTGTGTGCCATATCTAATTTACTAATAAAGAAGAATATTTGAATAAAGTGTACTAAAGAATATAATATCTATCTATATATAGTTCAGTCTTAATGTTAAACCTACTATAAGAAAATAATTCTAGGATTGATGATCTAATTCTACAATAACTATAAGACTTGTACAACTAGTGCAGTTTGTACCTAAAACTAACTTATCTATGGATTTACTAAAAAAGTCAAATATTAATTTTATAAAGAAAAATTTAAAAGAAAATGAGTTAGGAATTTTAAATTTAAATGTAGATGAAGCGAAAAAAATAACAGAAAATTGAAATAAGACTAAAAATTGAATATAGTATAAAACGACTATAACGAGAATTGGCCAACGGATATGACGTAGGCTTTAAGATTTTCATGTGGATGGAGATCAAACTTTGTTTAAGGGTAGATTATTGGATGGTTTTACAATATGAGATGACGGGCTTTGATAATTTTTGAACAATATTACTTTAGTTTAATTTGTTCAGATCTTCGATTTTGTAAATGCGGAATTTAGTACCGTTGTGGTTAGCCAGTATTCTACCGTCTTCTGTCCACGCGTGGAAAGGACCCACAACATTACGTGCCTGGCGTAGGATATGCAGGCGTCTTTCCGTCAGCGATTCCGTGAGTTTGATGCCTGATCCCTTTAGCTTTGCCTTGGATCGCCACACTTCCCTACGGTAGCGGTAGGCGACAAACTTCACAATCACAGGACGGGTTCGCTTCTCGCCCCTATCCCCGCGCCCTGGAGGCTTCCCCAGCCGATGAGCGCGGTCAATCATGTCAATTTTAAAATTCGGAAGGTTGATTTTCTTCTGAATAAATTGAACCACGAGCTCTTCGGAGTCTTCACTGTCACCCTCTGGTAGCCCGTGTATGACCAAGCAATTCCTGCGGCTATATTGCTCTTGTTCATCTATATTTTCTTCTATTTTGGCGAGTCTCCTCTCCAAGGTGGTGTTCATCTTCTGCATCTCCGTATTTATGTTGACTTGTAATGTCTGAAGATCTTGGTTCAGCTGAGCAATGGTAGGGCCTTCCTGGGGTTCAGCCTCGGGAGTACTCTTGCGTGTATCTAATTTATCCTGGAATCCTGCTAACATTTGTTCGATGTTCTTTTTATATGCAGCGAACTCGGCTCTTATTTCCTCCGCTTCATTGGTAGCTTGGCGTGGTTTTCCCATTTTTTTTGACGAAACGGTAATTCTACGAGCAGATCTGTTTATTAATGCGAAACCGAAGCTGTCGCCCTCTAGCGGTGCTGTCCTGGAGGTATAGGTACCGGCGGCTCAGTCGGTAACTGTGGCGATCTAGGAGTGACGCGCTCCGACAGGGTGTACACGAGAACACCGACCGACTTAACCTAACTTAATGCATGCAGCTACGCCGCCAGGCATGTCCACTCACACGATTTTAGTGCAAACAACAGGACCCGACAGTCAACCAGCCCTACCCCACGGGCACGGAATTATGTGTAGAATAGTCTTAATACATCTATAGACCCACCCATTAATTAATCGTTTGATTTCTTGTTCAACGGCAAGATTATTAATCAGTTGGAATACATATAATACAACCAAAGATACAACCGTAAACCAAACTGGTAAAATTTTTATCATTTAAAGCTCGATTTTTTAAACCAAACTTTTCATCGCGGTCGACGGTCAACAACAACAACAACAACACATGGAGATATCGACCACTCGAACTGGATCCAGCCATCGAATCGAACGTACGAATGTATAGCGATCGATCAGTCGACGAGAAGGCGGAAGGTCGCGCACAGCAAGTTCGCAACGCATAGGGCCTAGAGAAAATAATACAACACGTTTCAATTTATCAATGGAAATACTAATTAGCAATTCTTAAAATGTGGAAGTTAGTTTCTTCTGCTGTGAATGTGTGTCACCGTCGGAAGTCAACGTACATTAAATATTGTGTTCAAGGTAAGTCAGGCAAACATAACCTATATAGGCCTAGGCCCTAGGCTAGGGATAAATAAAAAAAGAAGCCTATAGCCTAGGCCTAGGCCTAGGCCTATTTTTCGTATTTTGGAACTGGAACGTCGCTGTCTGCTGCGGTGGACCATGCGATTGGAGCGCAGGCCTTAATCGTATGCTCCTAGGATGTAGGCTAGGCCTACCAACATGGGTTTCTTGTAATTTGTCCAGTTGTCCTTCATCTGTTGTTGTCCTCTTCACAGATGGCTGTGCGCCGGTGGTGAGAGTCTCTCTACTTCCTTTATTCCCCCTTTTCCATCCTCTGCATCTTCCTCCCTTCCTCCAATACCCTCTTGCTGTTTCTTTCCATTCTTCTCAGTTTTTTCTTACTTCCTTCCCTTCCATTACCCCCCTTGCATCCAACCTTCTTCCTTCTCCATGACCATCTCCTTTTGCCTTTTCCATCCACTTGGGTTCGGGTTTAGGCCTCAGCCTGTCGGCAAAAGCCTTCACCTTCCCTAGCCCCACAACTTCCCCGTCTAGCTGATTCCACTCAACACATTCACTCGACTTTCACAACATTCAACTAGGCCCATCACCCTTCAACGTCAAGAATAGTCTAGGCCTAAGCCCTACCTAGCACGATTGCAATAGTGGAGGCATCAAGCAAAAATTGTTGTAATTTTATCCATTAGCATAGGTCCGTATGCTGTTCGCATGTTTGGAGCCCCGGAAAGTACTTGAAACACTTACCACTATGCCGTAGTGTTTAAAATGAACCTAAACAAGGTTTTGTGTCCGCATCCGCTAGCCTACAACATAAGAAAGTGCATTTTTCGACGATGTAACAGAGGGCTTGGCTGGATGGTTGCATTGTTGCCATGATACTTTCTCAGCTAGGCTAGCTACCCTGCAGGTCTACCAACGTACAGTACAAGGTTATGGGGGGAAGTAGGAAAGAGCAAACCAGCAAATGACTTTCGTCAGGAAATAACTTTCAACAGTTGATCAACACCTACTTCATGTCACAAATGGTGGTGAGTAATAGCCATCTATTTTTCTTATATGGACTTTCACAACATTTTCTACATTTCCACACCGAATTAAAGGATTAACATTACTTTGTACACCATTTCGAATAAAATTATGGTAAATGTTTCCATTGGGTGTCTGCTCGGAAAACAGTCAAAAAAAAATTCTACTCAAATGTGGTGGCTTGTACTGGAAAGAAGTGATGGGGAAAGGTGCCCAAAGTAGTGAAAACCGTGGAATGGTGAGTGGAACTGGTTGAAATGTCGTGAAATACGTGGAAGGGGAATGGGTGGCCATTAGTAGCAGCCATGTTTGACATAAAACAAGTGTTACCAACTGTTGAAAGAACCCTAACCCGGTTTGGGGATGTAACCCCTCCCATAACCTTGAACTACACGTACTGGTAGACCTGTGACCGGCAGCAAAAGCGTCATGGCGTTCACGTAAACACCCTCTTTTATCTTGTCAATAAATGTAATTAATAATGTTTAGCGGACAGAAAACCGTGTTTGGCCACATATTACACATTGTACTATGTAGTGGTAAGTGGTTGGAGTACTTTCCGGGTATTGAAATATGAGAACAGAGCGGACACCCAATGGAAACAATAAATTTCATTTAACATTTTTTTGCTGCTTTTGTTCGCGTAGGCCTACCTTGGGCCTACGTACCTAATGGGTAAATTTACCGCAAAAATAATCGTAACCAACAGAGAAGTCTTCCGACTTCACTCAATAGCCGCATCAAATTCGTTTTAAGATGTTTACCAGCTACGGAAGCTCAGTGCACAATACGCCTAGGAAGGAGCTCTTGGAATGAGAATGAGAAGGTTGGCTATGACTCAACATTGCCTTGGAACGAGAATGGGAAGCTTGTTCCCAGACTATTATGCACCCTGACAACGTGCTGTTCTCTCAGTCTACTGGCGTTTTCCACTGGCCACATGAAGTGCGACTCGTACGTTCTACTGGCAACTGCGAGTTGCACTGGTGCCGCTGCACTGTACGGTGCGGTATTTTCAGGGCAAATATGGCTGCTAAGCACGCAGAAAAATTGTATGCCGTAATGGAATTGCCAGGTGTTTTCGTCAGCAACTGAAGCTAAATTCGAACCAACATCCAAATCAAACATAAATCAAATGTGGAAGATGTTGCTTACTGTTAGATAGTGTACAACGAACGCCCGCGCTATATGCAACCCACAGTACAACCGAGACGTAGGCTGCAAGACACCGCCACCTTGTCGCGCTTCAATTTCTGTTGCTGTGGTAACTGTTGAAAACTAGCTGAGTACAACAACACGTCTTTCGCCCCGCTCTGTAGTTAAAGTGACCTTAATAAATGTATTTTACAACAGGTTATGGGCCCAGTTCACAAAATCTATAGGTAAAGCAATTAGTCATCCCACCTGTTACAGTTCGGCTAAAAACTCCGCGCAGCAGAGTCAACGTAAGCAGGTGAGCGACGAACCTAACATATAAAGTATCTGATCGCCTAACGCCCAGGCCTAGCGATGTCGTCCACGGACGGGAGAGTATCGATTGAAAAACTCAACAACAAAAACTACCAGCTGTGGAAATTTAAAATAGAAATGTTGTTGAGCAAAGACGACCTTTGGGACATAATAATCGAAGAGACGCCGGCACAGGCCGACACACAATGGAAAAAGAAAAACCAGCGCGCCAAGGCCACTATATGCCTACTCCTGGAGGACGACCAGCTGATCCACGTACGGAACGAAACTACCGCCCGATCAGTAGGGATGGTTGGCCCTGAAAAAGGTACATGAAAGATCCAACCTCACTTCCAAATTGTACCTCCTCAGGAAACTGTACGGGCTTAGGCTCAAGAGCGAACAAAGCATGGACGAACACATCAACAAAACGCTCGAGCTAGTTAACGAGCTCAGGGGACTGGGGGAAGATCTCAAAGAAAACCATGTCGCAGCCCTCTTGCTGTGCAGCCTGCCAGATAACTACGGCATGCTCATCACGGCACTCGAAGCAAGACCGGAAGACGACATAACTCTGGAATTCGTAATTGGGAAGCTTAAGGACGAGTTTAACCGAAGAACCGAAACAGAATCGAAGACGATCGAAGAAAATGGCGAAGCCGTTCTAAAAACAGGACCCCAGTACCGGACAGCCGAAAGACTAAGATGTTTCCACTGCAACAAGCCCGGACACATGAAGAAAGACTGTCAAACCCTCAAGAGGGAATTGCGGGGCAATAGGGAAAAGGTCAAGAGCGCCAGAAGAAGCAAGGCCGGTTCAAGCGAAGAAGAAGAAGAAGAAGAACCACAGTACGCATGCTTCAAGGCGGAGGAAACCAAGAAAACAACCACTTGGTTCTTCGACTCGGGAGCAACATGCCACATGACCAACGACAGGGCTTTCTTCACAAAACTTGAGGCGAAGGAATGCGCTGTCTCACTAGCCGACGGAAACTCCATGCAGTCCAAGGGAATAGGCGAAGGTCTACTGAGATGTAAGGTAGGCCTATCACCAAAGAAATCGTTGATTGTGCGGCTCAAAAACGTGCTGCACATTCCAAGCCTGGATGGCAGCTTGATATCGGTGCCCACTTTAACAAAGCTTGGGTTCACAGTAGAATTTGATAGCAACCAATGCACGGTTTCAAAAGCTGGAGAAACCCTGGCCATAGGCCTCAAGAAAAAGCAGCTCTATGAGGTCTGGCTTGACAGCAAAGAAACAAAGCCAAGCGCAAAATCGGCCACCCAAGAGGCAAACCATGAGAACTGCATCCACCTGTGGCACAGACGCATGGGACACCGAAACCCCGAAGCCGTCCGAAGACTGTTTCAGGAAAATTTAGCAATGGGTATGGCACTCGGTGATTGTGATACGCTGGAAAAGTGCATTACATGCGTGAAGGGTAAGCTAACCAAAAAGCCCTTTCCAAAGAAAAGCGAGGAACGGGCAGAAAAACCCCTGGGACTGGTACACTCAGACCTGTGCGGACCCATGAAAACGGAAACACCTGGTGGAAAGAGATACATCATGACTCTAACCGACGACTGCTCTAGATACTGTACTGTTTTCCTACTGAGGACAAAAGATGAAGTTTTGGACAAGCTGAAAGTTTATTCGGCAAGAGTCAACAACATCTTCAACACCAAAATCAAGAAGATCAGGTGCGACAACGGAAGAGAGTACAAAAATGAAGCGGTTAAGTCATTCCTGGACAAGGAAGGTATCAAACTGCAACTCACCGTACCATACTCCCCCCAGCAAAACGGAGTAGCGGAAAGGAAGCATCGCTCCCTCACAGAAATGGCAAGATGCATGCTACTCGATGCATCCCTCCCAAACAAATATTGGGGAGAAGCAGTTGTCACCGCCAACTATCTGCAGAACCGCCTACCCAGCAAGTCAGTTGAGAAAACTCCTTATGAACTGTGGTTTGGCAGCAAACCCATCGTTTCCCACATTCGAGTTTTTGGAAGCAAAGCCTACAGCCACATCCCAAAGGAGAAGAGGACAAAGCTAGACCCCCGAGCTGAAGAAGGAACACTCGTTGGATACAGCGAAGAAGCCAAGGGTTACCGTATACTCAACACAGCCACCGGAAAAATCACCATCAGTAGAACCGTTGTGTTCACGGAAACCAGGCCGAAAGACAGTTTCGAAGTCATCAGCAAGAGACCGAAGGGGGAGGCAGCCAATGTAGACGCGGAGAACACCAGCCTTACAATGGACCAGGAAGCCCCCTAACGACGATGAAGAGCAAGAAACGATCGAACCAGCCGCAGCAAGCCCCAGAAAATCCTCTAGAACTAACAAAGGGATCCCTCCCAGGAGACTTTCCTACCTAGCTAGAGAAGTCGTCGAGCCAGGAAGTTGGGAAGAAATGACTCAAATGAAGGGGGACCTGAAGAAAGAGTGGATAAAAGCAGCGAACGAGGAGTACGAGTCTCTCATGACTAATAACACCTGGTCATTGACCGCCCTGCCCGAAAATAAGAAGGCAATCGGAAACAAATGGACCTTCAAAGCTAAGGAAAATCCAAGTGGAAACATCGAACGATTCAAGGCCAGGTTGGTGGCGAAAGGATACTCTCAGAAGTACGGAGAAGATTATGATGAAACATTCGCCCCGGTAGCCAAATACGCCACCATAAGAACCCTCCTCACAATAGCTACGATCAAAGGTCTAAAAATAAGACACATGGACGTGTCAACAGCATTCCTCAATGGGAACCTATCCGAGGAAGTGTACATGAAACAACCGGAAGGGTTCATCGTACCAGGGCAAGAAGAGATGGTGTGCAAGCTCAAGAAAAGCTTGTACGGCCTAAAGCAATCGGCCAGGACCTGGAACTCCAAAGTGCACGATACAATGACCAATCTGGGTTTTTCACAAAGCAAAGCTGACGCCTGCCTGTACCTGAAAAAGAGTGGCCAGTCATACATCTACATCACTATTTACGTAGATGACCTGCTGGTATGTGCACCAACTGAAGAAGAGCTAAACCAACTCCATCGAGACCTCAATGACTATTTTGCTATAAAAGACCTAGGCAAGGCAAGCAACTATCTAGGGATCCAAATAGACAGAGACACAAACGGGGACATGTTGCTCCACCAACATGGAAAGATACTTGCCATCATCGAACAGTTTGGAATGGGGAGCGCAAAGTGTAGTGCAACACCCATGGATGTCAGCTACCTCAGCCAAACGGGAGAGGAAAAACTGCTACCTGATAACAGAGAGTACCGACAAGCAGTGGGGGCACTCCTGTACCTCGCAAACGTCACACGGCCAGACATAGCTACCGCCATAAGTATCTTGAGCAGAAGACTGGAAAACCCCAGGGCTACGGACTGGACGGCAGTGAAAAGAGTGATACGCTACCTTAAAGGAACCGCCGATCTACCACTAAGGATCGACGCGACAGGGGACACCGTTCTCTCAGGGTTCGCTGACGCAGACTGGGGAGGTGACCAAGCAGACAGGAAATCAAGGAGCGGATACATATTTCAACTAGGAGGCAACACGATATCCTGGTCAAGCAGGAAACAAAGCTGTGTATCCCTCTCTTCAACCGAAGCAGAGTACGTGGCCACCACATTGGCCTGCCAGGAGGCTACATGGCTTAGACAACTCCTGAAAGACCTAGGACACCCCCAGGATGGTCCAACGGTACTACATGAGGACAACCAGGGGTGCATTAAACTGGCCACATCCGAGAAGATAGGCAACCGAGTGAAACACATAGACCTCAAATACCACTACATACGAGACGTGGTAAACCAAGGAACTGTCCACTTGGAGTTCTGCCCCACAGAAGACATGTGTGCAGACATGCTGACGAAGCCACTACCGGGTCCCAGGTTCACGAAGCTGAGGGAGAGAATAGGTCTCGCAGCCAGCAACCCACGTGAATGACGTCCGTTGAGTGGGGGTGTTAGATAGTGTACAACGAACGCCCGCGCTATATGCAACCCGCAGTACAACCGAGACGTAGGCTGCAAGACACCGCCACCTTGTCGCGCTTCAATTTCTGTTGCTGTGGTAACTGTTGAAAACTAGCTGAGTACAACAACACGTCTTTCGCCCCGCTCTGTAGTTAAAGTGACCTTAATAAATGTATTTTACAACACTTACCACTATTTTTATTTTTATTATGTAGGACACTGTTCAGTTTTTAAATTATATTTACCCTTTACCTAGAGGCTATTTTTTGTTTTTTTGCCACTTAATTTCTAGCACTTCTTAAGACAGCATATTTAACAACTGTATCTTCTAGCTGGTATAGTGTTATATATTGCTGTTACCCTTTCACATTGTATGTTAACATCATGATTTTTATAACTTTTACAACCAATTTCTTGCACTGGCATGATGAAGCATGTTCTACTGCGAGTTGTACTGGTGCCGTGACGTTTCAGAATGCACTGCTGAGCGATCAGTGCAGCCCAGTGGAAAACGCCATAGGTTATGTACCCACATGAGGTATAAGGATGTTTGACCATAGGCCTAGGTGATGTTATAAATTTGTAATTTACAGCAAGGCGGTATTTTCTAACTGAAGCGTACCGATGTCAGGATGCATGGGAGAAGCGTCTTCAGGCTCCTATTCTCCAAAACATAAAATTAGATGAAATGTTTTATGAACTAGACCACAGGTTTCATCAAGATGGTCAAGCAAGTGTGATTGATATAGATTTGGTAAGTACTTCATTAATGACAGAGCCTAACCTAACCTAATATTTTATAATCGTAATTTCTTGGATACACCAGTGAGTCATCATGGGTCCATACGCATCATAGTTCCATGGAAAGAAAGGTGTCTGGAGCAGAGTTACAGCTGCTGGATATAAATATTTTCTGGCCTTTTTTTATTTTGTTTACATCAAAACTGTCTAAAAAGTGTTAGGAGCAGAACCATAAATTATAAAGGAAAGCTTATTTTTATAATTTCCTCATTGATTGGGAATCATAATCTAGACCAGGGGTCGGCAAACTTTCTCAACTAGGGTGCCAAAAAGTAAATTAAAAACTAATTAGTATAACGTTTGCGTGCCACTATAAATTGAATATTTGAGTATTGGGAAATACCTTTTAATAATCAGACTAAAATGACTGCATTACAAAATAAGTATCTACAATGTACAATCTACCTATTCTACTCAACACACTGACACTGTGATAATAATCACACCAAGTGAGTATTAGCTGACAAAAGATAGCGATAATAATTCATTGTATGGACATGTACTTCTGTTATGAATTTCTAATATTTGCAGTCTTCTCATTCAAATGGTTGATTATTGTAGGCCTCAGTAACTTCCGTGGTGTTGTTCGAAGACACGTAACTTGCTGTTGTACAATACCCACCGTGATGACCAAATTTCGAAAATACACTTTTTTGAGTCTCGAGCTTACTAACGCACTGGCGCATTACCTCGATAGTGTCACATGTGGGAAGAGATGAGTAATTATTCTCGTGCTTTGTTTGGAATCGCGTTTAACACTCGATGTGCGAGCAACTACACTTTCAATGCAAATATAGTAAAAATCACGATATTCTCTTTCAATAAAGCCATATTCTATTTTCCACTCTTTTTGAAAATTCTTTGACATCTTTGGCAGTTGGACAGACATCCTTGCCGTCTTTCCACTGCCCGTTATGGCGAATAACTATTCCTCTAACCCAGATGCATTTGTGACGAAATAGTTTTAGGGGTAGGCATAGGCATGGAGCTAGAAATAGAACTTGACCCATTTAGGGGCTTGAGAAAAGTTTTCGGCTGGGTCCAGTTCATTAAATTAAAAATTGAGATATGTAAAAAAAAATGTTCCCGCAATTTTTTAATGTTACATCTAGGCTGAGACGCGTGCCGCAGAGAATGCCTTGGCGTGCCACTGCGTGGCACGCGTGCCTAGGATTGCCGACCTCTGATCTAGACACTCACTTAACTTCTTAATTGAGGACTGTCTAACTTATTAGGACTGGGTGTGTGTGTCATCATTCACCCACAACTTTCTAAATGAGAAATCTTTTATTTTTTCCAAAGACATTTTAAGAATGTGTTCTGCTTTTGACTCATTTTTTATTGCAGAAAAGAAGACATTTAAAATAATGTATTATAAATATGTGTGCGTGTGCACGTGTGTATGTGTATGTAGGGCCTAGGCCTACTTGTTGTTAAATCCGCCATATTCTGCATGGTAAGCCTATGTCTTTATGTCGGATTCACATAACTATTAAATTTTTAAGGCTTACGAATTCCACGAACATATATGTTTTTAGTCAATCGTTTAATTTCTATTTAGTTTTCAAGTTCCACACGTTTTCTTTCCCGCTGAAATGAAGTGTTAGCCCTACATCATTGTAAAGTAAACAATTTGCTCTTCATTACACATCTGTTGAAAAACAATGAGTTCATTGTTTTCAGTCTCTGAACAAAATTAAAATCCATTATTTTTCTGGTTTACTTTTAAAATTACACTAAATATTTTGTGTTGCTTTAATACTTAATACTTTAATAGTGAATGTGCTTACTTATTACATAGATATTTGTGACTAATTTCCCTTTCGTTACTTAAAAGTGAAATAAAAACCTTTAACAACTTGAAAATTGGTTCATTTTGAATGTGATTGGTTACCTCACAATGACATCACCACACACACTGTTTTTCCCAACCAACCTAATGATGTGTCGAGTTTCCAGCAAACTTTTATGAAGGGAAATCTGTTCTCAGATTTTAAGTTAAAATATTTTTGTATTGAGAATGAAGAAAGTTTAGAAGAGTAGAGATGTAGAACTGGTAGGGTTCTCTATTACAACCTCCCTATAAATAGAGCTATGCTTGTTCCTGCTAGCTAATACTGTACTGCTAGCTAATGGTATAAGCTGGCACCGCACACCTTATCAACCTACTATTATGCGTACTGGAAAGAATAACAATTAACAAGTAATTTTTAATAGATTTTTAAATTGTACATTAGAGTTTACTCAACTGTCGATTAAATTGCACTTCCACCGTTTCAGTTTGTGAATGCAGCCACCGAAGAAGCCCACATCGATGAAGTAGAAGATGTCTTGCATAAACTACGGCTTAGTCCAAATACTGTAGATATGCTACCGTCGACACCTCACGCTTTCATACGTTTATTACTAGACGTAGGAAAAGAGCAGCATCTTCTTCAGATTCTCAATGACAGACTGAATTATGGAGTATTTCCAGATGACTATTGCTCTACTATGCTCATGGATACGTTTATCAAGAGCAAAAACTACACTGGTTAGAATCATTATGTCTGTACTCTGTGCAAGTACTGTTAGTGTTAGTACTACTGTACTGTACACTTGCCAACATAGGCATATATGTAAACCAAGGGTACAGTAGTGAATGTATCTTCTTTTTCCTCACCTCTTTTGGTTAGTTTGTAAGTTTGTGATCGTGTGACCTAACAATTACACAATTCCTATAGCCCTGAAGCATAAGCTACCAGCAATAAGTACTTTGGGTTTAAATTAAAACAAGTTCAGCCTAGGGGCACTCATTGTTGCCAGGTAACAGTTTCATGCATGTTATTTCCCTTAAAGGCTGGTCCACACAGGTTTTTTAAGCATAAGATTTAAGGTTTTAAGACGTTGTTGCCAAGAACAACAATGAAAACAATCTCTTAAAACTAAAACTTTGTGTGGACGCCAGTACGTGTTTCCTATGATCCAACTTTACGACTACGCGTTAAACCTTAAATCTTATGCTTACAAAATCTGTGTGGACCAGCCCTTATCTAGCAAACAAATCCTTGGCAACAACGGGCGCCCCTAGGAATACGACTACGAATTCCTGCCTAAATATTATGTATTAGGTAATAGGTATCCAAAGTTCATAATACCAGGCCTAATTAAGAGATTTCGATGTACACGAAGGATGCGAAAAAGTAGGAAGTTTCGTGAGTTTGTAACCATTGGGTGAAACATTTTTTTAAATGATTTTGTTCTAATAGGAACATTATAACAAAATTTGAATAGGTGAGGGAAATTGGTATGTTGATTTGAAAATAAAGTTACTCCTGTGGTGAAGTAAGCAAGTTAAGCGAGGCCAATAATATTAATATATACATAGGCCAGGTTTATTTTAATATTCTTTTCACCTAGAACCATGTATTTAAATGTAATTATACTTAATAGTAAATACTCCAACCATAGACTTAGGCCCTACATTATAATGGACCTGCAACATTGTTGGAGAGCACCTCCAGCAATGCGTCTGCGATTCTCATTTCCGGAATCGGAAATTGGCGGCCATTTTAGCCCCAAATGCTAAGCAGCTACGTACATGCTAACAATGTAAAAAAAAAAGCCTGGAACCTTAGCCAAAGTGCAAAATTGGTGGCCCACAGCCGACTTCCAGGACTAGTTTAGTGGTACGTACTACGTACACTGATTTACCAGCAGATGGGGGTTCAGTAATAAAGTTACTATTACAAGTCTATGCTCTAACAACAGAAACAGCACTCGTATTGGATCTTGTCATTGCTAGGTTTACACAACTAGGAGCTCATTAACTAACACGAAGAGGTGTTGATAAAGAATATCTTTACTATAGGTATCGGTAGTTACCCTAACGCTGCTTTCGGTTACCTCGCCAGAGTAACCCGTCCGATCAGTAATGTCACGTGACCACTTCATCAGGTCACAGTTTTCAACCCGAGTAAACGAAAGCGTTTTGGAGACAGGTATGTTTGCAAATGGATGCCGGGCGCTTTCATATAGCTTGCATAGCTAAAGATAACCTTCAAATTGTTTTCATTTTTTTGTAATACCCGATGACTTAAATTCTGCGTGCAATTCATTAATATCCTACTCAAAATCGCGGTTTTGCGCCAAAATATCCACATGCATCTCACCCACAGCCACATAACACCCACCATCAAATTCATATGATTTCGTATTTTCCGCCAACCCTGCTCCCGAGGCAGGTCACTTTTTTGGTGATCGGGTCACAAAACCGGGTTACTCTGACATAGTTGCCGAACGCACCAGAGTAACCTGCTACTGATAGGGTTTGATTTCCTGACTGACAGATTGCTCGCTGGTGAGGTAAACGTAAGCGGCTTGTGTCAGCAAGTGTACATACAGTATTTGCTTACAACAATGCCAAAACATTTGACTACGTAGTACTTGTCACTCGTCAATACATATACTTTTCTCTTGAACAGGAGCTGCTAAAGTGAGTGTATTGCAAATGCTGCAGGAAGACTGGGCCAACCCTTTAGTTACTCATTTAGCATTATATTCTTGCCACATGTACTTGAGAGAACCAGGGCAATGGGATGACCTGGCAGACACTGAAGAGCTAGGAACTACAGAAGATACTGAAGAGGTATGTAGAACTACAGTTACCATTGGGTCTCATTATTATTTAAATTGCAAAAATACAATTTACCTAATAACAAGTTAACACAGTATACAATATGTCAAAATGATCTGTTTCAGGTGAAAGTCCGTGTTAAATTCTTGCGAAACCCTTACTTCGATGACCACTTCGACCTCCGTGAACCCAATTTGTTGATTGGTAAAACACTGGCTTCCTTGGCAGCAACAATGGCAGATGATGTTGGATCCACCTATCAATTAATTGGTCTAACCCTTTATCAAAAATGGGATATGTGTATTTTGCTTCTACAACAGTTTCTTGCTAAGAAACAAAGAATTTTCAAAGATGGCGTAAGTACTTTAGGTCCAAATAGAACAGAAAATAAACCAACAGAACCAATATAACAAATAAATAATAATAATAAAATATTAATTGTATTAAAATAAGAATTGGTAGAGCAGTGAGCTGGAAATATATAAGAAGGGGGCGCCTAAATAGCGTTGAATGGAATAACGTCGAATTGATTGTGTGTAGTACACTTGCAAGCATAACTCTAAACCAAAAACATTGACTTTATCCTGGAACAACGCCGAATCTTTTACGACATAAATCTACCAGAACGTCGAATCTTTTTCGGCATAAAACCACTGGAATAATGCTGAATATTTTTCGGCGTTAATCCAACGGAACGCCGAATCTATCTTACACAAAACTAAGTATATTCAGTTTTGTAATTCTGTTAGAATGAATGTTTTTGGGTTCATACATAGGCCTACATTTCACTTGGTTGATCCCACGGATTTCAAGGAAATGATTTAGCATTATTCCAGTGGATTAGAGTCTAAAAAGGATCGGCATTATTTCAGTGGATTGACGTCGAAAAAGATTCGGCGTTCCGGTGGATTTGGATTGGCCAATATCAGGGAGATTAATAATATTGACTGATAAAACTACTTGCCTGTACAGCTGCTGACAGGTATCATCATCATTCATCTGTATTTAAGTTTTAAGCAAATAAAATTCTTTTTCTTTTTCACTTGCAGGTCAAAATGGTTGAAGAAATGCTTAATAAACACTCAACTGAAGTTTTAAGTGAGAAAACTAAAAGTGATATAGCAGCATTAATAAAGGGCTTAACAAAGTCCAACCTAATTGTTGAGGATGACTTGCACAAGGCTGTTTTAGACAAAGTTCAACTGGTAGTGAAAAGCCAGGAAGAGGAATCCATTAGAACTCAAGAGAAGGTATACCAAACCTGGGAACAAGAGCGTCTGGATGCACTTCAGCAACAAATCGCAGCCTTTAGAGTGCAGCAACGTTTATCGAAGGTTCAACAAGAAAAAGAGAAGCTTGCACAGAAAGAACAAGAGCTATTTTTCTTTGACAATGAGGACAAGTGGGATCTTGTTATAGACAGTAAGAGGGTATTCTACCCTAAAAGGTACTTTGGTAAAAAGAAGAAGAAGAGAGTTGTTGATGAAAGTTATGTACCACCAGAGATATAGGCTAGTTAGTTAGTATTGATTGAATCTAATATACAGTGAATATTATCAGGTAGCCTAAGTAAGTAAGTAACATTGCAGTGTAATGACACTGTCCCATATCTACGTGCAACACTAGTGATCCTAAGATAGTATATCGAAGAATCCTGTGGTCTGGTATATTTGCCCCTTCATGTTGACTATTTATCAGCCTGGTATGATCTATACAGACAACAACAGCATACAAGTATTTAGTTTAGAGTATTGAAAGTGAAATATTTAAATAGGCTGAACAGAAATCAGTACAAATGCTGTGTTGGATGCAGGCATGGAACGGCGACTAGTCAACTTATATTAATAATAAATTAAATTTGATACATTTATTGCCAAACAAAAAGTAAAATAAAAATTTAAAATGCATTTACCGTAAATCTTAAGTGAAATTGTAGTCCTATCGTATCTTATAAAGAGTGACTTGATGAGTAATAAAATGCTGTAAAAAAAGGATAAACCAGGCACAGTTCTTTCCCACAAGAGTTTATCTTGATTTACCAATTGAATATGGGGAGGCGTACAACTAACGACTACACCAGCGCTGCGAGCGTTCCAGCCACTGATCTCCGCCTGCTAGAATTAACCGAAACCCCATCGAGGACGCAGTGCACTACTTATTAGGTTATTATTGTAATAGTAATAAGTAACCAAAGATTCCAAAGAAGTCAAATAGTTTAGCAATAACTTAAGAATTTTTACTGTTGAAAATTGTGTGTATCCAATATTCAGTGACCGTTGGCCGGATCACTCGCAATGTTCTCGGTGCACTTGTTACGCCTCCCCATACGTATTACGGTATGTATGTAGTAGTAACTCTTGTTGCAATAGCTTGTATGCCAACCTGAGTCTCGATATAGGGCTTGTTCCAAGCTAGTTAATAATCACTTGCGTGCAGCGCTGGCGTCTAGGTGGCGGTACAAGCATTGAAAGATGGAGCAGGAATGTTTGTTTGATCGAGGTGACAGCATACTTTAAATAATGTTCCTACTCCGATTTCGAAAAACACGTGTGTTTATAATAATTATTTTATTAATTGCCTATCTATAGGTCTAGCCACACTATGTCATGGGAATGAATTTGATGTGGTTAGGGGCTTAGAAATCTTGAAACATTATAAAATATCTAGCAGCTGTCACCTGTCAGACTGCAGTGTTTGGACCGTTCCCCGTGCTGCGATCTCGTTAAGTAAAAATGTAAAAATGAAACTTACATTGATGATGTAGCGGTTGTAGCCTAAATAAGAACAAGCCCTTTAAAAACCATGTTGGTAAATGAACCCTTTGACCCTTACCTAACAGGCTATCTAAGTATCTACAGACCTAGCCCATGTTCCTCCCTAGGCCAATAATGGCTATCCATAAATCAATTTACCAGTATCATTGTTTGTGCTGTTATGCTTTGTGTTGCATGCACGTTTTTTAGAAGCTGTCAACAGCACAAATAGTCTGCGATTGCAATTAGGAAATTTGGACAGCCCATTTAATGATTGAATATCATTAATTTGTATTGATAATGTTTCATTAATCATTTTACAAAATAGAACAATTGCAAAAAGCACACTATTTTCAAAACAAAATGTTTTAGCTCATTGTAACGAATCCAAGAATATGCAATCACTTTTACAGTGTTTTCATGTAAATTTAACACTATATACTGTATGTATATTACTATTTGTCATCTACTACATTCATAAAAAGACTAATTTTTGAACAAATGAAACTCAGTCATTGATCTCAGTAATTTGTTACTAGGGCCTATGAATTAGCCCTAATAATACATATCTGTTAGTATACATACACATAAATAATGAACTACATAAATACTTTGGTTGTCGTGTATATATTTCATATTAACAGTTTATAAATATTTATTTGCAACCATTGTAGTGTTACTCTGATATAAATAAAATGCATTACATTGGATTTAAATTTCATTACAGGTATAAAAACTAAATAAATTTAGGTAAAAGGCCTATCATTTTCAGTTTCTATGTAGTTGATAGATTACATAAAATTAGAAATTGTTTCCTTCTAGATGTCTATACTTTGTCCTTTCAATACATAGTACAATTAGTAACTCGTAATTTTAAGTTGAGGTTAGTATTTATTACGATTGTGCGAGCACGCTTGGTTACAGTTAAGTCGAGTAAAATCAAGCAACATTTGGCAACTGCTTGAATTTGGAGCAAAATTCGAGGAAAATTTAGATTTCTCTAAAATGACAAGGACATTTGGAGGTTGTTATCGCCACTTTTGAGAAAGTGTAGGAACAAGGCAAGAGAGCATCAGGAGGAAATCCTGCTTGAAGTTTTCAAGACTTGCACAACACTAGTATTTGTAGCCTACACATTTTCATCATAATACTAACTTTGCCACTTTCAACAATGTCACAATCTAAAACTATGTCACATAACAAAATCTACAACTCTTAAGGCAACACTCTTGATTAGTACAGAGCAATTTAATTGCCATAAATGTTCGTTATCCATGGTAGTGAAAGCATACTAGACTTTCCTAGCTTGACACCTCCCCAAGGCTCAAGTTGGGGGTCAGGTGGCTCCATTTCATTACATGTCACCGACAGCCCCTGTAAGGCAGCATTTTGCTTTAGTGGAACCTTTATCCCTGAATTTCATGTATGGAGAAAGAAGCGTGTCTCTACTGGTTGACCAGATCCAGCATGATGGCATAATAGCCAAATGTGGGCATTTGAGAAGAAGAAGAAGAAGAAATATTTACTTGCACAAGTCTTAGCACCAATAACTCCTATCCAAGACGTTCTTAAGTTATCTTGTACGGTACTTTGGATTAACAAGAAATTACTGAAATTACTTTCAAAGCAATCCTTGACAAAACTTTGGAAGGATTCTTCCAACTGGTTTGTTATTTTAAACCTCATGAATAAAAAAACAAAAACATTAATTAGAGTTTGCGATTGTCTCGGTGCTATTTTTGGTTTGATATTCCTCGGCAAGTTGAGTTACTTTACGTTCATAGCTGCTGAGCCATTTCCCCGCTTTCCGTGATGTATCGAGCCTTCTACGTACGTGGTCTATAATTCGTTTCAACCACATGGATTTCAACTCTGATTGTTTAGCAATGCATTGAGGGAGATACGAGGCAATGAGAACCAACCAGTTCTCAGGAACGTCCGGAAACATATGCACAGCTTTTTGAGAGCTAATTAAGCTTGAAGCTGCTTTTCCAGAGAGCAGGTCACTTAGACTCACTAGTGACATCACCTGAAATGATAAAGATAGATACAGAGTTATAGACCTATGTATTTGAGCCATGAAGGAAAGAAGCTAATACATACGTAGTATGTATGTAGTAATGTGCAATGAATAATGATATCGAATATTCAATATGACTTGCAACTTGTGCCTCTGGGAACCGTATGCAATCAGTAAACAACTAATTACACTAAGCAATAGCAATATTTAAACTGGTTACATGCATGTCTGGCAAGAAGATTCATCCTTAATTTATAATTATTAATTAGGAATAGGATGCAATTATTTCAGTCTGTTTTAGTTCGTCTTGTTGCTAAGAGGTGATAGCCATGTACTACAGGTTAATTTCCATAAGTTAGCAGCAAGCACAAAATATCCAATTTACCGGTAGGTAATATTTTCCATCTGTCTCTTTGGGATAGAATTTTTTGTACAATCGTAATTAATTATAATCATTATATGTCATGGATGGGAAGACATTTGATGTATAAGTTCTGCTTGGATAAACTAAATATAGCGAGAAGTAGTACGTTACCTTTGAGACATCCATCGAACCCCTACCAAGAAGCATAGCAACGTGGGCACAACGGCCAGCAGCCACGGGATCGCAGCGAAGGTGGTCTTGCAACTGGAAGAGAGCGAGCGCCAACCAGAGAGACCCCTCGCCCGGGTGCCGATGTACGCAACTGGCAAGCACGCGAACCGCATCCACATTGTGCTCCTACGGAACACAAATCAAAATGTACTTTTAATTTTATTTGTCTTGGATGCAACATAGGGTAGGAGTACAACATTTAAGAACAACTTTATGGATATGGTGGAGCTTCTGTTTTCAACTTGGTTTTCCAATTAAATTAACTTTGTCCAACATCCACACTAAATTGTAAATAAAATACTAAAGGAAAATATATATTTAACAGATACAGGGGATAAACTAATACATATACATAATAGATTATACATTTTTAATTTTTTTTTCAACATTCTGATGAAGGAGCCACCTACTAGAGGTTAGTGAGAACTTTAAGAAAATAAAATCAGATTATATGTGGGACCAAGTATAAATGTTACATAAAATATGCTGTAATAATTAGTTTTGAAGTAAAATCAATTCAAAACGCACCTTGATGAAAAATGTGTATGCCTTGAAAATGGCAATGTCAGTTATGTACTTTGGGTTATCTTTGTGAGTAGCAAGTTCGTTTAGAACAAGCTCAGCCAGTTTCAGATCGGAGTGTAGCAAACCAAGCGAGCAAGCAGCAAACAAACCTTGTACAGATGGTGGTTTCAAAGTAATACTGTAACATAAAACATCTACAATAAATACTTGTACTAAGACTAACCCAAAATAGGTATCACGTATATTTGCAGCGTTGTGAGCAGTAGCGTTTAAGTTTTATTGGTAACGCATTACTTTTCTTAAATTTTTTTTAGATAATGCATTACTTTTATCACAGCAGTAATTTTTAAAGCTTCAAGTTACTATTTAGTATTAAGAACATTAAGAAAATTCAAAAAGTTTGTTTTGATAGTTTAAAAAATACGCTAACAGCAATAACCCTCTCACTAGAAGTATTTTCGGTCAATAATTGTTGGAATGAGTAGTACATAGTAGCAGCTATAATAAATATGTTTAATATAAAATAAAATAACAGTCTTTGTTAAAGTAAAGTAGTAGTTAGATAGTTTGTTAATTTATGCAAGACTGCATGTATGAACGGCCATGATATTTTGGTACATGTCTTCAAATATCATTATTTTTAGAATACCAGTGGCAGTAAAACAATTTGGTGATGAGTAACCACTAACCGGTTTCACTAAGGTAGTATGCATAGTTTGGCTTAGTGAGTGCTAAGCTAAGGTTGACTTTTGGAACCAAAATCAACTCATGAGACTGACTGAGAACTACAGTACGAGTATAGTGACCCACAAATGACTGAGGGTGGGAGTTACAACAGCTCCATACATCGTCCTTAGATTCTTCGACTATTCACGTGAGTGCTATGCTAAGGTTAGTAGGTAGGGGGATAGGTACGGAATTTTTCTAACAGCTCTGGAACCTACTCTTTAAATGGCTGCTGAATGTGTTACTGACATTCACCAAAGACGAGAAATGTCAAGTGATTGAGATTTACTATTGTGATCTACAAATGTATTACGAGATAAATAACAGAATCACTAGTAACTTCCAGCAGTGTGCAAAAGGCCGGGTATAGGATGGTTACCATGTAGCAAATACATTCCATAAAACCAAAGGCATATGAATACGTATTAAAAAGTACTACAACATAACCTGATGCACTTGGAATTGATTACCTACTTGATGATAAATGCCACAGTTATTAAACATTTTAAATCAAATTGCTAAAAAGCTACAGTAATTGCTAAGACAACTCTTGAAAACTTAAGACATTAACATTACCTATACAATAACTTATACAATTTATTCAAATTACCATTGATATAGAAGTGTTTTGGCATCATCTACTCCTTGGAACATGTATGCCATTGCTGCCATGGCAACAAGCACATGTGACTTCAGACCATCATCTGGTGCTAGCCAATGCAGAGCAGTCTCGTAAGCACCGTGTGACTCCTCATACTTTTCAGCTAAGAAAATAATTATTAACGTAATGATAATAGTGAAACATTACATTTATAAGTACAGTATAAGCACAAAAGCTATATGGCTCTACTAGTAGCAGCAGATTTCAAGCATTCAGTACCGGTAGTGTATTTTTAAACACATATATTTTCCAATACCAAAGCATGAGCTGAAAATACCACTTACTATACCAATTTCAAATACATGTTGGTAACTCAAGCAGTACCAAATTGAGTTGGTGTTTTTCACTGAGCTATTTCATCAGTATATATGAGATAAAAACCCGGGGCATCTTAAAGCTAAGACACATTGATCAGTGACGGGTACTCATGCATAGCACTGTTTCACATCCTCACTTTACCTTTGAAATATGCAAGAGCTAAACCACATTGAGTAGTAAAGTTAGCCTCTTTGACAAGTTGATACTGCTGAATGGCTTCATTGTAACGCTGCAATTGAACTAAAACTCTGGCATAATTGCATCGCACTAAATCTTGCAGTGAATCGGTCTTCGGATCTAATTTTAACAATCGGAGTGACATTTCAAAAGCTTTTGCGGCACTCTTGTGCAGCCCTTGCCTCTCCAATAGCAATCCGTGCATGTTGTATGCACATGGGTTGTTAATATTAACACCTTGAACAGAGGAAAGGAAATGTAAGTATTATTTAATCTTGTGTGGCATAACAGTCATATATGTACAGCCCCAGCTAAACCAATGTCTCATTTATATATATATATATATTTTAACAATATATATATATGTGTGTACTTTCCACTATTTAGACTATACTCTTCAGGCATGAAGTACGTTGCATAGTAAAAATCGTGTCCCTTTAAACAATACTGTACTAATTCATCACAATACTGTACACTGGTAGACCTACTAATTTTTTTTAGACTTAGCTTTAATGATGACTATTTTTTCTAAGTTTCAGAATTAGCTTTCTGGAGAAAATATTTGCGGTATAAAATAAAAATAAAGAACTAAAAAATTGGAATATTCCTTAGGAACATATTTTGAGTCCCATCTCCCCCATACAAAACCCATGCAGGTTCTAATACCAAGGAACTGCTTTACCTGATTTCTGGTCAAATACAGTACTATCGCTTAGAGACTACTGATTGGCATCATACTGTATGCACTCAGGCATACACAGATTGAATGGCATATGCAAAGAAGGAATACTGCATTCAAATCCTAACAATGATGGTATTGGTAGATATGTGAATTTAAATTATACAAATTAATATTACCTACTTTTTCATACATTTAGCTCCAAATAGTTAGCCTATCTACTTCCAATGAGTGAACAAGATTGTACAAAACAAAACCATTAGTTCTTACTTCTTATGTACCAAAGGTACTACTATAAATATCGAATTGTTTCCACTCTTCAAAGAATGTTCCTAATTTATTCTATTGCTCCTGTTCTGTCCCCTCACCCCATTCACAATCACAATAGAAAGTCACTAAGGTGACAGGCTAAATAGACTGTTGATTTAGATAAAGCCAATATATTGGATGTATTTATTTCTTACCTATGTACCACGTGATTGCATCCAGTGCTCTCGGTACTGCATACATGTTTTCAATGCTATAAATATAATCCGGATCATGTTTTTTAGTTTCTGAGCTCTGCAAAGTTGAGCAAACCCAGTGTGCATAGCCGATACAGCTTTCCGGATGGGTGCCAAGTTCAGTGGTGTGACGGAACAAATCCATTGCGTCTTCGTGATTCGTTATCTCCGCAATTGAGGCCTGCCCAATCCAACTCTGCATGTAGGATGGATCTGTCTTCTGAGCCATCCTGAATGCTCTGTTTGCCAGCTTAATACTGTCCAGACTAAGGTACAGGGTAGCTAAGTTGGTCCATGCTACAGCATTGTTACTGTCAGCCTGGATTGCTTTGATAAAAGCATGCTGGGCCAGTCGATAATTTTTCAACTCTATAAAATAAATCAATAGTATCACTACAATGTTTTATCAGCAAAGTAAAAGTTAAAAGTAATGAACAAATGTTCTAATAAACTACGAGTCAATAGATTCCAATGCTTTTCTGCAGTCGGCTAAAAAAAATAAAGAATGGCAGGAAGGTGATGGAGACCATGGAGGAAATGGACAGAGACAGTAGACAGAGATCTACAGAAGAGTTGAGAGCAGATAACTTACCTGCTCACATCTCTTCTGTAGATGTACTGTACTGATCTGTACTGGTCCATCAGTAAACAACTTGAAATGAAGTGAGTCATGAACTCATGAGTCATGCCCCTGACCATGTAGACATTCAGAAGAAAGCAAGAGGTCAGCTAAAAATTGGTACATAGTATTATGGCAATACAAATATCTCAAAAGGAAAGGTTGGAGTGCAAGTTTAAAAGAAAGGAATCTTAAGGCTTACCTTTCATGTCAGATAAGGTGTTGGAAAATGAATCCTCGCCTCTTTCAACTCAAATAAATTGAATGTTGTATATGTACTTTTGTGTATATTATGTATCAATCACCTGATTATTATGCACGTCACGTGGATGGACACAATGAACGTCATATTAGAACTAAAACCAATATCATCATCATCACACTACCTGAAGACGAAGCAATAATCCCAAGTAAATTCCAGTGTTGCCAATTCTTCACATTGATGGAAATGCTCTTTTTAACAGCAGCAAAAGCCCACTCTCTGTATTGTATTTTCAATTCAGGGGTTGACGAGATGTTGGCTTGAAGGTGATAATTGACTGCCAAATCTTGCCAGATAAAACTGCTGTCTGGCAGGAGGGCCAAGGCTCGACAATAACACCTGATGGTGATACGATAAGTTTAAATAAGAGATGCTTCTCTACATCACATTTCATTATTACACAAACTTAAATTATTAGTATAACCGCACACTTACCGTGTTCCCAGCTCAAGTAGTCTATTAACAGGTAGAAGCACTCGCTGTACATCGTCTGTAGTGCTAGTGAGCCATGTAGCGACATGAAGGGCAGAGTACTTCTCTGGCAGATGAGCCACAAGAGAACACACGTCACCTAGTAACTTCCAAAGGCAAGAGAACTCCATTTGTTCCCTGGCAGCACTAAAAGAAAACGATACTTATATAATTGTTAGTTTACATTTTTAATTCCTCAGGCCTATACAAACAGTTATGATTTAAATGGTAGGCCTACACGACAAACAAAAATAGCTATAGAATAAATATTTGAAAAATAAAAAAGGGGGGGGGGGGGGGGGGGGGGAAGTGTTTTTTTGTTGGCAAATTTGTCACTGAACATTTTCTGACAAGTGTTCTATTTTTAATATGCCCCCTCCCATCTCCCAATTCCACAACAGGTCTGTTCGTTCTGTAGTAGCAGTCGCACTGCAGGAGGCAAGTTGGAGCAAAGGCTGTGACGTCATAGGAGTTAGTAGCACATTGGAGTAGTTTATAAAAATGAACGGTTTTGTAGCAGATTTTGTTGCGCGGCAAATTAATTCACAATTCCTTGAGATACCAGCATCAACCTAGACCTACTGAATAGAATATTTCATAGAATAATAGTATTAAAATTTCCCTGCAGGCCAAGTATCACACTATTATACTCAAAAGGCAAGAATAATTGTTATTTACAGTAGGGCCTAGGCCTAGACCTAAGCCAACTCATTGGTGAGAGGTTTGGGACAATCCACTAGGCCTACAGTGAAGAAAACACAATTTATATAAATTTAAAATGTATACTAAGCATAAAACTCATTTGGACTATCAAATATGTAATGGCCATCCACTATTTCTGGGCCATTCTCTCCACAAGCAATCTTGCACACTTCTCCATCCATAATTACGCGCCTTTTTGCAACCTGCTACAACTTTACTGAAAGCGCTCCACTTCTCGAGTAGGAGCACTTTCAGTAGAGTTGTAGCAGCTACCATTTCGTAATCGAACACTTTTGTAGTAGCGCCAACTTACTACCAAAGCGCCTGCCCCCACAGAACGAACGCTTTTGTAGTACTGTCGCACATTGTAGTAGACAGAACGAACAGACCTAACAACTTGTGAGATTCAATGCAACAGGTTGACCAACCAAAAACAACCGGGTAAACAAAATTGATCTTTTTAATAATATAGGCTACAAGTATTTAATATAAATATAATAATTTATTTTACTATATTATTGGCCGGTGTTAGGAGCTCTTGAAGTGCCCTAGAATCCTGGTGGCTATAGCCACCCCCTGACCTAACTTAAGTTGGAAACAGACAGCACAGGAAGAAGAAAGTGAAGAGGAGGAGCCAGAGGAAGTTAACATGAGGGAAGCGTCAGGCATGGCCAGCCGGCTTTGATGTACCTAGGGGCCAGAATATGATGGGAATGGGATTCATTTCCTATCCCCTACCCGACTTCGTTGTTACTTGTTAGACACAGGGAGCAGACATAAAAAAAATTATTATTAATATATAAGTTAACAAATATTATTTGTCAATTGTCAGACATGGCAGTAACTCAAAAATTATAAACGGTCCTTTAATTAAGTTACTACTACTTGGGACTTTTTCATGTACTGTATTTAGAAAAAATGTATTCAGTTCAATTCAATAAAATTGTATTAAGACACGAGTACAATACAATGGTTGTTTGTTATAGATATTTCACAATAGGGTAAGTAAGGCAACCACATGACAATGGATTTTACCTGGAGAGTACATCAAATGCTTGTTGACAGAAATCTCTTGCACATCCCATAAGTTGTCTTGTAAAAGCAGCTCGTGCATGACATAGGTAAGTTTCACCAAGGCCTTTAAGAGCTGGCACATATGTTCGATTGGTTGTTAAGATGTGTTTAAACTGTTCCGCTGACTCGTCGTATAGTCCCAGCATTTGCCGTATGTTGGCTATTTGAAACATTGGATACAATGCTTTTGGATCCAGCTCTCCCACTCGCTGGTATGACCTCAGTGCTGAGGTGTACGAACCTCGTGCAGCATATGCATCTCCCAAGCATTCCCAGCAGTGACTGATCATTTCAAGAAAGACACACTAATTAGTAGAAGTAGTTCTTTACTTCATAAGGTAGTGCTTTTATTAGAAGACCATGTATTGTAGAAGAAATGTATTAAAAATAAATCAATAACTTAAAGGTGGATTTGAAATTGAATGTACGTAATTTTATAGTATAGTACTACGTCTATTGACTAATGAATTTGGCTCTAAAACATGCACACATCACTAACCTGTCATTTGGATCAGCCCTGATAGCCGCTCGTAAACAATTGATTGCCTGTTCAAAATTCTTTTGCTCCAGCTCAAGTAATCCTAATCTCACCCAAGCCCATTTCGCTCCACCACATCTTGATTCTAATGTAGCACTCTTCAAAAGCTGTGAGTATCCTTCCTGGAATAAACACAAAGATTGCGGAAAAGAGTATTTGGTAGGAATGGCGCAATAGCATGCCACTATCTAGAAAACCTAAAATTAATAAACATATTTTTGAATGTACGTTTATTAATTTTAAATTTTCTACATAGTGGCATGTAGTGTGTAAAATGCTAGGTATCAAGGTTACATGAATACATAAATGGGTAGATTTAAGATAGACTCGTGCCTACAACTAGCTAAATATTTAAGTATCCGCTAACTTGTTTTTGCCAACCACCAATCAGAAGCTTTGAAATCATGTCAGCTGACACCCAAATTATGTAGAACACAAAGACCGGGCATGAGTAGGGCCTATGATAGATTTATGTTACATGAATATTGAATACATAAATGTGCATTCCGAGTGCAGTGATACTTATCTCACGGTTACCCATAACAGTTACCAAGTTATAACCATTTAATTTAAAATTAAAAATCATAACTGTAGAAAAAAATGAATGCAGGAAGACAGGATCCCGAAAATTGAGTTTGAGAAAGAAGCAGGGAAAAAGAAAAGAAAGAGGGGAAGACCAAGACTGAGGTGGGAAGAAGTGATAGCAATGGACGTGGAAAGAAGAAATGCAACTTGGGAAGAGGTCAATCAGGAACGATGGTGGGAAGATAGAAAAGTATGGACAGAATTTGTAGAAAGAGCAGAGGAAGAAGAAAGTGAAGAGGAGGAGCCGGAGGAAGTTAACATGAAGGAAGCGTCAGGCATGGCCAGCCGGCTTCGATGTACCTAGGGGCCAGAATATGATGGGATTAAGTTCCTATCCCCTACCCGACTTCATTGTTGGACACAGGGAGCAGATATAAAAAAAAAAAAACTATAGAACTGTACCAGAAGTATGTTGGGACAAGAACATTTTCAAGCTGTAAGTGTTATCATTGAACACAAGAAAGCTCAACTTCTCAAAAAACGTCACCAGGACATTGTCAACCTGTTTGCGGGGACTACAGCCAAATCTAAGTATCCGCACTGCTACAACCGCACTGCTACTGTGTAATGCGCACTGGATAAAGGCGCCTTGGTTCCAATCGGTTGGAGAGTGTGGTATCTGTATTCACGTCAATCTGAAGTGCTGTCATCTAAGCCGATTGCGAATTCAGCCAATCACATCACAGGCCGTGGCTGCGTACGCATTGCGGAGTCGCTTTGATGTGTATATCACTTATCAAAGTAAATTCTATCCTCCAGCTCGCTTGCCAAAGCGTATTAGATCGGAGACGCATTGTGGAAAATTCGACGTGTATACCACACTCTTCTTCTTCTTCTTCTTCTTCTTCTTCTTCTCAAATGCCCACATTTGGCTATCATGCCATCATGCTGGATCTGGTCAACCAGTCACACTCTGCAACTGATTGGAACCAAATTGCCTTCGTCCAATGCGCATTAAATTTGCATGATAGTCATTACATAACTATCAAAACAAAACCGCTATAGTAAAGAAAAGTAACAAATATATGTACATAATATGACTAGGGCCTCTGAGGTACATATACAGTATTTAACTATTTCTCACATTATTTGGAAAGTACTATACTGAACTCAGAACACAATAAACACAATGATATAATATTGTTTTAGTGGACTAGAACGTACCTCGTTTTTCAACAACCTGTATGTGTCTCCGAGACCAACTCCAGCTTCTTCAGAGAGAGGATTTAATTGATAGGCTTTCAGAAAGCATCGCCTAGCTTTCTCTACATCCCTTACCTCATGACTGTACTCTTGACCTAAACCTATGAAGCATGTAGAGCAATATGGAGCCAGTTTAGCAGCCTGTAACAACAGTTAAACCGTTCATAATACATATCATGTTCATGTGGTGTGACGTTTCAGATTATTTCCTACAGCCACAAAGGTGAATACAAAACAAACTGTGAAATGCATGATGGAAGAGAGTATGCCCGAGAATATATAAAAGGGGAATGGAAGGGGGATTTCTATTTGCTGCAAAAACAATGTGTCACAATCAGCTTATATTACCAGTTGCTGAGGTGGCTTGCTGTTCCTTCCAACTACCGATGATGGCAGTACGATATGTACATACATAAAACCACATTTAGTGAAATGGCAATAATTTAAATGAGTGATGACCCTGCAGAAAGTTTGGGTTTGCTCTTAGATTCAACTTTTAATTCAAAATTTAATTTGAATTGTAGGGGGACTACTACTACTACTAGGTATTATTATTCTAGAAATGTGTTGAATCCCCAATATAGTTAGTCTGGTTACACATTCTATGCAGTAATTTACCTTTAAGAATGCTTGTAAACTCAAGTCATGCCTGTCATCATCACGATATACATGCCCCAGTTCTAACCAGAGCTGTGCAGAGTTGGGGTCTTCATCAAGGCCAGCATTCAACATATCTGCTGCTTCCTTCCACTTCGAAGTTTTCCTGAGAATCAGGGCCCGAAATAATTTAGACACAGGCCGATGTTGATTGTCCTGCTCAAGCTTGTGTATAATTTCCTCAACTAATAGTTCATTGATGCCGAGCTTTATAGACGCTCTCACTAAGCTTATTTGAAATTCTGCATTTCCCTGATGTACTTGAAGCAGCTGAAAAACAAAACCGTGCAAAGAAAATTATAGGAATTGTAAGAACATAACTATATATATATAGCAAATATACTTACATCGAAACAAATAAGCCAAAAAAAAACAACTGTTATCTCCCATATGATCTGCTTGTTCAATAGTTTTAAGTTTTAACAGGAAAATATTTAATATTCTACTGTACCTCTTGAGATCTGGAAACTGCATTTTCCAAAGCAGCTTTTGTATTTTGCATACTGAGGGCTGTTGTTAACACCACTTGAAGCTGTTTTACAAGATGCTCATTTACTGGTTCTTGATTGAGAGCAATTTTCAATGCTCTTATAGCATAATACTCAGCATCATCAAAGCAATGCATTTGTAAGTAACATTGGCTTATTAGAGATAAAGTAGCTAATGAATCGCCAACTGCAATGAAGAGATTAGTATTTTTGCATTAATTAGAAGCTATAAAATAGTACATTTAACGACATCAGCCTTGTCATTAAATTACATAAAATATTAGGGCTGCCCAACGATATCGATAATTCGATACGATATCGATAATGGAAAAATAATTCGATATCGATATAGAATTAATGTATCGTACGTTTCGCAATATCGATCAAGTGTCAACTATCGTAAAAAAAAAAAGTTTGGCGGCGTTGTGCTTCTGCATTTTTGTGATACATACACTGCAACATTCGCGTTGGTACCTACTCGCCCTCACCGCCCGCCGCCCGGAAGTCTGTTGCGCCTGCGCTCGTTCTGCCAGTCTGTCACACTCACGTCACGTCAATCACAACATCGCTGTTTTGCGGATACATTTTAAATAATACAACACACAAATTGACGTACATAGTAAAATATTTCGACGTTAAGTTATTCATATTAAATGGTCATAATGAATGGTCTCTGGCTGGTATGAAAACAAAAATTACGATATCGGCGATATCGATACCGAGTTTAAAAAATTCGATATCGCGACACGATATCGATAATTACATCCGCGATATCGATATGAATTTTTTTATCGTTGGGCAGCCCTATAAAATATACATAGCATCACAATAGCATTGTGTGAAATTGTAATTTGTAATGAAGAAAAGGTGATATGTTAAAAGTTAAAATTAAGTCTATTGGCAGGTAGAACCTACCACAAGAATGTATTGTATTTAAACACAACCCAGACCCACTTGGCACAGGCAAGTATATCAGGTACTGGTTGTCACTTTAGTTTGAGAAACTGTTTTGGGTAGCCTACCGGTATCTAAGAAGAATTCCAATGCAGTATGTCATACTATATTCTGAGAATTTGACTATAACTGACTATACTGACTGAACTGACTGACTATAACTATTGACTATACTGTAATACTTAAAGAAAAGAATTGTTTCAAAGTGAAAGGCCCTCAAAGACAATCTTCTTAACGTACCTTGTTGCAATAGTTCCCTTGCTTCGTAAAAGACATTACTTTTAAAAAGCTGAGCACCTTTAGCTAGCTTGGCCATTGTAGAATCAGGATTATGAACCAAGAGTTTGTCGCATAAAACAATGACTTCGTTTTCTGAGAAGCACGACTTGTCACCATGTTCGAGAGATTCCTCACTATAAACTTTGCAGAGCCATTCTAATGGAAATTCTTCGTTGGGAAACAGTGTATGCACACTCTTGGCTTTATGATAAAGAAGTTTGTTTTTCTTATGTTTATAGAGGATCTTAAGGTATGCCTTATTGTACTCTAGAGAGACTTCCACGGGGTTGCCAGCATCTTCAGTAGCTTCTGCAAGAACACCTTCCAACTAGAAATAGAAACAATTTAAAACTATGCCTTTCAGTATGATTAGGGAACAACAATTGCTTAGAAAGAAGAAAATAAAATCACCATGGTATCATATTCAGATGGAAGTGGTTTTATTTGTAGTAGCAACGCAATCAATGTCTTCCGAGCTACTCTTGCCAGATCCTCTGTTGCCGATGTCAATTCTTTCAATACGTTCACACAAAGGCTGGTATTCTCCGGTACACTTGCTAATGTAGCCAGTTTTTTGCAAGTTTCCATAAATTTACCAATATCACTGAAAGAAATTAGTGGATTGTCAAGATTTGAAATAAAAGTTACAGGCATGCATACATGATTTATAAATTAAATGCTATCTTCTATTTCATAAGTGCCCACATTTGGCTATTACGGAAATACAAACCTTTCCATCATCAATATTTTATGGTAAACGTCAATCAACTGCTTGTCTTCGTTTATGGTTTTAATCTCTCTTTTCTCGTATAATGATGCTAGACCTTGGTACGCAAGTATTTGCTTTGGTGCTACTCCAACTGCTTTAAGAAAAGCCTTTTCAGCATGATCTTTCTGCCCGGAATCTTGAAGCGCAGCACCAAATAGGACCAGCCCATTATAGTTATTTCGGTCAAATGCTAAAACCAGCTGTAAAATATAAAATATTGGTTTTAGAGTTGATTTTAGTATTTTCTACACTCAATAGGGAACATGCATACGATTTTTTTTAGTGTAACAAGTACTTAGTTTTATAGTCTGGTGTCCAACAATTGCATTTGCAAAAGTTTTTTTTTTTAAATTATTATTGAACGGGTCTAATAATGAATTGAATATCACATTTATTTGAATTTCCTCTTGCCGCGAAGAAACGCGCGCTGATTGGTCGGCGGCCTCTGTGACGCAGTATGATGGTTTGGCCTGCGAGCGCGCGACTGCTACAGCTGTGTTTCAGTGCACGATGAGCGATCATTCACGCCCAACGTCGTGTTGTTGTCAGTAGCTCGTATTGCATGAACTAAAATGACAGACGGAGGCTTTGCAAAGACCAACAGCACAAATTTACCGCAGATAGATGGTTTTATGGTGGCGAATTTCTTTGCGGGAAATGATCAGTTCACTGGAGCGGGAGATTTCGTGACGATATCGAGCTGGTTTAGTAGTCCCAACACTTCTTAAAGACACTTGAAGTCTTGTTGATACTCGAGAGCTTGGATGAATGAGGGTCATGGACACTTCCCCCTCCCCCCTCCCTACAGATGCCCACCCAAAACATTGTGAATGTAAACAATACTTAGTTTATGGATCAAGCAGATGTTAAATCACAATTTTTATTATATTCCTCTTTATTTATTTAAAACTTGAATTACAGTTGCTAACCCCGTGACAAATTTAATAACCTCTAACCCACCACTACACGCTTTAAACGTTTATCCTTCCAATCCCTAGACTGAGTTCATTATCTAATTTAAAATAAAATAAAAATGTAACTATGCGATGTTGATATCGGTTTTCAAATAATTATTGCGATCTGTAATTTATTGTTGGCATCTGGTGTTGGCATGTAATTCTAAGTAAGTATTCTAAGGTAATTCTAAATAACATAGTATTTAGAATTACCTTGGTTCACAGCTGTGTGCACGTTGATAGCCTCTTGAACAGAGCTGGCAATCTTTCTTTTCTTGACTGCAGACCTTTCGTTTGGAGTAGAAGCAAATCTCTGTCCTTGACAATCGAATATATGGGGAATTACGTCGTTTTTACATTTTAGTCGGCCACCCATTAAATTATATCTCGTCCAGTTCTCCATATCGTCTTCAAGCTAAATATACGAAAATAATATCACACTCCTAATGCTCCTAATTGATATAGGGTTCTTACTGACATCTCGTCTCGCTGCTTCCAACCACTGTCTTCGTCGTTTATTGGTTTTTGGCACACACACAAATATCTTTACACATGGGTACTATGCACCACTTATAAGCGCCAGAAGATGTTTTAGTCTCCATAGTGCACAATGTTCGATGAGCGGTGTGGGCGAACGCGTGCAGACGACTGCGCGACACCGGCAGACTACTATCATGTAACGTCACTAGCGATTCATCATGGCGGCGGCCGTTTTTTTCGCGCCAAAAAAGTGTACGCTACTAAAACTATTATTTTGAGGGGTAGAATGACTCGATTTTTAAATTGTAAAGACATAATATCAGTTAATATCGTGTACTGATTATAAAAATCACATTAGAAAGTTAAGTGCAAGTTCCCTATTCTCAAAGGACATACTCAAACTTTAGATGTTAATCATTTTAAAATGTTTGTTATAGCTGAATAAATATATATCCAGAGTTTTTGTGTTTGCCTTTTATTTAAATTTCTTCTTAATACAATAGAACAAGTGATGAAGCAAATGGACATTTTGTACCTGTCTGTATTGTAACATGACAGACTGCCAGAGGTCCTGGAAAATTGGCTTTTTTGTGAAGAAA
The DNA here is from genome assembly GCA_945910005.1 of Isoperla grammatica. Lineage (NCBI taxonomy): Eukaryota > Metazoa > Arthropoda > Insecta > Plecoptera > Perlodidae > Isoperla > Isoperla grammatica. The sequence continues at coordinate 61,119,878 of OX246738.1, forward strand.
ATTATTTTAAATTGTAGTTTCAGATCAAATGATTTTTTCCCAAAATGTATGCCTACATCTTTTTCACAGGGGGGGGGGGGGGGGGGGAATAAATTTTAAACCCCCAAGGGTGAGTGAGGTGGATGTAGGCCTAGTGTTTGTAATTTAGAGTTTGTTTTATTACATTATTTATCTCCCTCAACTAGTTTTCGACATAGTAGAGTATTTTTTTTTTTCCTTCTTGTGCCAAGATGGCTTTTTCAGCCATTCTTTTGTCAATTACTATCCAATATAAAACAGCTTCCTTTTCTGGCCTGCTCCAGTGGCATGCCGTCCATGGAAGCAATGGAAGCATTGCTTCCATTTTATTTTTAACTAAATTACCTATGTATACCCTCAATGCTGGTTAACAATATCGCTTAACAGTAACACTAAAATAGAATAGGGAACTTGCATGAATTTTCTACAGCTCTGAAAGTACGTGGAATATATTGTTATTCATCTGAAGACATCACAAACCTAATTTAAAAGTTTTAAAATTAACTCATTATACTTCTATACATGTTCAAAGATTTTGATTATCTGTTTCCCGCACTATTATTTTTAAACGGTATGTGACGTCACATGCCATGAAAATCACTGCTTATATGAATGACTTTGCATATAACCTCCTTGGACTTTGCCACCGCCTCCTAGACGAAACAATCACATTTTCAAGGTCATCAAGCTAACCTTGTCAAAATTTTTACGCAAGCCGTTGTCAAGTCTGCTTTATATGAATAACAACACCCAATATTTACTGATATTCTATGAAAATAGGTTTGGTATTATTGTTTTTATAGTAACTGGGCTTCAAAATTAATTACTACGCTTACTAGACATTAATTCGATTTTATATGATTTTGGATATGATAATTTCCAAATAAACGTTATGTTATTTATCTTTCTTTGATTGGTTGATTGCTGATACATGGCAAGTGACGTATGCCCCGTTTTTCCCGCCATAAATATGTGTGAAACTTTCAGCTCGTTTTTATAAATGAAACTTAATTCTATGTCACCGAAATAAAATATTTTTGTATTCAGGACGTTAATCTTAATCTAGTAAAATGCTAAAAAAACATTATGCATGTTCCCCATTAATGAACCAACTTAACTACCCGAATTATTCAAAATAACTGACAGCGTAATGAAAAATCCTTGTACCATATTCTACGAGTTTGAATTCGAGCGGGCTTCGCTGTAGGCCAAGCGACGAGGGTGGCCGAGGGTTGACGAAGAAAAGCCGAGTGGAAGCAATGCCTCCACCCGGCACCCGTAAACCAGACTGTTCCGAGAGACACGTGGGTTTGAAAGTTGTTCCGTGTTTTTACCTCTTTATAACCGTAAAACTGTTTCGTTTATTTTCTTAATTCATTCAGTGTGAGAAGGGATGCGATTCTACATTGATTAGTTGATTATTTGAGTATAATTGTAGTGTGTGACAAGTGTTTGGTGTGTTGTTCGTCTACGTGCGAATAAGCAATATGAAGGATTGCTTCCTAGTCTGCGCTCTGCGGGCTCGATCGGATCGCTTGCTGTGGGCCAAGGATCTAGGTCTAGCGCGGATGTGGAGGATCTAGGTCTAGCGCGAATGTGCACTCCTTTCTGAATTTGTACAACTTTCAATAACCATGGTCCATGAATATGATTGAATGTTGTGTAATCGATGAATTATTGCGCGCCCACTTAGCACTCGTTCTTTTCAAGACAAATGTGCAATTATTGAGAGTGGCCGACCAACACCAGCTCTGACAAATCTCAATACAAAAACTAAAAAATGCACTCGGCATTTTAGCACTGATATTTTATGATGGATCAGATTTTTGTTCGTGAATTTCTAATAATAAATTGCCTAAAACTCGTTTAAAGGCTCTTACGGCAATCACGATAATCCAAAAAAATCCGGGGCTATGCGCCCCGGACCCGCATTGACTGCGGGGCTTTCCCCCCAGACCCCCCATGCATATACTAGGTGGAGGGGTCTCACAAGTGCCATTGCTAGGGGTCCGTGAAAACGGTTTTATTTTTCATTAAATTTCGTTTTTGAAGTAACAAATTTCGGTGTTATTCAAGAAAAGCTGTATTTTGACGGTTTTATCCATATTCCCTATATTTTCACGCATGTAGCGTTTCATTTACAACTTACACGTGGGTGCTTTTTCTGCGAGAAGTTTGAATATGCATTTATACAGTGTTACAATTGAGACACTATTTTTTCCAGATTGTCGCCTACCGGCCAAAAAAAAGGAAAAAATGGGCTTATAATTAAAAATCTCTGATTTTTCATCTTTTTCGTCATTAAAAACACGAATAATACGAATTTCGGTGTTATTCACCGATTTGGACGATTTTCGGTGTTTGGCGGTGATTCAATTTTGACATTTTCATGTTTAAAATCGATCAATTCATATGCTTATTTTGTGAAATACAATGATTCTTACATATTTCGGTGTTATCGTTATTCGCGAAATACACGGACCTCTAGCCATTGCCAAAGGATAAGGTAAAAAAGTAGTTGCTTCCCCCATTAGAAAAGTCACGGCATGCCACTGGCCTGCTCATATCATTATGCAGGGAGTCAATAAAAACCTTGAGGGCAGCACATCTAAAAAGATGTGCCCTGTCCTGTACATCAGAGCCACACAATTTGCACGTGGCAACCCAACCCTGCACTATTATACTAACCCAACCCCCTAAAGTATCCACCCCTATACTCAACTCAATTAGAATAAGACAGTCTTGAAAAATGTAAATGCAATTTTGTCCATGTTTGTCCCTTAATTAATTACAATTGTACAACATTTTGTTACCTTGCAAAGTTTTACAGCAGTCTTAAAGTCTTTTCCTTTAATAGCTTCTCGTGCCTCTTTGAGAGTGGATTTAAGTTTGCTTTCATCCATTGTAGGTCTGACAGCTAGGACTAACACAACTATATTCCCTAGGAATATAGTGAATGGGCTGCAGCTGCACAAGACTTGGTGAGTTGATATACTTTTCAGTTTTCACTAAAATGTTAAAATACAGCTAGATTAATAATTACAAAATACTGTACTATACCTACAAATACAATTCAAATCAAATCAAATCAAACTCCATTTTATTCTCATATCTTAAATATTATGTACATAAGAATAAGAATAATAAGTTCATACACAACATAAAATGGTAGCATAGATAAAGGTACTAATCGTGTACACTTTTAAATAGGAAATGTGTATATACAATTTACATAGTAGTAGTGTTTTATTAAGGTACCTTGCATAAAATAGTTAAGTTGAATATATACGTACTGATACAATACAAAAATAGTAGTATATGATTTTTTTTTTTTTTTTTTTTTTTTACAAAAATAGCAGTATATTATTGTAGGGTTCTAGTACCTAGTAGTGTAGTAGCTAACTTGCAAACTAACAATGACTAATTTTAATTATATAAAATAGGAGTGAATGTAATAAATGTACATACACTGCAGTCATTTGGTAGGAAGTGTGTAAAACGATTTACAAAGTACTAGTAAATGTTGGAGGTAAGTTGAATGTAATTAAGTTAAATAGAAAGATAATTATAAACATTTAGGGTTGTAAATTACTACGTATTATGTTGTGTTGTTTGTGTTACTTTTGTTATGTTGTACTATTGTGTTATGAGAAACCCGCCTAAGAATAAATTCTTGTGTGCGGGTTGACATTATTATGGTTTTGCTTTTAAATCCTGGCGAACTGTAGGTACAGCGTGTGTTATTTCCATATATAGAATTGTGATTTGAGTGTGCTTAGGGTGAAATAAATTGAGACGGTGTGTTTATAGGAGAAAGTGTACTAAAAGACAATGTGATGAGTTATTTTATACAATTGTTTGTTGAGTGAAATGGAACTGATTTTTTTGGAACTGATTTTGGAACTGATTTAAATATGCGGTACATGTTTTTCTAGATAGGCCTACTAATTCTTTCAGCAGACTATACATTTTTAAAACGTTTAAATAGTTTCAACTTTTGTTGCAACTCTTAAACCTTATGTCTGTTTGTCCACTGTTTTCCGTTTTCTAAAATATGCGTAGGCCTAACATAGGTAGGCTACAAAAGTTTCACTTTGGAACATTGACTTCTGAATAGTGATGACATCGAGTCTATAAATTTCGTACCGGCTTCTCCGCTCCGGAACCGGTTCCGGAGCGGGAAAAAGTTGGTACTAGTAATCTTAATTTTTCCGTTTTTTTTTTTTTTTAAGTTACAATATACAATCAGCAGGTCAAAAAAACCCTTTAATATAATTCTTCAAAGTTCAAACAATGCGCGCGTCCTTGAACACGCTTGGCCTATTGTGCGATCTGCTAATGGGATGGGCCTAGTATAGCTGACTGTGAGTGAGAAAAGAAGAAGGTGTTGATACGTAGGCCTAGTTACACAAAAAAAAATGCAATTATAATTATCAAATCAAATAAATCAATTATTTATTTATTACAAATTTGAAATAACATTTTGTTGAAACAAAAATAGCATTACTGTAGCATTAACAAAGGATGAATTAGCCCTTTTAGCACTCGAGGCACTCATGTTGTCGGTCTTAACTCAAAATAAATCCAAATGAAATCAACACCACTTGAATGTCGCGTGTCGGCTGCCAACCTGCTAGTGCCTGTGCGTATCACGTGACGGCAGAGCGTGCGCGGACTCGCCGCTACACCATCCCTTTTTCATAAGTAGTTCGCATATTTCGAAAAAAAATAGAACCGGTGTGAAAAGTCGGAACTGGTTCCCGGCTACCCGATGTTATCACTACAAGTCTTAAATCAAAATAAATCAAGTTAGGCCTATTTTGTTCTTAGTTTTTGAGCCGCCGGGACCGGAAAATATTTCTTCTTTAATCCACTTCACATCATACTAAGTTGTGTAAGTTTTTCAATCAACAATTTTTATTGCGGTTCAAAAACACTTTGGAGAAGGGTATGAACTATTTTCAGTTCATCATCTTTATTGTTTTTTTGTTAATTGTCGTTTTAATTTACTGGTACGACGAGTGTAGCCTATTTGTACCGGTAGATTCAAATAATGATAAACAAAATAGGCCTAGTAGGCTACCGTTCCAATTTTTTTTAAATTAAATCTTTGGAAAGTTAGGACTAAGTGCCAGTTTATTCAGCAATCGAGTCTGCGTAGACAACAGGTTACCACCATTCTATAGGTGCTTACGTGAACCTGATGCAAGCTACTTGATCGAGTTAACTGGATTCATCGTAATCACGGTATGGATTAACTCAATCCGGGGCGGTTCAGGAATGGATGCACTATTGGGCGAGTTATTTTGCAGTGTGCAGATAAAAACTGTTTGATTTTGATCACAGTCACACCTCTAAGCCTAGGCACGAATTACTCGTTCACTTAATTACTTTACTCATTCTTCTCATTTGCGGCGGTGCTACCTCGCCAGTGGCAGAAAAACAGCTTCCTCCAGTGGCGTAACTAAGGGGGGGGTTTAGGGGGTTAAAACCCCCCCCGAAACTACATCGAGAATGATCTTACCTAATACTACATTAACTTAATACTATATTGTAAGATAAGATCATTAAACCACTTCAGTGTATAACAATCGTAACAAATAACATTTTCATAATATTTATACACTTCACTTAGATAAGATACATAATTTCTTTCAATAATTCAATCATCAATAATTCAGAAATGTATAGATAAATGGAATGAGGAAACACAGGAATTTAACATGAAAATAAGTAGTGAAAAGAGTGAAATGGTAATAGTAACCAAGAAAAGTAAACCAAACCAGAAAAAGATAACACTACGTGGAGAAGAGCTGTCGATTGCAGAAGAATTCAAATACCTGGGAAGTATGATGACAAAGGACGCCAAAATAACAGCAGAAATATCAAGGAGAATCGTACTTGCAGACAAGTTCTACCAAAGTGTACGAAAACTACTATGGAAAGAGGAAATATCAAGCAGATGTAAAATGCTATTATACAAAATGTACTTCCTCCCAATTTTGTCTTATGCATCAGTGACATGGACAATAGGAGGAAAGGACGAGAGCAGATTACAAGCAGCAGAGATGAAATTCCTAAGAAGTGCAGTGGGCGTAACGAAACTGGACAAGGTACGAAGCAAAACAATAAGACACAAATTAGGAGTGGAAACTCAACAAGACAAAATAGGAAGAGAAAGACTTAGGTGGTATGGACATATGAAAAGAATGAAGGAAGACAGAATCCCAAGAAGAGAATTTGAACGTACATGTGGGGGAGTACGAAGAGAAGGCCGGCCAAGAGATAGATGGAGGGACCAAATAAAGCAAAGCATCGAAGAAAGAGGTGAATCATGGGATAGGATTAATGAAGAAAGACGCTGGGAAGACAGAAAGAAGTGGAGAGAATTATTAGAAACGGCAGTTATAGAAGAAAACGAAGAAGATGAGGTGCTGAGCCTGGCTAGCAAGCACTAGAAGATAGCCCGAGAAACTGGTGACTTGTCACCCCCCGACCCGACGAATGTTGGATAAGGGTGTTTGATATATATAATTCAATTATATTTATGATTTCATCTACAACTAATATACCTTTCGCTCGAACCAGTAAAAGTGAGGGTACCTATAAATAAAAATGCATTAAGCTAATATTACAATTTACAGTATCACGTTCTGTGGATTAAAATTTAAATGTATGTGACGTGACCACAATGTTTCACTTATAGCAGTAGTCGTTCGAGTAGTATTATTGAGTCTAAAAGGCACGAAATAATTATAGAAGTGAAAAAAAATTTCGCCTTCGGCGAAGTGGCCTCCGGCGGCTGGGGCTGCGCCCCAGACCCCTTTCAATCCCCTCATCTCAATTTTCCCTAATTAACCCCCCCCGAAATAATTCCTAGTTACGCCACTGGCTTCCTCCCCCCACTTTCGGCACAAGCCGTGCGTCCATTATTAAAAAAGTTTTACTACGAGGGCATGCACTTAAAATTAACAATATAATATAAGATAAAATAAACTAACCTAGCTTCTGCCTCTCCCTCTATAAAGATCATCTCATCACAGATTTCTCATCATAAAATGTTAAATATTTCATTCCCTCGGGACAAGATTTTTCACATATAACTCTGATATTGTCTGAAACTTGCTGCCATTGATTCATATTGCCGCCACAATATGGTGTCCGGATCCAACTAACGGATCACCAGGTATTGTCTGAATATTGTCCTGATATTGTCTGAAACTTGCTGCCATTGATTCATATTGCCGCCACAATAGCCAATGGTGTCTGGATCCAACTAGGCCTAGCGGATCACCAGATCACGTTCACGAACATGGATCCGATTAACTCGATCAAGTACACGTAAGACATTTCATGATCTGAGTTACTCGGGTCAGGTTTGCCTTATATGATTTAGCAAACGGGGATCCCCAGTAGAATTCTGCATCTACACTAGGGCCTAGGCCTAGTGCAAAGAACCGTGTTTCCCTAGTAGGCCTAGGCAGGCCTACAAAGCAAACTCCAATAACGTTTAAGAGTGACGTCAATTTTTTAGTGGGAAGTGAGAAATTTCGCACTTTACGAGTTGTCGCCATCAAATTCGGTCAAAATTATTGAGCCAATGCTAGCCTATAACTTCTTCTGTGCTTGCTAGAAAATGTCAACTATGGGCTCTCTAACCTACAAAGTTAGCTGTTTATGGCTGGTTGTCCTGTCAGAACGCAACCACACATAATGTAATTTTTATTACATAGTATTATATTTAGTTATATTGTTTTTAAACCAGAGGTCACTACACATTTCCATTAGGGGTTTTACAGCGTGTAGTCATTAATTAATAATTATACGTACCTAATACACCGACTTTTGTTTACTTTCTAGAAGTTCCAACTACTCTCACAACGCGCACTGCTTGGCACCGTAGCACCAAAGCACTACACAAAAAACCCACCGCCAGCTAGCTTGAGCAGAATTTTGGTCTTCGCGATTCGCGCGAACATGGGTCAAACTTGTTTGGGGAAATCATAGGTACTTTGGTACTATTATAAATCCATGGTGAAATAAAGCAAACGGAAAGCAACCACGGACAGCCGAAGATTCTCAAATCACAGGAAAGGCAAATGGAAGAAAAGCAGTTGCGCACACACCGCGATGTAAGATAAAAAGTCTACAAGAAATAACGTTTATTTCATCGAAATTCACCGCGGGATTTTCCGGTACCTGGTTGTTGCGCGTGGAGTGAAAACACTATTCTCCAATCAGAAAGCGGTTGGCCAATCATTTGGCCTTGGGATGTTGGTTTTCTAAATTTCATTTTCGAAAATTTGCGTGAAAGATGTCTGGAAATTTTTCGCTGTGTAATAGAAATTATTTCATTGTCAAATTAATTTTTATTTGAAATATCAATCTTTGATTGGTTATCGCTCACTCGTCGATGATGCTTGGAGCCTACAGGGTTGGTTAAGTAACTTTAAATTAAAAGGTCCCCCACTGAAAATCAGTCTTGTTACTTGATTGGGTAGACTCTTAAATATGAATTTATTTATTGATTTATTTATCATAATCGACATTTTCTGGAAAAATAGGTGGAAATTTGTCTATGGAAACTTTTTAATATGGAAAAGTTTCTATCTGATAATTTCTTACCCACATCCCTAAGCACCACTCAGTCGAGGCGGTCCCTTCTCGTGGTGACCGGTGCCCGCAAAGATAGCTCGCGTGCATATAGATAACACACAAAAACAAACTTAACCATCCCTTTACTCGCTCATGAAAAAATGTTAAACATTAAAAAATTACTTTTCTTGAATTAAATGGCAGCAGTATAATAGGCCAAGATTAGACAATGGTGTAAAGTAAAAATAATACATTTTAATTGATATTTCCAATTGTTCTTTAAATTGAATGTTAAATACGAATAGTTTTGATAAAATGCAAATTTCAGACATATAGTATTGGACCTCAATTTTTTTCTTATAAAATAGACTGTATATTTCATTGAAGTATTGAACTCAAATATGTTAGTCCGACATCCGGACACCATCCGAGTTTGAAGAAACAGGTAATTCAATTTGGGGTTATATATACCCCACGCGAGTACATGGCGTTAAAAGAATTCGCGCGAAAAATGCAGGTTTAATATTCCTCGATATCACAACGCAAAAAAAATTGTCAGCAAAATATCATACGTATAAACGTGATTTTTTTGTATGCAGGAACTCAAAGAATGCATGGATACGTCGCGACGCCAGTTGTCGCTCGGGATTCTAGACTTTCCGAAGTACACCATCATTGCTTTGGGGTGGTGTATACTGTCTTGCATCAGTTATCTATTTTATTGAGAACGTGTGTGGGAAGAATGCGTCATGGAACCGCCAGACCCTTCGACAGTTTCTTTGAAATGAAAATTGGAATTCATAAAAATACAAGAGAGAGGACGTAATAACAAGTATAATTGTAACCGATTTTTTGTTTACCAGACCAGCTTTTAATTCTGACATCAAGGATGTTATGTCAGCATCCTTGATATTCCCCGTCAGGGTTGACCGGAACTTACCTTTGCCCATCCACTTAAGAATCGGAACAAGGTTTTCCTGTGTGTGAAAGGTAAAAAAAAACATCATGACAATCAGCATCGGTATCTTATCTAGCTGCACGGGGGAGATGAAATTGTACTGAATTGCCTTCTAGTGTGTAGCCGTAGTGCGAGTACGCAAGGCCGCAGAAAGGTCAGGCCACGGTCACAGCCGCAGGCAAGGAGCAGCCTTACTCTTATGGCTGTGATGTGAATGGTGAATTGATGACCTATTTTCGTACGGCGTTATAGCAACAGGTTTTTAATGTGAATGTGAGAGAGTGTAACCTACGTCATTCATTCGTCAAATTGTTCTGCGATATTCCTTTCTACAACTGTTTACTTATTAAATAATTATTTAAATAAGGAAAGTTCGTGACAAGTTTCAGTAGAATACGACGCAAATTATTCCCTATCACATGAACTAGCCGAGATTGGCTAGTATGAATTTATATTTGCATCACTTCTTGTGGACGAGCTTTGAAGAAATTCTACGAATGTGCTTGCGTTTTAAAACACAGTAGAGCGACAATGCGATAAAGAGTGAATTACATTTCCGACTAGAGTTAACAAGCTCCTGTCTGCAGTTATCAAGCTTTGGCCAATTTGTATGTCGGAACTCGAAACTCGAAACATTAATTTTTCTATTTACCAGTGATTTGTGTTGGTAATAATAATAAATCGCTGCCACTTCATGATATAATATTATATTATAGAGATCGCGACATGTTCAGCATATTAAACGGTTGCCTTACACTAATTATAGCATCAATGTCATCCATACCACATAATGTTTATTTTCTAGTTTGCTGTTGAGTAATGACATTGAAACATACAATAGTATGGAGATTGACTAATCTACCGCTCAGATACGCACGCGAATCTTTCATTTTGTCTTATTTAATCGTTTGGTAGGTATCATAATGCGTTTAAAATTGACAAAAATATATCACACAACATACCATGGGCACGAACTGATGGCACAACTCACACTTCCATTGTTTTGGTTGTTATCCCAGGGCCTAAGTTTGGTCTGTGTTCTGACGTGATAATTTGTTTTGTATCTAGATAAAGGTAATGCTCCAAAAAATTATCTAGACCAAATAAACGATAAAGTTTAAAATCTATCTACATGAAAGATAAAAGATAAAACATAATTATCTAGATCATTTTTAGGTAAATACAAACGTGTTTGTGGAAGAAATAAATGCTACAACAGTAACCTTATCAATCGTGACATGTTTTATACTACCTCCTACATACACTTATGGACATTGGTAGTTGACGAGGCCCCTATTTCATTCACAAGATATTTTTTACCACAATATTCAAATACAAAAAATATTTAATTATTTCAAAATTCATGAACCATGAATCATGATGTAGGATTTAAGTTTCAAAATCTAAAAAAAAAAAAAAAAAAATGCATTTATAAAAGCACAGACAATCCCTTATCTGTGATAAAAGCATCAAATATAAGATAAAATATATAACAACGTTAACTAGATAGATTATCTAAAATATATTGTCTAGCTAGATTGTTATATCTAGAGAAGTCACAGCACTGTATTATAAACAGGTACCTAAATAAAAAATAAATAAATAAATTCACATTTAGAGTCTACCCACTCAGTAATTAAACTGATTTGCAGTGGGGGACTTTAATTAAAAGTGACTAAACCAACCCTGTAGGCTTCGAACATCATCGACGAGTGAGCGATAACCAATCAAAGATCGATATTTCAAATACGAAACATATGAAAAAGTGATTGGACAGTGCGAACACCTGCGTACAAATGCCAGAATCAACAAGGCCGATTCAGAACAACTTTGAATTTATTGAGTGCTTCGTTGCTAGGACGACTCCAAAGTCACCGTTTATTTATTCCTAAGCCAAGAAGTAATGGAATTGAATCCACATTAGAAGTTAAAAAACTTCTGCCTGAAGCGGGATTTGAACCCGGGACCTTCTTTCATGTGTACTGTCTCAAGTGCGTGCATGGCCGCTGTATCCACCTCTAAACGAAAAAAGCCACCGTATAGTTACTTCTTATCAGTGATATTTACCTTATCAGTGGTATTTATGTTTTCCTTCGTTCTAAAGACAGTACATCATTCATTGAGGATTGAGATTCATTCATCACTCTTATTTATTTACTATTGGGTCGCCCTCATTAACAGTCTTGTCGTTGTTGTTGTCGTCGTACACTCATAGATACGACTTACATGGAAAGAACAGGAAACAGATAAAAACCTTAAATTTACTAATATTAAATATTAATAGAAAATTAATAGAAAATAGAATGACATGTAGCTACGTATCATGATTGTGTTTTAAAACTCACAAGTCGCTTTACGCGGCAATAAAAATAACAATTGTAAAGCTAACTCTCATAATTATATGTATATTGTATAGTCACGTCCATTAAGCATTATTCAGTAGTGTAGTAAATACGACGTACGACATAAATACGACAGCTACACAAATCAACTTTGTTTACCTTGCGTTTCCCAATCCTGGCCAAATAATATGAAGCTAAAACAAAATTCGCTTCCGGCGGCTATACGGACGCCCCTGACCCCACGCTTGTTTGTTTACGATGCTCGCCCAACACGCTGTGTTGTTACAACTCAGTTGTATAACATGTTATAATGCGCAGTAAAGGCGTTTGCGCAATCTTTTGTTGTGTGCAATACACCGTCAAAATGAGTGTTATAATGGTCGTTATTTAACATCCAAACTAGAATCTAATCTAAACTAATAACAATGATATGTATAATAATTGATATTATGATTTATAATAAATACATAATAACGATGATAAAATAATAATAATAATAATAACAATAATAATTATTATTATTATTATTATTATTATTATTATTATTTTTATTATAAAAGTTATACTATATATTTTATAAACAAAACTCAACTATCATACCGGGCGCATGTATATAATATGGTATAGTGCAGTGTTTGTGAATATTGAGATAATTGGTTATTTCTTTGAGTATATAACAAATCATATTTCGTAGGAATCTCCTTTGTAGGGTGCATGCAAGGTTTACCTGATGTTGGGTTCCTCCAGGTATATTAGTTTCTTACATAGTTGGGAAGGAATGTCCAAAAACCTTTGGGAAACATTCACACAGAATTACTTGTGGTCGGAATCGAACAGGCTATCTGCCGAATGAGTACCGCTACCGCAGAGCAACCTCCTTTGGTCTGCTTATATTCCGTCACAAAATGTACAATCTTCCATCACAAATCTCACAAGCAGGACCGTAACTAGGGGTTCGTTAACCTGAGTAAATACCTGGGTAAAAAATCGGGACTTGTGCCATTTTGACTTGCTCACCAGTCACCAGTTACAAATCAGGCAGGCGTTAGCGAGCTCAGAACCGATATTAGCTGTACTACGCTTTAGAAGAAAAATGCAGCAGAGCTTGCGAAGTGAATCTTATAGAATAACTAAATGTTCACTATTTTTTTTTCTTGCGTTGAAGCAACCTATGTCAATTTTATTTTACACATAACTGAATTTCATGCACTTATGATGAGTCATTGGTGATTTTTTAGTTTATCATCTGACTAATCTTTTAACATTTTCCGGGGCTGTGCGCCGCATTTGCTTGGGGGCCTCCCCCCCCCCCCCATACCTTCTATTGTACTTTGCCCAACCATACCCGGGTGATTTTTGTACCCTAGTTACAGCCCTGCTCACAAAGTGTTCCTAGTCAAATCCATCATGACGTTACAGCAGGTTATCCTAGATCACTGGAATACTGGAACGCTGCCAATAGCTTCCTACAAACGCCTCAATATTTGTATGGGTAATATGTAATATCTGTAGCGTTTTTCACCTACGGAACACATCATGTCATTATAAAAACACAATATGCTTACTCACACTACCATCTTCCTCTTTCCTCTGTCACAATCGTAGCCAAGTTTCAAAAGTAGCTTTGCCATAAGTCAAAGGTGATGAGGCATACAGTTTATATTGAAATATGTTTTGAAAGATGTTCCCATCAGTTTCTCGATGACCATAAAAGTTGCTTTATTGACATAATCCTTGGCGATGCCTTTTGTGGTATTGTCTTGATAGAGCAGACTTACAAGGTGAAAGGTATTAACACATTTTGTACCAAAACATATGAAGTCATATATTTATGAGCTGAAAATATTATCAAACGGTTGTTTTTTGGAAAAAGTATGTTCATAATGTATTGTATTAGGTATTCTTCTTCTCGGGTCTTCTGTAGTATTGAATTGAAATATTCAAAGATTCCGCCAAACTATACTGGGTATCAAGCCTCATAGTAACAGTGCGTCAGAATGTGTCCAAGGAATGTTGCTATATCGTTATGCGCTCGGTTAGGCACCGAAATATCACATAATCTGTAAAAGATTGCTTCATGTTTGTACATGTTATTATCGATTGACAGTGCAGTCCTTTTTTTACTATCGATAGTTTTTATTTTATCGTTGTGTGTCCCTAGTAAATACTAGGCCTACGAAGAACTCGGCCATCTCCAGTGAGTCAGTGCGTGGCTGCGTGCACATTGATGAAGGAGGGTATACACGCACCATCACACACTACACCGTAAGACATTTTCGACTGCAATAATATTATTGATGTCACCTTCTTCGATCCATCCGTTATCTGTGGTATAAAATTACAACATCGGAAGTTGTATGAACTGTTAATGTTTGAAAATTAAATTACAAAAAGATGATAATTTCAATTTGATTTTGTGATGTGCACACACGACAAACCTATACGTACTTCCATTGGACCCCCTCCCTCGTTCCTATATTTGCCATTTCGAGGGGTGGGAGGAAATCTTGGTGTACCTGGCAAATTGGTAATCTATGGAAAGTGTCAGTGGAGATTATTTTCTCTGTTATGAAAAGATGGATTCGTTTCGTGATTTTTGTTGAAATCAGCTTGGCTTGCATAATGCACTTATTCATCATTCCGTTCTTGATATATAATAAAATAACAAAGTTTTGTTGTTTAGAGTTTTTTTTTTGCTCATCGAACTCGTGGGAATCTTTTTTAGTATTAAAATACCCAGACAACTTTCTCACCGTTGTAAAAATGATTTTAAAAAAATAACAGTAAATTTAACAAATATATAACAGATTCACTGAACCCGCACACATTTATGTTCGTATTTTTAGCCTCTACAGAACATGGTTTTAACCCCCCTCCCCCCCCCCCCATGTACCGCATTCCCCGCCGTTCTATAATCTCAATCAATCAACGGACAGAATGGTGCACCACAATTAAAATCTAACAGGAGTAGGCTACGTATAAGTATAACAGCTTTTACTAAAGAAAGACACTATTACGTGGACATTATTCTCGCTCCTCTTATGCCTATCAGGTCAGCGCAAATATTCTTCACGCACGTCATGAATGTTGCTTCTTCCAGTTGCAGATGCAGTTGCATAAGAAAATGCATGAAACCTATTATTGATATTATGCTTGAGGATTTGCATAATTTCATGTAAGTACTACGGCTACATTCAACTGTGGCGGTGAAGCTCGAATAAAGAGGTTAGACTATCAACATCGATAATAACAATCTATATTCTATCTAGATGTTAAATAAGTTCAATCAATTCAATTATGCAGTACTTGATTCCATGGTGTTTACTGTATATATATTTTTGTATAACTATAAATTATTTAGTGTGTTTTAGAAAAGGCCAATTGCTGTGAAGTTTTACAGTGAAATATGTTTGACGGCATAAAGACAATTGTCAAAATGTACAACATTGTTTCTTTATACATATTATTATCATGCGCACCTTGAGGGTGGAGTGAAGCGGTGGGGTGGGGAGTCGGGAGTAGGGAGTAGGGAGTAAGCTTTACCATTCCAGTCAGCCAGCTTTTCTTATTTCTTTAATATTTGTTTCTAGCAATCGACATCTACAAACAGAATACTCAGATAGATATTGTTATATTTATTTTATGTTTTCATTATTGAGTATATTGACTACGAAATTTTCCAGGAGATTTTCTAATCAAATCCATCACACACCACTACAATTAATCACAAAAATCTCACATCTTTAAAAATAATTGTAAGAAATGGGTCACAATTACCAATAACAAACAGAAATATAATGAAAATGACACGGCATGGTAAATACACTCGTTCAACAAATAGATAATAATTGACGTTTCACAATAAATTAAAATACAGTTTTCCTGTAATATTTATTTCTGTATCTCTAAAACTCATAACTTTGTTACGCTTATAGCAGATGCTTGGCTGCAAAACTATATTAATTGTTTTGAAGAAGTCTATGGGAAAACTGTAATATATCCGGCCCTACGAGAAATATTTGATAGGTAAGTTTTATCTAACTTGACCTAGGTCAAACCAGTTTTCGCCACAGACAGCTGAGAGGTCACAACTACGCGCTAGAATCGAAACACAGAATGTAAAAGTCATTACAGCATTACAATGCTAACAACTCTTGAGATTGATTGAGTTGAGTAATAAAATGTCTATCTATTGACATTGCAAGCGAAGCGCAGGAGGTTTCCATTCTACTCAACTGTCTGGTACATAGTTACCAACCGTCACCATTTTTGTTAGTTGTATTATTCAACATACAGTTGTAAATTATCAAAAGTTGGCATCAAGCTTGGTATCGTATCCACAAAATTAAATCAGATATTTCCACTAAATCCGGAGGCTAAAAAATAATCCTTTAGCCCCGTCTCCCTACGACTGCCAGGAGTGGAAGCACATAACATTAATTTTACAGTACATTTTAGTAAACTTCCAATTGTGTTTATTACGCTAAGAAATATACAAATTTTTAATGCAAATATATTAAGCCCATTTATATGCATGGAGAACTCGAACTGGGATTGAGTTGGATTTTGGATCCAGTCCCAATTCAATTCTCTGCATAATGTAAACAGTTTTCGAAAACCTAATTCTCGTTCGATCCACGCCCACACAATGAAGTCATGTATGTAAACATAATAGAACCTGTTACAGTGTTCCCAACATGAACCACGTGGAGGCGTTTGGCCCTCTTGTATGGGGTGAACAGGGATTGAAGCGCATGAAACGGAAACTCAAGTTGAGAATTATAGTTCAATCCTAATCAAACCCTGTCTGGGACTGTTATAGAATTTGGCCCAGGGTGACTCTGCCATTCGTAAGAGTCATTGTACTTGTCCCTTTCCTCCAATACCCTCTCTCCCCCCACCGACGTCACATAACGTCATAGAGCAATCAATCCCAATATCACTCTTGCAAAGTAAATGAGGTTAATGTCTCCCTTCCGGCACTTGCGAAAACAGCATTGAAAAACTTTTCGCCCCCGGTGACTTGGGTTTCCTCGGGAAAGATGAGACAAGTCACTATAAACTATACACCCACCAAGCTAAGCCCCACGGAGAGTTATCCCCCCCCCCTCACCCCTTGCCAAACCCAGAAATCTATGCGGGATACGTCGCTGCTAACAATTGCTATATATTTTGATCTTCTTATTTATTTCGTATTACTTATGTCTTCACGATTCGCGCAAAGAAAGTAAAACTCGAATCATTCTTCTCGTCTCCCTTATATACTTGTAGGTGGCTCAGTAGTAGATGCCAGACTCTAATGTGGGGTTCAAATCAAAAGCCTTTGCGCTGAATGGCGTAAGAAAAGCGAGAGCAAATTATAAATTAATGAGGAACATTCCTAGCTTTAGGTGTCTTCTCTACTAAATTATAGGCTTTGTTTCTGCATGAACACAAAAATATGTAAATGTCATTAATTCCTAAAAGTTAGTTGGAAATTTCACACTTAATTTTGGCAAGAAAAACAGAACATGACAATGAAATAACCAATCTTAATATTCAAATGAAACAATTTTCAAGTTTTTAAAGATTATTTCAAAAGCATATTCAATTGAGGACAGTCTATCTATCCATTCATTCATTCATTCCATCTACCACATCTACCACAAACCGTTTATCTAAATCAACATCAACGCGTAATAAGTACATTTTCACATTAATTATCAATTCTTTACAAAATGCTTGGAACACTTGGTGTGATTTTAATTAAAATCCACAATATGGTTTCTAAATGGATTTTTTCTTGAGATTTACAATAATGAATGAACTTATTCTTCAACGAAATGTGTTGCAAATTCATTCATAAACTTAACGTTGTTTACCTTCCGGTTCACGAAGTAACTATTTCCTTTCAGCGGGAAAGAAAGAACGATGGAACTTTGTAACAAAATGTAAATTAAAAGATTTACATTATAAAATATACAATTTTGTTCCTAGAATTTGTAAATGAAGATCATTCTATGTTACGTATATTATATAGTACCAAAGTGTGCAATCTTTCATAGTACTAGTAGTAGTACCGAACTGAACTACCGATATTGAAAATTAAGGACAGTTCCGTATCATATTCGAAAAGATGAGGAGTTGCGTTAGTAGACAGTTACCGGTTCGATATCAGCTACTAGGAATCCTGACTGAACTTTTTCGAGATTTTCTTCAGTCATAAGGTGAATGCTCCTATAGAGTGCTACTATAGCAGCCCTCGGACATTCCTTCCTAACTATCCAAAAGTATCTTGCAGACTGGGACTGGGACACTCACCTAAGGTCTTCATCCTATACAGCAGGCATTCCTAAAAAAAAAAAATATTATCTCCATTCTCTTATGAACGTATCCGGTCTATGGCACAAATAATACCGTACTCGTATCGGCCAATCAATCGATATTGACCGAATTCTGCAACTGTCTTGCGAATAATCGATATTTTCGTGTGTAATCGGTTGTCGATGTTACGTAAAGTGCGGTCGGGCTAGCGGAGATTGTGTGGTTTACAATTGCCGACTGTCAGCGTCGCGTGAGCTGCTGCATGGACACAATTAATAGTTATGCGACACGTACGACTGGGTGAATAGTTTCTTTGAAGCCTATTTAGTCGGTTTCAAACATTTGAGTCACATATAATATTAGCACGCGATTTGTGGAAGTTATAAATGAAAAAAATAAAACAAGTTGGCCTTCGTTAAACAAAATACTATATGGATCACAAGACGCATTAAAATCATTTTGAAATTAATAAAATAAACATACAAATAATCTTGATCTCAAACTACAAACATTGTTGGCCTTGTTCTTCGAGCAATCCATTCGTTATTTATTTCATTTAAAGTTTTGGACGATAACAATGATCTCGTGCAACGCGAAAGAGTCAATATTTCGACTCGTAAATTGTAGTAATTTAGCGTAAAGTTGGTGCGCAGGCTTTACATAGATTATTTTGAACTTACAAGAAGAAAGTTGAATAGTCCTGAACACATAATTGTTGGTGATCTATAGAGTAAGTTGACCAACCTTCAACTCAAGTATAGCAAATCATTAATGCTCATAGCGAAAAGCTTGAATCAAAAGTTGACTACCAAAGTAAAAAATTAAACGTACCTACGTGTAGTGTAGTATTTACTATTTACATTTTTGTCTTGAAAAGACAAAAAATATAACAGCAAAGAGTAATGCAGTTTTGGCTAGTTCAGAGTCAAAGACACAGAACATCCTTGTCACCAAAGACCTTAATAGTTATCTAACCATTATGTTGCTATGGTATCGGTGTCATTGAGACTGCATCGCCGAATTGACGTAACCATGGTTACATCGACAACTCGGGTCTTCTAATGCGCGTGGCGGCCATACTGGATGCCAAAAAGGCATCGCATGTTATGTCTGTTTATACTTTCGATGGGCAGTTCACGTAAAACTTTGATGTTGCCACGGAGAAACAATTGAAGGCCTGTTGTGGTGTGGGCTTTAAAACTCATCGTGTTTTAAAAAATTGGTATAATATGTGGTAATTTGTGATTTTATGAATGTTTACTTTTTAAATTCTAAATAATGCTTATTTATTAAATTTGAATAGTATTTGCCAATGATCTAGAATAGATGTGTCACAATCATGGCCGCTGTGACGTCACGTGGGAACTATGAACACCTGCGCTGAGGCTGCTGCAGGCGGAGCTCACAAGATAAGATATATATGCATTCACTTGTCGAAAATACGCAGCTATATTTGCGTTGCATCACCACAGACAGTCTATACACACACACACACTAGTGCACATTAACCTAGCTGGAACGCATGTGTGAAAGTGCATGACACATCGCTTTTCATTTGTAATTACTGTTAGTTAGCCACTTCATTTCATAACCTCTACTGATCTACTGACGCTGTTGTATTGCTGCACTCTCAATCGAGATCACGTGCAATGGTTGAAAGTGACCATTCCAAAGGAAAGTGTTTTGAGTCTTCCTTCCAAATAATTATTAATAACATTCCAATGTCAAACAAAATTTGATAAGTTGGGTGAAAGAAAATGAGAAAATAATGATTGCAATAAAAAATAAAAATAGAAGGTACAACTTACGTAGAGTGTAGACTGAGATTATACTTGGAATAGCAGGATGTTGGTCAGAATGTAGTAATAGAATATGGATTTACAATTAGAAATGTCAAACGATATGAAATTCCGTATCGATAATCGCAACAACAATACAAAATTATCGCGATAATATCGGCGCAAAAAAATCGTCTCGATATTGCATTTTCAATTTTTATCGCGCCAATATTATGAAATAAGCACTAATACTACTTTTTAACATTGCGTCATATGTGGGAGGGGGGGGGGGGGGGGGGGCTAGTGGCGAATAGTTTTCCTGCGGCTACATCGAAGGAGGGCACTCGGCGGCTGGTCAGTGGTCGCTCGGCTAACGTTGAGCAGGCGCCAAATTCAAATATGAAATCAAGTCGCCGCGATTATCGGGATATCGCACAGAATTTAATATCGATATACGATATCATCGATATTAATCGATATGCGATTATCGTTGACATTCCTAATTACAATGGTACAGATACAGATACAGATACAAAATTGTTAGATTCAATACATGTTTACAAGAAAATGGCGAGGCTCAAGATAATATCTTGTTCTTCCACCCAACCAGGTTGTTTCGTATTAACAGAAACTGAATAAAAAAATTTATATAAGATATCCGGCAAAAATAGGTAATATTCCAGTAGTATAATACGTAGTAATATGATGCTATAAAGAGACGATTGAATATATAAATAATATTATGTACCCAGTGATGATTTCAGGCATATCCCGGGGGGGGGGGGGGGGGCGGAGCCCCCCCCCGTCATTTGTTAATGCCCCCCCTAGCAGATTGAAAAAATCACATGAAGTAATATAAATTTGCAAAAAAAAAATGCAAAATACAAGAAAATGAGGTATATTTTTCCACCTCATATAGGACTAGGAAATAAATCGATTTCCACGAAAAACTCATCTACATAAATGTTGCAACATTTTATTTTCTATTTAAACGATGTTGGGTAAAGGTAAGAATGGCAAATAGGAATCACCTCATATTCGAAAACTGAAAGAATGGCATCAACAGAGACCATAACCCCCTCCACCCCTGCCTTTTGTCACGGCGTAAAAAAAGCCATAAAATGAGTTACTAATTTAGCAACACCCCAGATTTTTATCAGCCCCCCCTAGGAAAAATGTCTGAAATCATCACTGTATGTACCTATAATAAAAGTAGGCTATATTACAATAAGTAATCGAAGTATAAATATTACTAAGATCTCCTACTACTACTCCTAGTCCTGGTTGGTTATAACACGTTGATTGATAGATTGATTGATTATTTGTTTGCATTAGATGTGTAGGATGGTGTATCGAATTTTCATTTATTGTTATCTGTCCAGTTTTAATTAATTTTTCCTTCGTTTGTTTGAGTCATCTCGTTCCTCACGGTTTTCAATAATTGAAGATGTTCTTAATTATGTAATCTCTGATGGGGCAAGTACATAACACCTTCGGTCTTGAAACACACATGGTATGGAGACTTCCAAGAGAGTCAGAGTTAGTTGAGTTGTTAGGGGGAGGGGGCGGTGGTATCTCGTAGTAAACCTATCTGCGCTATGATAGTCGCTGACTGCAGCAGCAGCGATGCACCTTTCACCCCGTACGTTCCACTGAAATGCTTGCTTTGCTTGCAATGCATATTTCTTTTGTGTTGTTCTCGTCTACAGTGGAATCAGCGTTGGGAAACAGTGGATGAATGGAGCCTCGATCTGTACTTGTTCCCTCT
Organism: Isoperla grammatica; assembly: GCA_945910005.1. Taxonomy (NCBI): domain Eukaryota; kingdom Metazoa; phylum Arthropoda; class Insecta; order Plecoptera; family Perlodidae; genus Isoperla; species Isoperla grammatica. The sequence goes on from OX246738.1 coordinate 61,141,640, forward strand.
CGGCTCATGCTCTTTCCACCCCACTCAAACGGCATCTAGAAAACATTTACCCTCACCATTGTAACATTTCAGTGTTCTGTAGTTAACCGCTCTTCGACTTCCGTAGGTGAATGTTTTCGAGATTTCTGTAAAAAAAAAAAATGGCGACTGCCATTGCATGTTGAATGTAGTGTTTTGGGGATTACTATGTATTTGAGTACTGGTAATGAATACGTCGTTACATGGCCAATAATCCAAAATACTTTATACGACACACATACTATCACGTATAAGACAATAAAATAATGAATAAAATAAAATAGTTTTAGCGGGTACAATAGGGTCCGACAGCATTCATCTACTGTGGTTCTCAAGGCTGATTGAACTTTAGGGTGTCCACTCGTCTCGTTTTTAACGGGACATTTCTGGTTTTATGAACATGTCCCGGTGTCCCTACAACTATTCACGGGACGCTGTTTTGTTACTTCTTGGCTTAGGAATAAATAAACGGTGACTTTGGAGCCGTCCGAGCAACGAAGCACTCAATAAATTCAAAGTTGTTCTGAATCGGCCTTGTTGATTCTGGCATCTGTCCGCAGGTGTTCGCACTGTCCAATCACTGATTCATCTGTTTCATATTTGAAATATCGATCTTTGATTGGTTATCGCTCACTCGTCGATGGTGTTCGAAGCCTACAGGGTTGGTTTAGTCACTTTAAATTAAAGTCCCCCACTGCAAATCAGTTTAATTACTGAGTGGGTAGACTCTAAATGTGAATTTATTTATTTATTTTATTTGTCCCGTTTTTCTAAATAATGTATACTAATTTCACGTGTAGCTCGCCTCGTGGCGTTCTCGTGAAAACTTTCTTATAATACGATTTAAAGCTGCCTTACAAATCTAAACCTAGTATAAATAATGTATATAACAAACCGGACGAATAGCGGTAGCATTAGAAATAACAACATTATAGTTAACAACACATGCCAATAACAGAAACGTAACTGTTAAATTACAACAAATAAATTAATATTCAAATTTGAATTTGATATACCCAAAATAGACCTTCATTACTTGCTTAGATCGGTAAACGCTGTCTTGCGGATAAAAATATATGCACAAAAGTCTCGCCTACACTAACAAACTCAATGGTAGAGTGCATGTACAAGCCTTCATTGGTCACGCCCACTGTTTGATGTAACCAACCGAGTGTCGTTTATTATTTCTAATGGACCTGTTTCAATTACATCGTATAAACTAGAGAAGTGGAAAATTAAGTTGGTACCATTGGAATCGGCTATGTCGTAGCACGAGCATACTTTCGTTGAGGCAACTTTAGTTTCAATATACGCAGTCGTTCAAAATACCGCGCCTGAGTCCGCCTTCAGTCATGGAACCTACGACCCGCAAGCTATTCCATGGACTGTGGACATAAGACCATGGACTTATAATAGTAACTACTGTTATAAGTCCATGATAAGACCTCCATCAGCTGCCAATCCTTCCATCCTACCTTCCTTCCTTCCTTCCTTCTTTCCTTCCGCGTGCGTGTATAAATGCATTTCCCTGCCTGGAGTCGCTCATGTAGAAACTATTCGCCCACACCTGTAGTCATCAGTAGTTGTAATAGCGAAGGCACGATACTCGTAATTGTCTCGTGTTATTCAATGCTAGCCGAAGGTTCCTTTGGCCATGACTGAACCAATGCTACTGGGATTGATTTCAAGTTTGCTTTACACGGTCTGTGAATAATAAAGAATCAGTGAGGTGTCTCATGGTTGCCTTCGTAATAGTTTTAGATCAACAAGCATTATATTATGAGAGGTTTTGAACTAAATTCACCTCAGGGTACAATTATGTACATTATTTTATACACCCATATTATTATAGGCTCGATGTTGAAACAAATGCGGCCCGGCATACTATAGAAGGATTGAAACATTCTGAGAATTGATACTCGCAAGTCGCAACATGTTTTGTAATAGTTTATGGACATTCTTTTCTTTTCTGTTCAATTTGAGAGATAACATTGGCAGTGGTTAAAGTGGACTCGGAGAAGTAACTGCTGTGTAAAGTAGATAGACCGGGGGTACGCCGGGCAGTCTGGGGGGCGCGGCCCCCCACGTCCCCCCTCCGCAGAGAATGTTTGTCGTGGTGTTTTGTCACGAACACGTTTATGGCTTTCGAGAGGAGTTTACGCTTGTTTTTGTTTGTCGATATTGTGATAGTATTTGGGATCGAAAACATAGTAGACTACTATTTTAAATTAGTGGCGGTACGGCATACCGTCGGTACTTTTAGTGACGGTATGCATACCGGCTCATACCGCCCCACATTCCAGTAAACCGCAGTTCCTCCGTTCTAACTTTGAGTTGAACATGGTTATATATATTATTAATAAAATACCAGTTCAAAAATCAGCCACATTATAAAACTCGATTTACCAGTAAAACGATAAAATGCGTACATTTTCAATTGATTAAACCTTTTGTAAAATCTTTTCCATGTAACATTTGGATTTCGTTGGAAAACCATGTAAGCTGCATCTCTGTGAATAAACATCTTTAAGAATGTACTAGATGCATGTTGGTGGTAAGAAAATACACTTTTAGTTTTATTACTAGGAATTAGCTGTCATTTATTGTTCATTGATCATCAGTGGGCATGGCGTGTGTTAGCAGTGCAGCTATCAATGCGTTCGTTTGAGTGAATTAACATGGAAAAATGGATTTAAATGTGAAATTGCTAAGGCGCTTTTTAGTTTTTATCATAATTTAAAATGTGCATGCTAGGTAATATACAGTCGACCAATTAGTCGACATCTAATAAAAATGGGATTGAAAGACGTATCACATAGAAGTGGACGAATCTACCTAAAGCCATATAGTCCCAGTCTCATGCATCCCACGTGATTCATTGAATGATTGATTGATTGATTGATATATTTGGAGCTCAACATCTCATATTGTTGCAACGTGACTAAACGAGACAATGAGTGGATGTTTTTGGAAGAAAGGCAAGTAAGAGGGCAGGGAGGAAGAGGTAAAGGGGTGGTAAAGTGAAAGGGAATCCTCGACATGTCCAGCATAAATCATAATGTGTGTACGCGTACTTGACTTCACGCACCGATAGTTGTTGTTGTTTCGCACACATCTGATTCGGGTTTAACGGCCTGTTGAGAGTCAAGTGAAATCCCATCATAGTCTGTACTTGTCCTGCCTGTGGCCTCCAACGGTTCAAGTTGCACTTAGTGTTGTAGCAGCAGGGACGCGAACGTACCTAAATATACGGTATCTGTATCAGCTTTTAGAAGCGGCCAATTTAGAAAGTAGAGATATGAAAGAAAGCCTGTTACCCAGAGGCTCGGAATTGAAGGGCTTATAAAACGTGCAGAAATATTTGGCACTTGCAACAAGACTATTTACTATGCCTTGGATTAGTTTGTGTTGTTCAATTACTGGTTAGTATGACTATACAAGGCGGTACAGTGCGTTCCTTTTCGGGTTAACTAACGCCCGAATTCACCAACTCCGTTCGGATTTAATAATCTCAATTTGGTTACCATCGTTTCAACAAACATTACATTCGAAGGTCATGGTATTCGCCATGTTTAATCGTAGCAAATCACGGATTAGCGGCTCATCACAGATTAAATTTTAGGTGAAACCGGCCCTCACTCAGTGTGATCGGGTAACCATCGAGAATGAATACCCAAAGAACTTAGTAACAACTCAACCTTTACATTTGCGTAGTGAGTGAAGAAAACAATAAGAGAAGTTCTTTGATGAGGATTGCTTACAGCGGGAATCGAATAAGTATCCTTCCACTTCAAGTTCCGTTCGTATCGCTACCGCCCAGTAATTTCTGCCGTCACTGGAGCGATCTAGTTTAGTACGTTATAGGTACGTTTAAACAATTCTGTAGGTGGTTCACCAGTTTTATACTTACAGCACGGATAACTAATTAGGCTATATACACTTCATGCTAACAGTGTATTATTTATTGTCTGGAAGCTATCCAAGTCTGGACAATGTTCAGAATGCACTTCAACTAATTTATATTACGCAAATATTTTACAAGTGGATTTTTAACTCTTTGGAATTTGGTTGACTTTTTTTCTAGATTTCTACTATATTTATGAACCAAATTTTAGTTTCTGAAAAGAAATGGACCAATGAAGATTATTTTGATGAACACTTATGTTTTTACATTATTACGCAATTGACAGTCATTTGTAAATCGTCATGTTCTCCTGCTGAGCCGCCTCGGGACTGCAACCAAAGCACCAAGAGACTCCACCGCAGGCAGACAGATGAGAAGCTGGATGTTCCAAGGACAGAGCTAAAGTACGGGGGGAAGACACTGCGAGCGTTCAATCACAGAAGAAGGTCACAGCTATCAGAAAGAAAAACAACAGATTTCAGAGAATTATTGTTTTCATAACATAGAGTTAACTTTATCACTCTCCCGCAAAAATTTAAGACGAACAAAAAATGTTGAGATTTTTAGTGATTTGATTTGAACTGTGTTCTTGTTTCAGGAGTGTTTAACTCGGTTGAATACTTTTTTGAACATCCCCACCTATAGCAAATTATTATAATTAGTGTAAAGTTTGGTTCATTTTGGTCATCCGACATTGAACAGTTTTCTACTTAAATAATTGTGCAATTTACGTAAAATTGCAGGAATTATATCATTGTACCCCTCCCCCCTCCCCCCTAAACCCGCCACTGTGTGTGCTGGATTGATTGTCATCTGATGGCATATCAACTAAATCAAAATGTAATCTCAAACTGCCCGCGCCGCATCTCCCCTGCTTTCACATCTGCCAACTTGTTCGATCCCCTGTACGCGTTATACGTTTACGGGTTTACGTCACAGTGACTCAAGGAAATCAAACGAGGTTCTGGTGTGGGTGGGTTTGGGTTCTATTCTCACCACCGGGAATTCTTAGTGAGGGTTAATTCGAAGGTTTATATCAGCACAGCCATAAAAGAAATGCTGTGATATTGAGACCATAAGAATATTATTTTCCTTCACGATTACACATACGTCCTGTAACAGGTAACCTAGAATAAAACAAGCAACATGGATGGAAAATAACCTATCACCTACCTCCACGGCGCCCCATACCACTCCTTCCAACGAATTTCTAACACACAGAAAGTCGAAGTAAGTAATAATACATTCATCAGCTTGTATTTATTATCTACCAACGCAGTAACAAGGACTGATCCTCAGTTACGGATGTTTGAGCCTCGATTGCCAGTAACATATCAACAGATTTAATAGTAACATTCCTGGTTCAAAGCCCCGCCCAAACCTGAGATCAAATCCATGGAATTATCTGCAGTGGAAGCTGGAAAAAAAACTCACTGAATCAAAGAACCACATGAAAATAAAAATTGTCTATTTGTAATAGAATTACAAACAACTATCCGTTGTTATTAATAATTTTCATTGGTACACTCAACTCAATCAATACCAAATAATGACTGCATCAATGGATGGGTTGGCCCGTGTTCGTACCACCTTGTTGTGTTTAAGGCAAATGTCTGAAATAAACATGAGACGCACTTGTTGTACTTCGTATAATGGTTTTTGAAGATAATATATGATATCCCTAACGATTTCTTATGTGATTGAAAAATAATTAATAATTAATCACTTCAATTACTCATGAACGACATAAAACGACCAACAAAGTGTCCAAGAGTAAAAATAGCTGCTGTTCTCCGTTTGTTTGCTTGCACTCGACGTATATGATCGGTGAGTGGACTCGGATCGGTCTGTCGACCTTCTTTCCCTTCACCTTGGGCTCATTTCCTCTTGATTGCTCCTTAGCTCGGCGCGCTGCAGCCTTGCTCTCAAATTGCACAACTCTTCGCCTTGCCCCGCCCTATCGGCCACCACGGGTCAAGCTGAGGGCACAATTAGACTTACTTCCTTCATGTACTTGTGTACTTAGGTAATGTCACAGCTGTAATCGTACCGTGGTGAACGACGAACATCGACTGTCAGTGGGGACAGTTTGGATTTGGAGTAAATCTCACACAAAGTGTTTTGATTAACCATGGGAATATTGTTATACAATACGTGAACCGTGTTGTTAACGAATGTAACATTCAACCTTGACAATTACGCCGAGAAACCTGTTTAGACGTTTCGGAGCCATACAAAATATCTTTTAACAAAATTATAAAATAAACTTTTCCGCAAAGCTTCCCTTCAGCTGTTTGGAAGTTGCAGAAATACTTATTGTTTTCTTGATAGCGTATGGATAGATAGTTTAAAATTAAATGTTATTAAACCATACTTTTGATGAATTCAGATGACTTGAGCACCCGTTCATGTTGATCTTCAAGTTTTCATTTTTATATTAAAAAAAAAAAAAAGTAGATAGAAAAAGTATCACTGTAACTTGGCAGTTACATATTGTGAGCTCATTGTTTCAAACTCTCCCTGGTATTACCAATCACATTTTAAGTCACTTTACCTTTGCTAATAACCGACTGTGTAGCCCCATACGAACACCGAAGTTTATCATCAGGCTAGGAGAAGGAGGATGGGTGGCCGCTCTCCTCCAAACAAAACACAAAAACAGATTGGAGGGTTCGAAAGCTTATGTAACAGCTTCGTACTTCTCTTCAACTGCTCTGCAGTCCAGGTCAGTGGAGGAACCTGTACTGGTCAAAGTTACACCGTCTTTCGGATGGGACGTAAAGCCGATGGTCCCCTGGTACTTTTCGACAGGAGTAGACTACGTGTCGGTACCAAGTTTCCCCTCCTCCCTTCCTTGTCATCATTGATCAATCGTCATATTATTTGCACTAGTGGGACCTATCGGTTCTGTTACAGAGATAGGATACATATATATATATACACTATATAAAGTGAACACTGAAGTGACAAAATTATTTATTTACCCGTTCTAGATAACTGAAAGTTGCTTGATTATCATAAAATAAATGAATGAGTGAATTACTGGGTCATTTTGCATACAGGCTATACGTACAGCTGTTTAAATGTCTACATTGCTTTATTATAAATTTATGTACACACAATAATTAGTATAATTTAAAAGTAATTTAACCAACCCTGTAGACAAATCAATTGCATCACATTTTTACAGATTTTGTGGTGCGTGTAATAATGTTTACTCATAGACAATTAATGATAGCATAGCAATTTGATTCGTACGGGAGTTACAGTGTGATATTAAATTCACACACACATTTTTCACGGTGCCGTATTGAGTCGTGTATCCTTCAAAACATACTCAGGTATTTCTGACGTACCCACTACCCATGCATTACTTCTTGACTCGAGTCGAGTATTTCGAGGAAAACGAGCCTTATTACCACCATCTAAACGTATAGGTCTACCTGTATATTGATGCACGAAAAATGTGCTGACAAGTAAAGTTAACAAACATGCAAACACAGATACGTCATGACATACGGCAATCAACGCACGCGTAAAATGTAAATATTTTAAATGAAAGTCGGCACTTTTTTACAATCACATTGTGTCGCGAGTCACACGTACAAAGTCAGTGTGCGACAACAAGACAAAGATCTCGTAATAAGCGAGAGCTCTTCCCATGGGGCAGTCTTGAGTTTCACAACGAGCATAAAACATGGTTGTCGGGTACCTCTTCTGTTCTGTCTCTCATATAATGTACCTATCACAAAGAAACTGCTTCAGAGTTTGTAGGCCCCTCCCTCGTTATCCAACAAGTGTATCGAGATTCGGCTCAACAAGTTATAGAGATTGTGCAGAGGAGAGAGGCGAAGTAAGTTCACTACCTCGTGAACGAACTTCAGACAAGACTGACAAGGGCACTCAATGGAACAACGAGAATATTCGGGTTCCGGAACCGGATGACCATGCAGACCAAGTCATCGTCCACATAGGGCGTCCATAAAATGATGACATATTTTTAGACCCACCTAGAAACCCCCCCCCCCCCCCCCCGCCCCGTCCTCTTGTGGAAGATAGTCACAAACAGGGAAGCAGCGATAGCGAGGGGGGAGGGGGGTCCCCCGAAATTAAAAGGAACAATATTCAATATAATTTATTCATAACATTAATAATAATTTGTATTTTTTTTTATAAATTGAAGATATAGTAGTAGCTGCAAAACCCTGATATTATTAAGGAGCAAAATTTCTCCCCAGCCCCTTTTAAATGTAGCATTGATCACCCCCCCCTCCCACCGAACAAATGTCCTGGCTACGCCCCTGGTCACAATATGTGTGACCGCGTTCCTCTTGAATAATGTTATACCAATTTAAAACTTACAGTCCCAGGCCGCCCAATATTTAAAAAAATTACTATACATAAAATGGCGATATAATTTTTTGGCCACTTAATAAAAAATACATTTAACATGAAATCATCCTTATAGTGTGGGTTTCACATAAAACATAGACCCCTCCCCCCCCCCCCCCTACTCCTTGTGGCACATTTTCACAAGATCATTCTTATGTTTTTCCCTGGTACAACTTTTTGCGGCTGCGCTGCTCCATGGTCTACTTTCGTCTCCGTAAGTTGGTTTACGAACTGAATACTATTTATTTATTATATTATCAAATGAAACGAATCGACTGAAAACGGACCTGTAACGTTTAAAAAGTGAAATGTGGTACCTAAATTAGCTTCTGTGATGGGCCCCACATAACATAAATGTACACTAATTTAGTTGAAGGCGAAAGATTTATTCGGTTTAAATGAAATGTATTTAACACATACGGCATTTTAAAACTAGAAAAAGACAGCCGATCTGCACCATCAGGCTATAATGATTGTTCAAACTTCAAAGAGGTTATAGAATTTGGTTGCTGCTTTAGAGTGAAGCAGTGTCGGGGTTCTAATCCTGGTTGACATACTGTCCAATGAGTGGTCTTTGCGTAATGCAACCCAGAGTACTGACTGGGTGAAGTCATTGCATAAACAGGCACAAATTAAATCGATGAGCTCGGTGTTACGTATACGTTTTACGTAAAACTTCTTACGTACACTCTTAACAAAAGTTGTGGATTTTCGGGCAATGTTCTTGGGTCTATTAGGGGTGAATATCAGTGCTTCAGATTCACAAGCTTAGTCGTAGTAGTACTATACTAGGCCTACTAGTCGAACTAGTGGTATATAGTGGTAGTAGTTGTAGAAGTAGAACTTATGCAGCGGTAGTAGTGGTAGTAGTGGCAATAGTGATAGTAGTGGACTTGGTAGTAGTGGTAGTAGTGGTACTTGGTAGTAGTGGTAATAGTGGTGGTGGTAGTAGTGGTAGTAGTAGTAGAAGTAGTAGTAGTAGTAGTAGTAGTAGTAGTAGTAGTAGTAGTAGTAGTAGTAGTAGTAGTAGTAGTAGTAGTAGTAGTAGTTGTAGTAGTAGTAGTAGTAGTAGTAGTAGTAGTAGTAGTAGTAGTAGTAGTAGTAGTAGTAGTAGTAGTAGTAGTAGTAGTAGTAGTAGTAGTAGTAGTAGTAGTGGTAGTAGTAGTAGAAGTAGTAGTAGTTGTAGTAGTAGTAGTAGTAGTAGTAGTAGTAGTAGTAGTAGTAGTAGTAGTAGTAGTAGTGGTAGTAGTAGTAGTAGTAGTAGTAGTAGTAGTAGTAGTAGTAGTAGTAGTAGTAGTAGTAGTAGTAGTAGTAGTAGTAGTAGTAGTAGTAGTAGTAGTAGTGGTAGTAGTAGACTAGTAGAAGTAGTAGTAGTTGTAGTAGTAGTAGTAGTAGTAGTAGTAGTAGTAGTAGTAGTAGTAGTAGTAGTAGTAGTAGTAGTAGTAGTAGTAGTAGTTGTAGTAGTAGTTGTAGTAGTAGTAGTAGTAGTAGTAGTAGTAGTAGTAGTAGTAGTAGTAGTAGTAGTAGAAGTAGTAGTAGTGGTAGTAGTAGTAGAAGTAGTAGTAGTTGTAGTAGTAGTAGTAGTAGTAGTAGTAGTAGTAGTAGTAGTAGTTTTTTTTTTTTTTTTTTTTTAAGATTTTTATTGATGAAACATGACAATATACATTACAGACTCCACAAAGCTACTGCATCGTAGCTTGACTGCAGAGTCGTTAACAACATATGTATATTACAATAGGTATTCTTGTCCCATCACTTAACCTACACAAATACATTAGTACAAATACACACATACAAAGATTATACTTAACTAAACAATGATCTTGAATTGGTCTTTTTTTAAATTTAAAATTTAATTGTAATCAAGGCTTTAAGTCATAATGTGAAAATAAACCACCTTGTGCAAAAAACAAAAATAAATCAGTATCAATATTCGTACAATATTCATACATTCATTCATACTCCTACCATATCGTTATCAGTTGTAAGAACCCATCTTTTAACTTGTTTTTTAACTTCACTTAATGTTTTCAGACTTTGAAATTCCTGTGGAAGGTAATTAAAATATTTAGGCACCAATACTTTTTTCCCTTGTGCTCCGTAGTTATTACTGTATCTTGGAATTATATATTTATCACGATTTCTTGTTCCGTATTTTTGTTCTGCAATCAATTTATACTTATGTGAAAAATAATACGTTCTTAAAATTAAATACAAATGTAATTGATAGATTGTCATTATACCACAACCGGAGGCGTTGTTACTATCCGGGCATATAATTTTAATTATCCTTTGCTGAATATTAAAAACATCTTTCAAATATGTTGCTGTGGTTGCTCCCCATGCTAGTAGACCGTAAGTTATTAATGATTGTGCAACAGCAAAATATATCGTTTTCAACAGCTTTTCATTTACATACATTTTTAATACTTTTATCCCATATAAGGCAGACCTTAATCTTGAACACAACTTTTCGATATGGTTACTCCACTTAAAATTATAGTCAATCACAAGTCCTAAATATGCTATTTCCAAAACATTATCTAACTTTCTGCTACAATTACAATTAATATTAACTAAATCTGTATCAGCTCTGAAATTCCTATGTAAACACCCATAATCGTGATATACTATGTCGACATTTTCATGATTTTTAAAAGGTGAGTGTATAAACATAACTTTTGTTTTTTTGTAATTGATAACTAAACCATAATCATGTGCCCATCGTAATAAGTTATTAAAATCAGACTGCAATATCCGCCTTGCAACACTGAGTTGCGCATGAGCCACTGCCAAAGCTGTGTCATCTGCATATAAATAGATTGAACATTTTTTAACCTGACGTAACATGTCGTTAACATAAATCAAATACAGAAGAGGACCTAAAATGGATCCTTGTGGTACCCCCGAAGAAACCAGTACTTTTCTACTAATGAAATCATTAATTTTTACAACCATGTATCTGCCTGATAAATAATTTTGAAACCATGCTAACATTGGTCCACATATACCTATTTTTTCCAAAGCCTTTAATAATTTTGTGTGAGATAACGTATCAAAGGCCTTAGTGAAATCAATAAATGCTACCATTACATTCAAGCTCCTATCTAACGCCCCTTTAACAAAATCCGAAAAATCATTCAACAAGGCACCAGTGCTTTTCCCTTTCTGATAACCATACTGTCTTTTATCAATAATTTTAAATTTATCCAAATAATCAATTAATGCATCAGTGACATAGCGTTCCATAATTTTCTCTATTGCAGGTAATATTGATATAGGTCTGTAATTCGTAAAACTTTTATGATTTCCATTTTTATAAACTGGTCTAACTATTGAGCATTTCAAAAATGAAGGTATTATACCAGTAGAAAAAATCATTTTTAAAAGATGGGCAATTACAGGACTAATACTTTTAACACATGACTTTAAATCTTTCATGCGAATTCTATCCAAACCAGGTCCTTTGTTACAATTGAAAGTTAATATTATTTTCTCAACAGTTTTAGCACTGACTTTTTTTAAATAAAATGACTGTGAGACATTTCTATTGTAACGTTTACTCGTTTCCATTGAGCAATCATGCTTTATGACCTCTACTTCCCTTTTAAAACTGTCAACAAATTCTTGTGCAATTTCTTCGTCAGTGTACATTGAACCCATATGTTTATTTACAATTTCATCTATAGAATTTTTAGTAGGTTTTCCAATAATTGAATTAATTAGTTTCCAGGTTTCCCTCAAATTATCCTTACTGTCAATAAATTTATTTTTGAAATAATTAAATTTAGAGTTTTTAATTTTCCTATTAACAATATTTCTTAATTGTTTGTATTCTATCCTATAATTGTCATTCTTTGACGATTTCCATTTTTTAAAAAGCACGTCTCTTCTTTTAATATCTGCTTTAATTTCTTTATCTATCCATGGCTTTTTATTTCTAATACAATTTATGTCATAGGATTTAACTGTTTCCATTGATGAATCGTATATAGTTTGAAATTTATTAACAATTACATTATATAATACTTCCGGATCATTAATTTGTAGATACTGTTCCCAATTAACTTGCATAATTTCTTCTTTAACTTTCTGCTCATTCAAAATGTTCCTCTCCCCTTGTTTACTACTTACGTTGCCATTATCTCCACTATCTATTCCAATTAATATAGGATAGTGATCTGATATTTTCACTTCAGCTATAACCGAAACAATTCCATTACTTTTATTTGTAACTCTTACAAAACAATGGTCTAGGCAAGATCGAACAATGTTATTTAATCTATATTCTACTCTTGTCTCACTTGAAATACATTTTTGCAATCCATTTGCTGCCATAATATTTAAATATTGAACTACATGAGAAGCCTTCTTGTCTAAAAGATTTATATTTATATCTCCCATACACAAAATCTGATCTCTATCATTTACATTGCACAAGAAACTATCTAACTCATCCATAAACTCTAAAGTATTTGTATCAGGTGGCCTATAAATAGCCAAAAGATGCGTAAGCATACCATTTAACAAAAAAGTTCCATGAATTCCTTCAAAAGAAACGAATTTGATCCTAATTAACTGAAAGGTAATATTTTAGTAGTAGTAGTAGTAGTAGTAGTAGTAGTAGTAGTAGTAGTAGTAGTAGTAGTAGTAGTAGTAGTAGTAGTAGTAGTAGTAGTAGTAGTAGTAGTAGTAGTAGTAGTAGTAGTAGTAGTAGTAGTAGTAGTAGTTGTAGTAGTAGTAGTAGTAGTAGTAGTAGTAGTAGTAGTAGTAGTACTAGTAGTAGTAGTAGTAGTAGTAGTAGTAGTAGTAGTAGTAGTAGTAGTAGTAGTAGTAGTAGTAGTAGTAGTAGTAGTAGTAGTAGTAGTAGTAGTAGTAGTAGTAGTAGTAGTAGTAGTAGTAGAAGTAGTAGTAGTAGTAGTAGTAGTAGTAGTAGTATAAATTAGTACTAGTAGTGTCGCAACTAAACTGTGATTATGGTGGTATCAAACGAAAATAAATGTGATTTTGTCAGATTTATCTAGCCGACGTGTATACTGTATAAGGGACTATGAGAAGTGCATTCTTCGTATTTGTGCCCTTGGCTCCGATCCGATGCATAGCCAAAATATGTTGTCTGAGCTATTTAAATTTAAAATCTGTCTTTTACAAAATCCTTATTGTTTTCCGTGAGCATATATTATTTTATAAATCTGTTCTTTCCTGTTTGCATTGTTATTTGTTAAAAACCGATTATCATACTTTGTAATTTATATTTTCTTTAAAAAATTACGAAGCATATTTTACGCTTTGACTCATTCAAATAGTTTAAAAAATTTACTTATTATTTATTACTAAACGCTGCCGGAACGCAATGTTAAGCCGCGTTCACATAAATGACTAGTGACTATTGACTATTGACTATTGACTATTGATTAGTGACTAAGCGAATTGAACCATAGGCGATACGTGCTGACGTTCACACAACTTTACTTTTGACTTATGACTATTGACTATTGACTAACGAATTGAAGATATCTGGAAGTCATAGTTACAACCAATCACAACGTTCGCGTTCAGCCAATGAATGTGGAGCAACGGAAGTCAATACCACTATTCAATTACTGTCAAGTGTATATTTGTTTTTGACTATTTCCGGCGAATATTATTTATTTATTATTTTTATGAAGCTGTCATACAATAAAATATTCTTATTTTGAAAACAAATCTTCAAAACAAACAAGAAACATACAAAACCTTCACAACTTGGTTAAGCCCATCATTAAACGTTTTAACTGGTGAACAGTTACTATCGCCATACCTCGTTTTCTTCATAATGTTGCAATTTTATTATTTTGACAGCTCGTTGTTTGTCAATCAGTTTGATTCATTTGTTCTAGGTGGCAGATCATACGTGTCAAAGAACTTAGTTGTGTAGTGTTCATATCTTTCTTTGGGTAGTCAATAATCACTAGTCAATAGTCAATAGTCAGTAATCAATAGTCATTTATGTGAATGCGGCTTTACAGTTTTTACAGTGTGCCGCAGTGCGCTTGTGGGGCTTTCGTCAGACATAATGAGTAGACCTCACCTGACATTGTAGGCCTACTGTAAAGGATTGGGAATCCGCCAGCAAAGTCATATGGCTTCCAATCATTTTACCCGAACATATTAACTTAATTAGGTTGGAAGTCGATGAATTTGAGTCTTTATGTAATTAGCTTTAAAATGAGGTCATAGGGAGAATTGTGTAATAATGGCGGATACACATTATAAAAGGAAAGAAACTGCAAGATGTTTTGCAGATTGTACACTCACTATTTTATTGTCTTATACGTGGTAATATGTATGTCGTATCGGTATAAAGTATTTTAGATTATTGGTCGTGTAACGACGTACTCATTACCAGTACTCAACCACTAAGTAATCCCCAAAACACTACATTCAACAAGCAATGGCCACCGCCGACCATGATTGTTTGTCAGAGGTGGGCCAAATAGTAAAAAAAATGTATTTGAAATACAAAACACTTTATAACAAAGTATTTTCCTATATAAGATTGGCAGCTTTGTATTTCAAATACAAAAATACAAATGTATTTTGAATATACTCAAAATACAAAATACATATTGCTGGAAATCATAGTCCCAGGCTAATTATTAAATCAATAAATATCAATTTCAACATAATTTAATTTAATAAGTGAAAAAATAATAACAATACGCACGTCTATGAGGCGGTGATTTGTTGCAAGGAGGTGGGTCCATGTGCAAACAATTATTTTTAAAATATTAAAAATAAAATAACTTAACATTTTTTGTACTTATTGTCTACTTTTTGGGGCTCAATTTGTTGGATTTAACAACCCATGTATACAATGCATTTTGAGCATTTTTCAAATACAAAGACACTGCAAAGTTGAGTATTTTGAAATACAAGATACAAATAGGCTACTTCACAACACAGTATTTGAAATAAAAGATCCAAATGTATTTCAAACATACCTATTTGAGTAACTGTCCATCTCTGTTCTAGTAAATCTCCCATTACCTGCGATATATTAGAAAAACAAGTATACCGTTAAAATGTTATTTTGTCATGCTGTAAATAATGTAATGCAAAGCTTCCAAATGCTAAATAAAGACGTATCTATAAAACTGATGTTTATAAAATTCTCGAAAATATGGGTGTTCTCAGAGTTTTTTGGTCCTATATCTTGCTATGTTTGAACAAACGCCTTTCTTAGACTTTTGAATGTAATATACTCAAAAATTCTAACAAGATGTAGATCAGAGAAAATGGTACCTTCACAAAAAATGACCCTTAGTTTAAAATTAACACTTGCCAAAACCACATGTTGATTCCATTTTAAGGCCTCATGTGCCAACCAGCACCTGTATTGAGTGGCAGATGATTGATTGATTGACTGATTGACACGGTCTCCTTCAATAACCGGGGTGTTTGGGTATAAGGCTGTCAGAATAATCAAGTAATCCAGTCAAATCAAATCACGATCAGTCAAAACCACGTAAGTCATCTGTGTGTTTTTACGATATTGGCTCTAGGATTGAGGCCTATTTTACACTGTCAAAACCTTGTCAACAACTCACAAATAGTATCACAGAAACAATTAATACACCTTTGACAAGAAAACAGCTGGGCCTGGATTCACAAAGATGTTTATCCTAAGTTGTCGTGTCTTAGTTAGGGGGCTTAGAGGGCTAGGGGGTTGGTGGACGTTTGGGCGTTCGAGTCGCAAAGAGGGCCGGAAAGTATGATGATGAAGAAGTAAGAAAGTAGGTAACGAAAAAATGAAAAAGCACGTGATGAATAAAGGAATGACAAAAGAGCTCTGTTGCGGGCGCGAAGAGGGGCCCACCTCGACCGGCCCAGGAAATTAATAACAACCCCAATGTTTACTGATCCATGTTTTTGGAAAATAAATTTGCATTGCGAAAAATTAATTATTAGGCTCATTTCACGTCTATATTTTCTAGACTACACCGATTCATTTCTATTTATTATTACAAAGTTGACATCATTTCTTTTAATCTGAGATGAAATGGAACAACGCTATATTTATGAATGAAATTCAGCGTACACCGGCGAGCCGTGCGTTATCACTTATCAGGTAGCTCAGCGGTAAGACACACTCTAATTCGGGAGGCCGCCGGTTCGATTCCGGCCACCGGCAATCCTGCTGAAGGTTTTTTCCGAGGTTTTCCTCAGTCGTAAAGGCGAATGCTGGGATTGAGTCCTACTTAAAGCCCTCGGACATTCCATCCCAACCATCTAAAGACACTGTAACAACTTAGTTGGTCACCTGGGCCCTCATTCCAGAACAGTTTTAGGCAGTTATAGTCGGTTGTAAAGATGCGCCCCCTATTCCGTAACCCGCGCGCAAGTTGGCATCTTGCGGTTGGCAACCTATACTGGAATGAGGGCCCTGAAGAGTAGTTATTACATAAGATAATGCTGGTATCCACCCTATAACAGTATTCTTACGAGAATTATTATTATTACTATTATTATTATTATTATTATTATTATTATTATTATTATTATTATTATTATTATTATTATTATTATTATTATTATTATTATTATTATTATTATTATTATTTTATTGTTGCAATACATACAAACTCGGTCAGAACCGGTATAAACATGTTGTACGGACATAAATGTCAAGTATTTCCATGTGCTTACCCTATTAAATTCTACTTAGAACTAATTAAATATATCATTGTCCATATTATTATTCCAAAACAAATAATAATAATTATTATTATTATTACTATTATTATTAATTTATTATTACTATTTTTATTATTATTATTATTATTATTTTATTGTTGCAATACATACAAACTCGGTCAAAACCGGCATAAACATGTTGTACGGACACAAATGTCAAGTATTTCCATGTGTTTACCTTATTATTATTATTATTATTATTATTATTATTATTATTATTATTATTATTATTATTATTATTTTTATTATTATTATTATTATTATTATTATTATTATTATTATTATTATTATTATTATTATTATTATTATTATTATTATTATTATTACTATTATTATTATTACCTAAGTACACTCGTAAGTTGTAAGTCTAGTGGTTTTCGTCATGAGACAACTGTTGTTTGTATCATTTCAAAATATTTTACAGCGTATAAATAAACATATCCATATAAGGAATTCCCGAAAAAGTGTTGCTTACTGAAGATGAAATTTGTGATGAGACAACGTTGCGCTCGCTGATCGTAGCTGCTAGCGGTCGGAGTCTACCCGTATACACTTCACAGCAGCTGTACACAACCTACCGGTAGCCTCACTATAAACACCGGGCAAAAGTAGAGTATTTAGTAATATCTTGAGAACGTTAGACAATATTAAGAATGATTGTGATAAATGCCCGAATTGTAGTTTCGTAAGAACAAAAAGTAGATTAAAAATATATATTTTAATAATTACGATTGTTATTATTGGTGATGTAAAATAATAATTGATTACTAATTACCGGGTAACGATAAAAATAGTTGCACTTTTTTCATCCAGTTGTTTATTGCTTACGATTGTCACGTAGCGTTCTCAACATATTACTATAAACACCGTTAATTTCGGGTAATTTTAGTTATACTGTCTCTCATTCAACAATCGTGTTCCAGTACCACTCAATATCCGGAAGTAGAGTTGTGTATAATAAATTACGTCCATTACCTTCATAAGTCCAATGGTAATGGAATATTATATCACAAGAAACTGAAGGTGGAATGCAACAACCTCTGAACTTCACGCCTGTTGGGTTTTGTAACGGTTCAAGAAACTTCTTAATTACTTAATCGTATGCGGAGGATCATCAGAAGTTGTCCTCGCGGTAGACGCAACGAAATGCGTTCACTGACTGACAGACTGCCAATAAAAGTGATGCAAGTGGAAGCAACCCTTGCATCGTAACACAAATCGCCATCTTCTTATCTTGATTTTATTTTCGCGAACATATATTAAAACTCTCCTTCAGAAAACCTTTGTTACTTTAAGGAAATAAATTAAAGAATCATCATTAATTACCACATTAATGTAAAACTGAGAATAATAAAACCACTTTTAGCAGTAATTCAAGGTTCATCATGGTAAACCATTTCAAGTATCTTCGCTAATGAATTAAGAATGTAATTAATTTGTATACAGGATGTGTATTTAAGAAGCCACCTCCTAACTATATAGCTCCTCACTACAGATAGTTTAGCCAGCAAAGGAGGTAAACGTTACAGTGTTCTGTGTTGGAGTGTTGCGACGTGGTCTGTAGTGAATCATAGCCATCACTTGCAATCCTTGCTCTGTGGGGGTGACGGGACAGGTGGGACGATTGCGTTACATTGTTGTATAAGGGTAGTTACGACGTGATGACTAAGAAGGAAATCCTCCAAGTGTCATGGTCAGGCGGTTATGCAGTAAGGAATTAAGTGATGATCGATTATTGGCCGCGGCGCATGTGTGGCCATGGGTTGCCGGGAGGAGAGAGGTTTATAAGCGAACGGCGCGAAGCCGGTCTCAGTCTGGTTGCCAGCGAGCGGTTAGTGTGATACTGTACTCAAAACCAGTGGTCTACTTTAGTTGACACAGTTACTTCTGCGTGTGTGTTGACGTGTGTGGAGGAGAACGTACGTTCAGTTGGTCGGTGGACTTACTGCTGGCAACAGCTGGAAGAGTGCGGTCTCGGGTAGACTGTTATTCCTATCTACGTGTGATATCTAGTCATTATCTGTAATATGCCGGCTCCTAGTGACGTGTGTGTTCTCGAGAGCGTAGTGGAGAGAGAGGTCGACGAGCTCGGCGACCTGAACTTCATGCCGCCTCCAATGAAGCACTCGGACACGCGAGACTCGATCTCATCCACCGACAGTGACATCTCCCTCTCATTCGACAACAACTTCCGTCCCCGAGGTAACGACGATGAGGGTGCCCACTTGGCCGACATGTCGGACTGCGGCTCCGAGGGGGGCTCGACGGGCGCGGGCAAGGACTCGGGCTGCGAGGTGACTGACCGCGAGCCACCCTTCGTACCTCCAGACGAGGACCTCGCCAACCGCATCGTCGCACAGGTAGAGTTCTACTTCTCCGATGTCAACATCACGAAAGACGCGTTCCTGCTCAAACACGTAAAGCGCAACAAGGAGGGTTATGTCTCTCTCAAACTCATATCTAGTTTTAAGAGAGTGAAACACCTTGCGAAAGACTGGAGAGCCGTTGCCTACGCACTTGCCCGCTCGACAAAGTTACAAATCAACGAGGCGGGCACCAAATTGCGACGCCTGACGCCGTTGCCGGAATACGATCAAACGACACCGTCGCGCACCGTGATCGCACTTAACCTCCCCAGTGACAAGCCGACGATAGAGAGTGTGGCCGAGCTGTTTTCCACGTACGGCGAGATCGCGCTCATCCGCATCCTCCGTCCCGGCAACCCCGTGCCCGCCGACGTCCGCAACTTCGTGGCTAAACGCCCCGAGCTGGCCGGGGCCGTGTGCGCCCTCGTGGAGTATGTCAGAACCGAGGGTGCGCGCCGTGCCTTGCAGCTACAGGGCCGAGACTGGAGGGGGTTCAGCCAGGGTATCCGCGTCATCGAGCTCAACGGTGTACCCGCCAATAACGCCGCAGACAGACGGAAGAGATCGGTACCCGTCAAGAAGACTTCCATCTCCAGGTTGGTCGACTCTGAGTACTCCTCGTCGTGCGCCAGCGGGTCAGAGGCCGAGTCGGATCAGAGACTGCGCGGGGACCCACGTCAGAGGTTCCGACGGGGCTCGACCCCGAGCGTGTCCAGCATGTCCAGCTTCGGCAGTAGCTACAGTCGCACCAGCAGCTCTGACCTCTCCCCGTGGATCCAGCGACGTCTGTCCCACCGGGACTCCGGGTCAGAGAGCAGCGGTTCCACGTCCTCCCGCCCCCGGAGCAACAGCGGTATCTTCCACCTCCCCGACAACGTGGTCCGCCTACCCATGGGTCCAGACGGCTCTCTCGGTTTCCAGTCGGGCTATCGGGAGAAACTCCAGAACTTGAAGATTTGAGCCGGTGCTATTGTTTTTAGTAATGTTGCATAAATGTTTATTGAGTGATTCGTAGCAAAGGGGAATAAGGTGATTTTACTGAATCTGATTCGACGACAATTTACATATTTATATTCTCTTCTATAAACAATCAGCCTTCCAAAAGTTTAATTAGGCCCTAGCCTATTTGTCTTGTCACAATGCATTTCATTGTAAAACGTTTTGAATGTGTTTATTCGTGTATATGTATGTGTGTATGTTAGTATGTGTGTTTGGAAAAGGTGATAATTGGTGGGAGATGGCAGACCCATCTGTGCATATTTATGTGCTCTTACCAAAGACTGATGTTTATTGATAATTGCCCCTTTGTTATTTTATACTAATTTTTATGTACAAATAAATGAAAACGTTGTGTTGTTGACATTGATTTTTTCCATTCAATTAATCCAGTAGCAAAAGTGGGTGAAGCTAGAGTAGTTGAATGTAAACACAGTTCCTTTTAATACAACTTGCACTAAATCGCTTTCAAGCACATTATACCTCATTAGGTCAGGCAGGTAGGCGAAAGCAGTAAAATATTGACCTCAATGAGAAAGTCGCGCAACTGGCATTTAGCAACCAAGATATATGTGTAGGAACAAAATAAAATACAGTGTGTTAGTTAACAAAAGAAAAATTGAGCGTCGAGTTTGAAGTTTCAATAAGAAAACATTTTAGGGTGAAAAATGCATTCTGTATATATTGTTGCTCCCTAGGATTATGATCTACATTATTTTAAGAGAACAATCCAGGAAGGCCTACATAATATATGTTTGTCTAATTGGTCACGGTACAAACTATTAAAGAAAACATGTGGTCTTTGCTCTGGTCATTGACCCTTTCGTCCGGCCGGTCAACTGCATGGATACCGCGGTATCAAATATATACCGTATTTTCTTTTCAACACAACAAGTAGATAGCATAACACACACACCTTTTCACAAATACTGTTATCTGGCATGACGCCATCTATCCCTGGCTGTTTCTGATACCACCAGTTCACTTCTGACTTGAACGAACCTATTTGCGCGAGCTAATAGTCGTATGGATGGGCCTGTTTAAAACGCGGCGCCCCCAAAATGTATTTTTAATAAATGTACCTACACCCGTACAGTATACGGATGTGCATATATTTAAAAAATGCTACGAACAAGAACACAAAACAAATCATAACGATGTGAAATGCCACAGAGTCATTTCTGATGATGTAATTTTGAGGCTAATTCGTTCACTACGTAAAGAAATCCTTAAAGTTTTATTTATAAATCAGTTTTATTAGGAAAATACAAAAAACACAAAGTACAAGATTTTGTTTACATAAATTCCTGCGAAACAGATAGATCACTTTACTTTCAACTTAACACTATTTCATGACGTAATTGTGGTGATACAGCAGAATAACTTAGAGATCAACATACGATTTAACATAACGAACAACATAGGATTTCACTTCAATTACGTAGGTAATATCAGGGGAGGTTCCACACCAAACATGAAGGACGTCGACAGTGTTAGGAGCATTATGCACTAGTAGGGTGGAGGGGGTGAGTGAACCATTGTCACGTGAGTTTGTCAACATTATGCACTGGTAGGGTGGAGGGGGTGATTGAACCATTGTCACGTGAGTTTATCAACATTATGCACTGGTAGGGTGGAGGGAGTGATTGAACCATTGTCACGTGAGTTTATCAACATTATGTACTGGTAGGGTGGAGGGGGTGATTGAACCATTGTCACGTGAGTTTATCAAAATTATGCACTGGTAGGGTGGAGGGGGTGAGTGAACCATTGTCACGTGGGTTTATCAACATTATTCAGTGGTAGGGTGGAGGGGGATTGAACCATTGTCACGTGAGTTTATCAACATTAGGCACTGGTAGGGTGGAGGGGGTGATTGAACCATTGTCACGTGAGTTTATCAACATTATGCACTGGTAGAGTGGAGGGGGTGATTGGACCATTGTCACGTGAGTTTATCAACATTATGCACTAGTAGGGTGGAGGGGGATTGAACCATTGTCACGTGAGTTTATCAACATTATTCAGTGGTAGGGTGGAGGGGGATTGAACCATTGTCACGTGAGTTTATCAACATTAGGCACTGGTAGGGTGGAGGGGGTGATTGAACCATTGTCACGTGAGTTTATCAACATTATGCACTGGTAGGGTGGAGGGGGTGAGTGAACCATTGTGAGACACGTGAGTTAAGAGTTTATCAACATTACGTACTGGTAGGGTGGAGGGGGATTGAACCATTGTCACGTGAGTTTATCAACATTATGCACTGGTAGGGTGGAGGGGGTGAGTGAACCATTGTCACGTGGGTTTATCAACATTATGCAGTGGTAGGGTGGAGGGGGATTGAACCATTGTCACGTGAGTTTATCAACATTATGCACTGGTAGGGTGGAGGGGGATTGAACCATTGTCACGTGAGTTTATCAACATTATGCACTGGTAGGGTGGAGGGGGATTGAACCATTGTCACGTGAGTTTATCAACATTATGTACTGGTAGGGTGGAGGGGGATTGAACCATTGTCACGTGAGTTTATCAACATTACGTACTGGTAGGGTGGAGGGGGATTGAACCATTGTCACGTGAGTTTATCAACATTATGCACTGGTGGGGTGGAGGGGGATTGAACTATTGTCACGTGAGTTTATCAACATAATGCACTGGTAGGGTGGAGGGGGTGAGTTAACCATGTTCACGTGAGTTTATCAACATTATGCACTGGTAGGGTGGAGGGGGTGATTGAATCATTGTCACGTGGGTTTATCAACATTATGCACTTGTAGGGGGGGGGGGGGCTTAGTGAACCATTGTCACGTGATTTTATACATAGAACATAACACCGTGAAGGGAACTGATAAATTAATTTCGTATTTGAAGTTCGCGGGTGTAGCAGATATGCCTCTCCCATGGGTTCGATGCCCCATCATAGACCAATCAGAGCGGTCTACGCAATATCACATAACTAGCGAGTACAACGGGCTTCTCAGTGTTAGCACACGAGGCTCTAATTAATTCGGGAGGTCGCCGGCTCGATCTCCGCTACCGGCAATCCAGTCTGAAGGATTTTTCCAAGGTTTTCCTCAATCACAAGCTGAATGCTGGGATTGAGTCATACTAACATCCACCGGCCAGTCCTTCCCAACTTTGCCAAATTCAACAATACATAGTTATAGTCACCTGAAGAGGGGCATGATAACAGAATCTCTTATCAAACGGCCCCTGTGTAAACAAGCCTTTTACAATAAATGTGTGTTACAATATTATGGACCGTAGAGGAACGTCTTCATTAATGATGTGTCCGTTCAATTATGTCAATTTAATTTATATCTCAGTTAGTTTATGCGTTTATCTCTTTATTTTACTCTGATGTTCTACGATTAAAGTATTTACTTCAAACCTAAATGGCGTAGTTTTAAAGCTGCAATTATTGTTAAGTCGTTCGGATTTCGATTGGAAACATGAGACAGAGACAAACATGAAACGGATTCCCTTTCGCCCGATGTGGTCAAACCATTTAATTCTCTCAAACAACATTTTATACGACAGCACATCAACATCGGATTTCTCCTGGGGCTTAGGATCGAGAGACTAGTAATGTTGTATATTGTTCAACTGCGTAATGCCAATATCAATATCATTGCAATATGACCAACAGCATCCCCTAAGCGTTCTAATTATTATTGCTAGCCGTTATAGCCATAAGCCATTATATAATCGGTAGTCAGTGTTGTAAAAGTTACTTTTAGAAAGTAATTCAGTAATAGTTACAGTTACTTGCTTGGGAAAGTTCAGTTACAGTTACAGTTACTTTTTCCCTAAAGTAACTGAGTTACAGTTACAGTTACTTAATGAAGTAACTGAGTTACTTTTTAAGTTACATCATGAAATTTCATAAAAATACAATAACTGACAGCATTTCAAATAAAAAAAAATTTTTTACTGGAAATAATGGCACGCAATGATGGCACGCCAAACTGTTTGTTTTTGCTAATTAGTAAGTAACTCTAAAAAGTAACTGAAAACTGAGTATAATTACTTATAAAAGTAATTGAGTTACAGTTACAGTTACATTGAAATAAAAGTAATTAAAGTAGTAACTCAGTTACTCAAAAAGTAATTAATTACTTTTACTCAATTACTTTTACTCAGTTACTTTACAACACTGTCGGTAGTCTATATTACACACATATTCCTGTGCCTCAAATAATAGATACATTTTGAGAGGTATTTGGTTTCTGGAAATGTCCTAAAATTATCAGAATGGTAGGCCTAAACATCTCTAACTTCGTTTCAAATGACATTCACCAAAAAATCGCAATATGCTGATTTTTCCTAGCAATTATGTTTGACCTTCCACTTAAAAAAATACGTGTAATGAATAAAACACGTTTTTTAAATTTAATTTGTAATTTTTACTAATAGCAAAACACAAGCACACAAAATGGTGTTTGTGTTTTCAAAATATATCGCTGGACAGTGGGTTTCAACAAACATCACATTAGACATCACATTTTATTCAGATCTGATTAAAAATAGTTCGTAATCCCTTATTTGATCATCTCATATTGGTGACCGAGTACGGATACCTCAATAAACATTACATTCAAAATGCATGGTGTGTTAGCACACAAACTAATTTCACACGTTCTAGCCCCAATTAGATTCCATTGACCATTTCGTGCACGCTGTTTCAACGGAAATGAACAGATTCCTGGCCTTTTCTCACTCATTCGTAAATGCGGCATTTCTTCCACTCAGAACCCAAAACTTGTTTCTAATAGAAACGTAAGTTGGCAATGTTGGATTTTACTATTTATTAGCCCCTATACGTGTATCGTTTTACAAATATCTAAATGCGTTGAATACTTCTTATCAAAGAGTGTGTTTAAAAGCGACACTGCCTCGATGATTTTCAGTGACAGACGTGTATGTATTTATTTTATTTATATTGTTATATTACACCAAATGTTTTCTAGAATGTGTATGCAATTCTATTTTTGTTAAATAAATAAATAAATAAATAAATAAATAAATAAATAAATAAATAAATAAATAAATAAATAAATAAATAAATAAATAAATAAATAAATAAATAAATAAATAAATAAATAAATAAATAAATAAATAAATAAATAAATAAATAAATAAATAAATAAATAAATAAATAAATAAATAAATAAATAAATAAATAAATAAATAAATAAATAAATAAATAAATAAATAAATAAATAAATAAATAAATAAATAAATAAATAAATAAATAAATAAATAAATAAATAAATAAATAAATAAATAAATAAATAAATAAAAAATAAATAAATAAATAAATAAATAAATAAATAAATAAATAAATAAATAAATAGATAAATAAATAAATAAATAAATAAATAAATAAATAAATAAATAAATAAATAAATAAATAAATAAATAAATAAATAAATAAATAAATAAATAAATAAATAAATAAATAAATAAATAAATAAATAAATAAATAAATAAATAAATAAATAAATAAATAAATAAATAAATAAATAAATAAATAAATAAATAAATAAATAAATAAATAAATAAATAAATAAATAAATAAATAATTAAATACATAGGATAAATAAATAAATAAATAAATAAATAAATAAATAAATAAGTAAATTAATTAATTAATAAAATATTATATTTATTGACAAGAAGAAACAAGAAACGATTTTAATTGATGTTGCCGTCCCTTTATGCCACAATGTAGAGACAACTTGGCGGGAAAAGATAAACAGATATAAGGAATTATCTATTGAAATAAAAAGGTTGTGGAAGCAGAATAATGTAACTGTTATACCGTTAATTATATCAGCAAATGGCATTGTTCCACGTAAACTCCATGACAGTATTAAACTAATTGGTCTCCAACCGAACATATACATCGAGATGCAAAAAGCAATTATTTTGAACACGTGTAGGATAGTGCGAAAATTTTTGAACTAAGAAGAATGAAGACTTTAAGAAGTTCTCCATCCCGATGGTGGTTTTCGTGGTTTCCACCGTACAAAGAGCGAATGCTGGGATGAGTACAAATCGGCCACGACCGTACATAGCATCCACAGTTCGGTTTGGAAAAAATAATGTGGACAATGATATTAATAGACTAGATCAGTTTTCAAAAAATGTGTCTCCTTCTCGATTTTGGGGTACCGGGTTGTTAAAAGCTGCCAACAAGGTTATTCTTACTCAGAAGAATACCCTGCATTCGAAAACCATTGTTGGCAGTTTTTTGTTTGAGAATTTCAACCCCAAACACCCCAAACACCCCCTAAAAATCAATTTTTACGGAATTATCTTTAATAATTCATAAGTCCGGAGGAAATTATACTAACATTTATCTTTAAAACTTTGTTAGTAGAAAAATGTATTTTTAAGAATTTGGCTATTTCAGATTTTCAATTTTCATCGAAACTGAATAAGAAAATGGCTCTATGACACAAAATATTCAGTTTTTGTTGAGCAGCAATGAAATGTTTCACTTTATTGCAAGTAAACGGTACATAATGGAGATGTTATTTTTTTCCGAAAACATCATCGACAATTCACAAATAGTGTACAATCGTCATATTTAGTCTTAATGATTTAGGTATTGTGTAGTAATTGAAACAAGGTGGCAAAGTGTAATCATCCTAGGGGCAGCAGAGCGAAGCGGAGTCTCTACTTGAATGTACATCCGTGGGCTCCTTGATGAAGCAAGTATAGGAGTAGGGTCAATCGCTTCCTTTTAGATTATAGAATAATAAATTTGATAGTGCCCGGCTCAAATGTTAGACATTCACGAGCTGTACGCAAAAAATAAAATGGCCGCCACTGCAAGTGTTTTTCCCATTTATCTCCACAATGCAAAGTTTTATGACAAAATTGGATATGACAAGAATTATTTCTCTTAAAATTCTACACAAACATGATATGCACGTATGTTTGTAAAATTTAATACTCACGTAGAACTTTAATTTTTTGCATGTTAATCTGTACTAAAATATACATTTTTTGGCTCCAGTGGGCTTCTCAATTAATGAAGAATGAACTATGTGAGTGGGCAAAGTCTCTTCCTTTAAGTATATGTTATAATAATTTTGATAGAACTCGGCTCAAATTTGAGAGATTCACGAGCTGTACGCAAAAAACAAAATGGCCGCCACTGCACGTGTTTTTCCCATTTATCTCCACTATGCAAAGTTTTATGACAAAATTGAATATGACAAGAATTATTTGTTTTAAAATTCTACACAAACATGATAGGCACGTATGTTTGTAGAATTTAATACTCACGTAGAACTTTAATTTTTTGCATGTTAATCTGTACTAAAATATACATATTTTGGCTCCAGTGGGCTTCTTAATGAATGAAGAATGAACTATGTGAGTGGGCTAAGTTTCTTCCTTTAAGTATATGTAATAATAATTTTGATAGAACTTGGCTCAAATTTTAGAGATTCACGAGCTGTACGTAAAAAACAAAATGGTCGCCACTGCAAGTGTTTTACCCATTTATCTCCATAATGCCAAGTTTCATGACAAAAAGAATTATTCCTCTTAGAATTCTACACAAATATAATATTCACGTATTTTTATAGAACTTAATTGTTACGTAGAACTTTAATTTCTTGTATGTCAATCTGTACTCAAATGTACAAACTTTTGCTCCAGTGGGCTTCTCATTGAAGGAAGAGTGAACTATATGGGTGGGCTAAACATTTTTTATTTATTTTGGTTTAACGACGTAATCGACAACGAAGATCATATGACGTCGGGTGTATTTGGAGGAAAGTGTCAAGAAGGACGTAGCAGTCCCTGGGCAGGTGGGGGCAGGTGGGTGGGCTCAATCTCTTCTTTTAAGCTTTTTGCCTGGGAATATTACAAATATTCTTTATTTAATAATTTTCTTAGAGTGTGACGAATCCAATGGTGGAAGACATTGATAACTTAATTCATCAATCTGGCTCTCAGGGGTAACCAAATTACCAAGATTGTTAAAAATTATTGCAAGCCGTGGTCTATTTTTTTTAGAAACGGAGTACTTATCAACATTTATTTTGTTTTTAAATTTTGTTCTGTAACAGTATTAACGTTACGAGTTAATAACAATTAACTTTATGGCTCTACCTAGAATCAATAACAAGGTACAGTTAATTAATAGACACAGTGCGTACGCGAAATTCTGACAATGTTTAACTTTGGGGCGTTGCGACGCCACAATCCCTCCGATATTGACATATTCCATACCAAATAATGAAACAAGATATACATTGATTTCAAAAGTTAAAAACCATTAATCCAATTTCAAAAATATAGCTCTCAGGGGTAACCAAAGTCTTCATATTGTTAGAATTCTCGCTGAGGATGTCTATTTGTTTTACGAAACGGAGTATTTATCAATATTTCTTTTGTTTTTTATTTTGTTTATGTAAACAATCATAACCATACGAGTTAATAATAGTGGATTTCATGACTCTACCCAGAAGCAATAATAAGCTAGAGTTATTTAATTGACAGAAGTGCGTACGTGACATTTAGGCTTTGTTTGGCTTTGGGGCGTTGCAACGCCACTAGCCCTTCCGATATTGAAATGTTCCATACTAAATACTTTGTTTTAAAGAATGTTTAGATTTCAACGGGTAAAGACAGATTGATCCAATTTCATAAATGTGGCTCTCAGGGGTAACCAAAGTCTTGAGATTGTTACAATTCTCGTTACGGAGGTCTATTTTTTATGAAACGGAGTACTTATCAATGTTTTTTATTGTTTATAATTTTTCTATCAACAAACTTAACATTTGAAAGTTAAAATTGGCTAACTCTATGGATCCACCTGAAAGCAAGCACAAGCTAGAGTTATTGATTGGACACAATATCTGCATAAGTGAAATTCAGACATCGTCTGACTTTGAGCTGTCACACCGCCACTTTTCCTTCCGATATTGAAATGCGCTATACCAAATAATTTAACTGAAAGTATTACTAACTTAATGGTGTATTGAATTTATAACGAAATTTGTAAGTTTGGCTCTCACGGCTAACCAAACAAGTGCGATTGTTACAATTCTTGCTACCGTGGTTTATTTTATCCTGTAACGGACTATTACCAAATTGTGTTTGTATTTTCCATTTTTTTCATAAACAAACTAAACATTACTAGTTACTACTAGTTAATTTCATGGCTCTATCTAGAATAAATACAAAGTTAGAGGCATTTATATAGACAGATGTGCACACATGAAATTCAGACACCTGAATTTGAGGCGTCGCGACGCCATTTTCCCTTCCGATATTGAAAAAGTTCCATGTTATACAATATTTTCGCGAGTATAGGTAATCCAACGGTGTATGACACGTTTATTCATGAGCCATTTTTACCCTCTGGCTCAAAGTCTAGTAGTTGCATAAATAATATGCACTTTTTTTTTGTTGCATCCTCGTTTTACACCCCGATATTAACTTTATCCATTTTTTAAAATCATTAATTGCATTAGTTAATCTTCGCTGAGTATAATAATAATTTGATTTGGTTTTTATTGTTAAAATATTGGTTCCTGTGATTTGTTTTCTTCTTGACGGCAAAAACCAACCCTTAATACGATTTAAGGGTATAAAAGTGAAAATGGCGATTGCCAACAATGTTATTCGGATTCAGCGTTTAAAAATCTATTAGGATCACTTTGTTGGCAGCTTTTAACACGAGGGGCCCCAAAGCTGAAAAATTATTAAAACTAGTCTAGTCTATAAGTAGTTTAGCCAAATGTGGGCATTTGAGAAGCAGAAGAAGAAGAAGAAGAAGAAGAAGAAGAAGAAGAAGAAGAAGAAAAAGAAGATATATTAAGTAGTTCTAAGTAGATTTTAATAAGGTAAACACATGGAAATACTTGACATTTGTGTCCGTACAACATGTTTATGCCGGTTTTGACCGAGTTTGTATGTATTGCAACAATAAAATAGTAATAATAATAATAATAATAATAATAATAATAATAATAATAATAATAGGCAATGGTATACCATCGAAGACAGAGATTGAGCAGTTTTGGGGTGGGATATGGAGTAACCCATTAATGCACAATCACAATGCAACATGGATTCAAGATGAAATTGAGGCAATGAGTGATATCGAAGAAATGACATTTGATGGCATCAGTGTAAATGATATAAAATCAACGATACGAAATACTCATAATTGGAAAGCACCCGGTAACGATAACATTCAAAATTTTTGGTACAAGAAGTTTTCAAACATGCACACCCAGATTGCTAAATGTCTTAATGAATTTATATTAGGAGACAAGGATTTACCAGATTTCTTTACTGAAGGTATAACATTTCTTAAACCAAAAGATAATGACACCAAAAATCCAAGTAAATATAGACCAATTACATGCTTACCTACTATTTACAAAATCTTGACATCGTGCATAACAAATAAAATATATAGTCACTGCGAAGAACACAATATATTAGCTGAAGAACAAAAGGGATGTCGTAAATTGTCGCAAGGGTGTAAGGAACAATTAATTATCGATTCTGTTGTAATGAACCAAGCTTTCAACAAGAAGAGAAACATTCACGTTAGCTATATTGATTACAAGAAAGCGTATGATTCGTCACCACATTCGTGGCTAATACAGATACTGGAAATTTATAAAGTAAACCCATTGATAGTAAACTTTTTGCGGACAGCGATGACGAGTTGGAAAACAACATTAAAGTTAAACGTAGGCAAAGAGCAGATATGTACTGACCCAGTTAACATCCGACGAGGTATTTTTCAAGGTGACTCGTTTAGTGCGTTATGGTTTTGTCTTTCATTAAATCCATTATCTCACATACTAAACAAATCTACACATGGTTTCAAGATAAAGGACGGTAATACGGTTTGCCACACACTTTCACATCTATTCTACATGGACGATCTCAAGCTATATGCTTTAAATGCGACACACATGACGAATCTTCTTAACTCAACGTTAGAATTCAGTAGAGATATATGTATGGATTTTGGAATTGATAAATGTAAGTCACTTCATGTCATCAAAGGAAAGATTACGAAATTAGAAGAGTTTGAAATTGACGAAGACAACCGGATTGGAGTAATGGACGAAGAAGATATATACAAATATCTAGGATTTGCGCAGGCTAAACGAATTGATCATAAACTGAT
Source organism: Isoperla grammatica (assembly GCA_945910005.1). Lineage (NCBI taxonomy): Eukaryota > Metazoa > Arthropoda > Insecta > Plecoptera > Perlodidae > Isoperla > Isoperla grammatica. Next base: position 61,173,237 of record OX246738.1, read on the forward strand.
GAAAAGTAAACTAATTTCTGCATACAAGAAACGAATAGGATCCATTTTAAAAACACAATTGAATGGTAAAAACAAGATCAAAGCAATTAACACTTATGCTATACCGGTACTAACATATTCATTTGGAATTATTAACTGGACACAGACAGAACTTCATGCCCTAGAAATTCTCACCCGCACAACATTCACCAAATACAGAAGTCATCACCCTAAGTCAGCAATAGAACGAGTGACTCTACCTAGAGAAAAAGGGGGAAGAGGCTTGATTGATTTAAACAATTTATATTATAAACAAATTGAAATTCTGAGAAAGTACTTTTATACAAAATGCCCACATTCACAACTTCATAGAGCTATAGTATCGGCAGACAAGTCGCTTTCTCCCCTCAATTTAAATGACGGAAATTTAAACTTGCTTCAAAAACTAAATTCTGACACAGCAAAAGAGATCAGAATATCAGAAAAGACGTTACATAGCAGACATTATAAAGAACTTCTTAAGGATAGCGTCGATAGGGTAGCATCGAACAAATGGTTAACGTCCGGGGACATTTTCAGCGAAACAGAGGGATTTATGATCGCTATTCAAGATAAAGTAATCAAGACTAACAATTACAAAAAATACATACTGAAAGACGTCACAGTGGAAGATAAATGTAGAAAATGTAATTTGAAGGGCGAAACAATTGAACATATCGTATCTGGGTGCAAAATGCTTTGTCAAACAGATTATCTTCATAGGCATAACCAAGTTGCAAACATTGTACATCAAAAATTAGCCATGAAGTATAAACTTATAAACACAACCACTGCGTATTACAAATACAAGCCTGAAAAGGTATTAGATAGTAAAGACTACAAATTATATTACGACCGGGCAGTTATTACAGACCAAACCATACATCACAATAGACCGGATATTATATTTATTGACAAGAAGAAACAAGAAACGATTTTAATTGATGTTGCCGTCCCTTTATGCCACAATGTAGAGACAACTTGGCGGGAAAAGATAAACAGATATAAGGAATTATCAATTGAAATAAAAAGGTTGTGGAAGCAGAATAATGTAACTGTTATACCGTTAATTATATCAGCAAATGGCATTGTTCCACGTAAACTCCATGACAGTATTAAACTAATTGGTCTCCAACCGAACATATACATCGAGATGCAAAAAGCAATTATTTTGAACACGTGTAGGATAGTGCGAAAATTTTTGAACTAAGAAGAATGAAGACTTCAAGAAGTTCTCCATCCCGATGGTGGTTTTCGTGGTTTCCACCGTACAAAGAGCGAATGCTGGGATGAGTACAAATCGGCCACGACCGTACATAGCATCTACAGTTCGGTTTGAAAAAATAATGTGGACAATGATATATTAAGTAGTATAGCCAAATGTGGGCATTTGAGAAGCAGAAGAAGAAGAAGAAGAAGAAGGAGAAGAAGAAGAAGAAGATATATTAAGTAGTTCTAAGTAGATTTTAATAAGGTAAACACATGGAAATACTTGACATTTGTGTCCGTACAACATGTTTATGCCGGTTTTGACCGAGTTTGTATGTATTGCAACAATAAAATAATAATAATAATAATAATAATAATAATAATAATAATAATAATAATAATAATAGCTGGGATGAGTACAAATCGGCCACGACCGTAGGCCTACATAGCATCCACAGTTTGGTTTGGAAAAAATAATGTGGACAATGATATATTAAGTAGTTCGTAAACACATGGAAATACTTGACATTTGTGTCCGTACAACATGTTTATGCCGGTTTTGACCGAGTTTGTATGTATTGCAACAATAAAATAATAATAACAATAATAATTAATATAAGGAGTTATCTATTGAAATAAAAAGGATGTGGAAGCAGAATAATGTAACTGTTTGTTCCGCGTAAACTCCATGACACAGCCAAACATATACATCGAGATGCAAAAAGCAATAATTTTGAACATGTGTAGGATAGTGCGAAAATTTTTGAACTAAGAAGAATGAAGACTTCAAGAAGTTCTCCATCCTGATGGTAGTTTTTGTGGTTTCCACCATACGAAGAGCGAATTCTTGGATGCCTATGCTTGGATGAGTACAAATCGGTTACGACCGTACATAGCATCCACAGTTTGTTTTGGAAAAATAATATGGACAGTGATATATTTAATTATAGTTCTAAGTAGACTTTAATAAGGTAATAAAATACTTGACATTTATGTTCGTACAAAATGTTTACGCCGCTTTTGACCGAGTTTGTATGTATTGCAAGAAAAAACATAATAATAATAATAATAATAATAATAATAAAATAATAATAATAATAATAATGATAATAATAATATATTTATAACGACATGCACAATGTATGTACCTTGGTGCCAAAAATTCTATACTTGGGGTCCCTACTTGGTGCTATGACGGCTCCAGAATCAACAGTGACATGAGTATCAGATACCTTATGAAACTCCATCGAACCGGGAATCGAACCAGAAATAACCACATTGGTCAAACCAAAGATTTGCCAGGAACATTCAAACATTGTTTAAAAATGTGGACTGTTCTAACGTCTTTGATCGAGATCGGCCAATCAAAACGAATCTTTGTTTGGAATATCTTTTGCAGAACGCACATCGATATTCCTTGCTTTTGACGCAGTATCAAGTATGCAGTGACGATAGCTTCTTCGGCTTCTTCATGCACGAGCGCTATTCCACGAAGCGGATATTTTCTGTACCTCTTACTTTACGTTTCGTCGTCTATGAGTCACGTGACTCGACTGCGTTTTGGGCGCATTTTGCAGGTACTAAAATTAAGTTTTATTTATAAGTTTTCCGTCTTTAGCAATCCAATTTCCTTTATTATTGTTGTACAAATCTGAAATGAACAACCCCATTACCAGTGATCGCCTATCAAACTGTTGAAAAAGGCAATAATTTTGATAAAAACCATGGTTAAAATTTGATGGTTGTCAACATTAAGCCTAATAAGGCTTTGAAATGGCGTCCTCCCCACATGGTTGATACGATCCCCGGCTTTGTTATCAAAAATAATTTGGTTTAACGCTATGTTATAGAAATGATTGAAATATAAGTGGCTTTCTTGCATGATATTTAAAAATACGATTAATGGGTCATTGACCTAACCTCTTTGTCATGTTTTGACAAGCCAGACACAAGAACTAGGCCTAGGGCCTAGGAGGCCCCACTCCCCAGTCATTTGGTTGAGATTTATCCAATTCCAAACACTGGCCGCTTAAATCGAGCGTCTAGGCTTAGCATAGGCATAGTTATCCTTAATAATAATAGTTTTAAGTCATATTTGTGTCGCGTATAGGTAGATGTGTGCTACAAGTTTATCTGTCTTGTTTGTTACAGTATTGCTTACAAAGTTGTAAATAGTCTCTGTACATAAGAGTTTGTAATGAGCTCTGTCAACCGCTCCACCCCAAGAGGTGGAAAGGGTGCTAAGCAGGAAGCAACAAAAACTCCAAAAAACGACACAAAAGTAGATACATCTAAAAACTCGGACCACAATTCCAAAGTACAGGTAAGTTACTATGCCTGGATATGCTTGGCCTAGGCCTATGCCCTAAATCGAGATTCACACGGCTTGGGCTAGGCCCTAGGAATGCCCTAGGCCTACCTAACCTCTGGTTTAGAGTCTTAATTGTTGGGGTTGCTGAACAGCACCATGCAGGCATATAGGCCTAGGCCTAACCACCCTAGCCATAACCTAGCTTACCTAGGGTAGGCCTAAGCCTAGGTAAAGTCGAGATGCATGGCATATATAGGCCTAGGCCAAGGCCCTATCCCTATCCCTAGTTAGGTTAGGGGTAGGCCTAGCCCTAGTTTTATTATGATAAGAATATGCAAGGCCTAGGCTGTCTTACTTAGGCAAGGCCTACTTTCACAACTCAAACTCTTATCAGATTACAGTCTAACACAGCATTTCAAGGTCAGACATTTGGTCTAGTCCTAGGGACAAATTAAACATTCAGTGTTCCCTAAATGCTTAACAATGCATGACCATTCCCTTATAGTTGGTCCTAATTTTCTGTTTAATCGGCTAAGATCTTGGCAGGCCTAATCTCGATATTTTGAAATCTTATTCTGTGGCCGTTGCAACTTGTTATTTCTCGTTATTTTATGCATAAGTATTAGGCATTTTGAAGTTTTATGGGGTAGTATCTTTTTTTGAATATAGGCTATAACAGTATTTGGGTTCCTACTTATACCTGGTAAGAGAGTTACAGTGGAATCAGCCTTGGAAAACATAATGAATGGAGCCTCGATCTGTTGTTCCCTTCCGACCATGCTATTTCCACACCACTCAAATGGCATCTAAAAAACATTGACCCTCCCCATTGTAACATTTCAGTTGCTCTGTAATTGACCGCACTTTGACGTCCGTAGACGAACGTTTGCAAGATTTCTGTAAACCTTTTTATGGCCACTTCTCTTCTAGCATGTACAATAGGGTCCGAGTTCATTCATCTACTGTGGTTTCCAAGCCCAAGTATCTACCTACCTATTCAAGGCTAATAGAACTGTACTTGGATAATTGGTCACAAAAAATAGTAGGCTAGGCCTAGCCCTAGGTATAGAAAAGTCAAAGAATTAAACAATGGTGTTTAGTGTTTTCCGATTGCCAAGTGAAAATGTTTGCCAAGTAAATGATATTCTTAGTATACTTAGTATGGTAACATATAATCAGTGTTGTTAAAGCTACTTTTTAAAAGTAGCACTGTTACAGCTACAGCTACTTGATCTTTGAAAGTAACTTAGCTACTTTTCAGCTACTGTATTTTGTCAAGTAGCTCACTACTTGTACAGTTACTCAAAAAAAGTAGTGACGCTACTTTACAGCTACTTTCATTTTTTATAAAGGACCAAGAGTACGTACTATTTATTGAAACAGCGGTACGGTCCGGAATACGGTCATACTCATATCACAGCAGCTGACGGGGTGAAACAGGAAACTCAGTGCTGGGGAGGCGGTTTTGGGACTATAGAGCAAGAAAGCCAATGTCAGTCGTCATTCCGAACCTGTGACGGTGGGAATTGTGGCAGGCGAAACAAACGTGTGTTTGTTTATTGCAAAAATAGAGTAGCGGCGACTTTTCGCTACAAATACTCGTATATAGTAGCTTGCTACTCGCTACTTTACTGCATTTTCAAATGTAGCGCGCTACCAGTCTCGCTACCAAAAAAAATAACATGCTACAAGTAGTGCGCTACTTGTAGCGCGTTACTTAACAACACTGCATATAATTCAAAAGTATTGTATTGCATTGCAAATGGTTGTGGATTGTGGTTGTGGTTGTGGTTAAGGAGCTGAGGAGATCATAGAACAAAATATGTTTTGTGGTAGGCCTAGCTGTAGACTGTCTATAGGCTAGACTAGGTCTAAGTACAGGTGGGACCGAAAAAACAAGTATGCAGTCTTAGGGTGTAGCACGCTACTTGTAGCATGCTACTTTTTCGTGTAGCGCACTACTTTAAAAAAGTAGTGAAATTTACCTGTAGCATGCAACAATTTTTGTAGCTGTAGCGCGGAGAGTAGCGCAATAACTTCGCTACTTTTAAATGTTGGTCCAAAACAGATTTAACTTGCTCCACCAAAATTAGGCCTTCTATGGAAACGAAATATAGCGTGAAAAAAGGGTTCAATTTTTTCGACCGTTTCTCCGAAGGTCGCCTCCCTCCCCTTACACACGTTGCCAACAGAACAGGGTGAGTGGACAATAACTCCTTCATCAACCCTCTCCATTCACCGATATCCAGTCGTGCAATAACCTGCGACTAGTTGACACTCATCTTGTAGGGAACGGAAGTGGTCGTGTTTGATTTTGCCTGTTTTGTCTTCAGTTTCCTGTTTGTATAATTATATTTCAAGTGCTATACCATAAATTTCATATAATTAAGTTGGGTATGTCAATACCCGGAAATAGTTGTATCCGGGTACCCGCGCGGTCGCACCGTACCCGGACCACCCGGGTAGTAAATAATACTAAATAAATACGCATTTTATCGTCATGGGTGTCAAATGATTCGCAAAGTTGTGAGAAGAGACATTATATTGTTAAACGGTATCAGGTTGCATTGTCTTCGATGCAAAACGATCGTGGAAGTATTCAACAAAGCTTCAAAGCTTGCGTCTCCGCTACGGTAGTAGCTAGCGTACAATGAATCCGGTGCTCGGTCGTGTCAAAGCGATGACGTCATAGTCCGAGCTTGAACACGAGAACATGATTGCGGTTAAACTACGACGGGCGGGTGCGCTCCCTCGGACTCACAACCGCTTCCATAGGCCTACAAAAGATGATACTAATTCGGCTTTACATCTTATTTTTGTTGCAACAATGGCTAATCGAGACGAAGGGGGGCGTGTGGGTGTCAAGTTAAATGCCGGCAAATTGAAAAGAGCCAGTAGGTAAATATCACAATGTTGAATCGATTTCGTTTTGAACAGAAGTAGGGAACGGGTAGTACCGGGTAACGGGTATTGAAAAGCTGGAACCGTACCCGTGTGTAGTGTTGGTTCAGTGAAATGAAAATTTTCAAGAGACTTTTTCAGAAAATTTTCAAATAATTTTTATTGCTAATATGATTAAGGTTGGTCATCTTACATCATCTGATAGTATTAGATACTAAAGAAAAGCATGTGGAATTATGATACTGAATACCCATTTAAATGTCCATTCAATGCAAAGCATCTTGTTGCCTGCCAGAAAATTAAAGTTATATTCAAACAAAATGTCTTCGAATACCTTCTATATTAAGGGCCAGTATTACAGTCAACAAATAACAATAAAATCTGTTAAAGATAACAAAGCAATTTGTTGTAAGCAATTTGGTTGATTTCAAAGAAGATACTGAAGGGAGGTTGCCTATGGTGAAAACAAGCTACTCGACAAATAAATAGTTGATACAGCATTGAAATAGTGGGCCTAATTACAATAAGTAGGCTATTTTAGTAACGATAATCAACAAGTGTCTGAGTTGCTTTTCAATACAGACACATTACCAGTAAGTTTAAGTTTAATATAAAACCCATTTTTTAAAGTACAAACATCAAGTTATAGCCTATGATAACACTGGGCTAAATATTTTTTTTTTTTAAATTTTCACGAAAATTTTCATGAAATTTTCATTCAACAAATCAAAATTGTCTGAAAATTGCCAACACTACCCGTGTGTACCAGGCGGGTAACGGGTACCAGGGTACTCATTGACATCCGTAAATTAAGTTAATATGTCCGACGTTGATAGTGATGGTGATGAGAGTGACTAGCTGACAAGCTGGAGTTGTTTACTAGTATTTCGTAATTCCTAGTATCATAAGAAAATGGGTTTGTAATATAAAAGCAATAAAAACAAGATGTAGTGCGAAAATAGCGCGCTACATTTGCTGTGTAGCGCAAATGTAGCAAAGCTACAATTAAAAGAATGTAGCGAAAAAGTTGCGAAGCTACTGTTTTCAGGCAAGTAGAGGTAGTTGTAGCTTGCTACTATTTAAAAGAAACGACCCCAAGACTGCAAGTATGATGTAAACCAGGCACGGTCCGCAAGACCTTTTAATCCAGCCTGCGAGACAGTGAGAAGACATCATTACGTGAAGACAGTCTGCAGTTTTTTAAATTTTATGTATGTCTTAAAAGTATGGTGTGCACTATCGACGATGGCGGCCAGCAGTACATAATAGTGAGGTTGTGCAGTACATAACTATTCTCTGCGACCATCTCTTTCCTGGAATTAACGGTATCTACCACCTTCGGCTGTCCTCGGCTCTACTCGCCTACACATGAGTCACGCCTTTGTGTCCAGTCGCTTCTTGTCTTTTGCTGTGCATGGTGTCACTGGTGTGTTCCAAAATAGCATCTTGGTTACCTCAATAATTAAATTAAAATCGAATTTGGCTAGGGTGTCCATTCGTCCTGCTTTTAACGGGACAGTCCCGTTTTTAGGGATCTGTCTTGGTGTCCCCAAAAGTGTTCACGGGGATGCTTCCCGTTTTTGTAAATATAGGCTATATCATCAATAAGTGTGAAGCACAATAATCACAATGAATTTAGATTCAAATTTGAATTTGATAATTCACCCAAAATTAACCTTACTCCCTCGCTCAGATCGATGTAAATGCTGTCTTGAGGATAAAAATAGTGCAACAATGTTTTGCTTCTGGCGATTGGAGCCCACGCAACTACACATCTCATAGTTTGTTGGCTGATAGCTGCTCTGTACCGTTTTTTCACTTTCAAAGTATAGACACCCTAATAATTTGGCCCTTGGCACATACAGTACAGAAAATCAGAATTTGTCCCACAGATGAAGAAGGTTACCTATTCCTGACGTACACTGTCTAAGGTTAGATTCATTTTAAGGCCTTGAAGCCTTGGGTTAATAGGCTAGTACAGGGTTGCCACCAAGTAATTTTTTAAATCCTCTGAAGATACCAAAAAAATCCTCAAAAATCCTCCAAAACACATTTATTCTGCTGTAACTTAGCATATTATAAAGTGTGAAAGAATAAAAAAAAATTTTAGGTTCTGTTTATTTTTAGGTTATGCATTATGCCGGATGATCTTTAAGAATTTACCTCTCCATTATAATTTATATATATATATATAAATAAATAAATAATAAATAAATTTGTTTATATATATATATATATGTTGAGACGTAAATTTTCGTAGACAAACTGAGATGTTGGAGAGGGTTTTTGGGTATTAGTCCACGTTTTGTGAGGAGGTTGTTTTTTCACATACCTTTTTTCACAACGTTTCGCCGACAAATGTTGCGGCATCGCGGTTGCGTGTGTTGTCGTCGCGAACGCCTGGGCTCGACTGTGTCAGTCGAGCCCAGGCGTTCGCGACGACAACACACGCGACCCGGACCTGTCACCTGATGATGCCGCAACATTTGTCGGCGAAACGTTGTGAAAAAAGGTATGTGAAAAAACAACCTCCTCACAAAACGTGGACTAATACCCAAAAACCCTCTCCAACATATATATATATATATATATATAGTAATAGGTTCTCGGGTTGCTGTCGACGTTACTTGCTCTTTAGAGACTGGTTGCTGGCCCAGAAATGGGCCATTGTCAATGTCTCGACGTTTCGACAAAATTGCATTTGCCATCTTCAGGATGATCCGTTGGTAGACTCAGAACCGGTTTTGTCGAAACGTCGAGACATTGACAATGGCCCATTTCTGGGCCAGCAACCAGTCTCTAAAGAGCAAGTAACGTGGACAGCAACCCGAGAACCTATTACTACATCTTCTTCAGTCCGCGAAAACCTACAGAATAACATATATAAACAAGAAACCAGGCAAATAACAGCATAGACTCATATAAAAAGTCAGTCGTCACGTCACGGGCTCCTTGTTACCAACGAGGCACGGGCAACGCGCTCTATCGTACACTAAAAGAACACACACGTTCTGCAAAGTTGACGATAGAGGACGCTACTTACTACTAGACCAATCACAACGCTTTAGGTACCGCATTGGCTGTCTCCCACACAAGCTCCATCCTCTGCTTGCTAGTATAGCAAGACAACTTACAAAAACACAGTTGAAATCTCGATATTTCACACGTGTTTTGAGACATCGTGTCTATGCTGCTGGTTCAAGTGTAGATTGTCCAACTTTACTTATTACGTTATTAAATCGTTCTTTATGGCGGAATTTTCAAATTATAGTAAATTTCACGGTTTTTACAATAATGGTAGAAAATCCGCCAATTTGGCCGTTAATCCTCATGTCCGCGAGGCACCCTAAAAATCCGCAAAAGAGGATAAATTCCGCAGAAACGGCAACCCTGGGCTAGTAGCCTTGTGGATCAGCTATTCAAAATTGCTGACTTGGTCAGCTGTAATTTCTTACAAACAAATTGTGTTGGCATGCTGGAGTTTGTGAGAACATCCTATTTGTTAATTTCTAAAAGTCAGCCAATCACTTATAGCAAGGTCTTAACGTTTAATTTTGTAAACGTTTATTTCTCCGAATTATTCACGTTTAAACGTAATATCCCTCCTGTTCACAAAAAAATGATGTGTAATATGTTCAACAAAATAACATGGGTGATTTATTACATTAATTGTTGATTATATTCTCCACCTTTGTGTCCAACTGTTCACAGTCATTTCGACTCCACACGCTAAGCTATGCCTCGTCGGCTCGTCAAAGAGCTGTGACATCGGAAAAATCGGCGAGTTTGGGTTGGGGTTAAACGTGTATGAAAATTTGTGTCGCCCAGGCGTTTACACCACAACGGTTTCATTTCAATAGAGGAACTTTGTTATGAAAACCCTTATTTATGTATCACAATCCTTTTTCATCCCTGTTCAGAACTTCGGGTGGCCATGGGCAAAAATGTGGCTCTGCCAATGTATTGCAAACTGGAAAATGATGGCACTAGACTTGAGTGATATGTACTTGTAACTTGTAAGCTTCAAATAAATGTTCAGTGACTACTCTTGTCACATATCCGTTTATTTACAACTACATCTAGGCCTAGTACAGCCATGGAGAAATGTTTCACAATCTCGGCCCAAGTTGTGATTTTCTGTATGTGCCACATGGTGTATGTTATTTCAAAACAGTAAAAAAAAAAAAAAAAAAACTGACCGGTATGCACTGTCAACGTTGGCACAACTTGTGGATGCTCTTGTTGACAACATTACATTTAACACGGAATTGGTAGACTGCAGTAAATGCTAAAACATGTTGACTTAACTTTGACAAGCATGGCAATATGTTGACAAGAATGAGCAATTTTGATGGCGTTCACAAACACCTGACCAATATTTTGTCATATATATATATATATATTTTTTTTCCTTCTTGTGCCAAGATGTCTTTTTCAGCCATTCTTTTGTCGTACTATCCAATATAAAACAGCTTCCTTTTCTGGCCTGCTCATATCATTGGGCAGGGAGTCAATAAAAACCTTGAGGGCAGCACATCTAAAAAGATGTGCCCTGTCTTGTACATCAGAGCCACACAATTTGCACGTTGCCGGCTCTTTGCTGATGTTAAAGCGGTTCAGGTGATGCTGCAGGACGTCATGGCCTGTTGCCAGCCGGAACTGGGCGGTGGCCGTTTTTCTGGACCAATTCTTATCAGGTCCTCTGTTGATCTCTGCTCACCAGCTTTTGGCTCGTAAGGCCTCTTCGTATGTGCTTTTGTACACCTTTTTGATGGCTGTCTTGATCTTGATTTTAGCACCTCTGAAGGACGTAGCCGCAGCTTGTGGAGGAGCAGCTTTCGTGGCTTTTTTTCCAAGAAATCAGCTTTTTCGTTGCCCAGGATCGGGCAGTGGCTAGGGATCCATTGTATTTCTAGTTCTTTATTCTGCTGACGGAGACTGGCAAGGGAGTTTTTGAAGAGCAGCGATTGGGGGTGGAGGTTCACTGCTTGAGAGACAAATTGGATTGCTGAAACGCTGTCGCTAAGGATAACAAATTTTGACATGTTAAGTGGGAAGGCTGGCACCTCAGCAATTTTTTGAGCCGCTCTGGCGATAGCTGCAACCTCCGCATCGAAGTATGTTGTGCCGACGCCCATCGGAGTGGCTTCCTCGAAGAAAGTGCAGTAGATGCTATAGCCAGTTCTATGTGTGGCTGAGTCGTAGGAGCCATCCGTGAAAATGTGCACCCACTCTTGTAGTGGAAAATACTTTTTCAAGTGTACCTCAGTTAGCGCTTTCAGCTCTTTCCTGTCGAGACCTTCCTTTTTCTCAATGCCATCTATTTTTGTTCCTGGTATAAGCTGATTGGATCTACCTGGCAGTGGGACATCAAAAAGTTAGCGTACCGCAACCAGGAGCTCGGGGCAGACTTTTTCTTTCAGCTTAGTGACCGCTTCAGCGAAGTTGGTGTGAGCCATTACTCTTGAGGTTGGGTAGTTGAGCCATTTGTCAGGGTCGAGGCGTGCCAATTTTTCATGCAGCTAGATAGCTCGCTGTTCTCTACGCAGCTGCATTGGCTCGATTTGGCTATACCATTCCATGGTGTCTATAGGGGTGGTTTTCACTGCTCCGGTGATGAGTCGGAGGGCTTGATTTTGGACTCTATCGATGAGACAGGCATGGGAGGCGGCGGCTGCAGGGAAAATTTCGGTGCCGTATTCGATAGCTGGTCTTACGTAAGTAGTGTATGTCAGCGTCAGGGTATCTAATTTGGCACCCCAGGAAACACCACAGGCCCTCTGCATTAGACGTAGTCGTTTTTTTACCCTTTTCTGCTGCCTTTTCAAAGTGGAGCTTACCGGTCACTTTTTTGTCAAGGGTAACGCCTAGGTATTTCATCTCATCAGTCTGTTTAATGTTTATACCGTCAAGAGGAATGTTAAAATTAAAATGATTATTGCTCATCGTGAAGTAGGTGCAGAAGGTTTTGCTGCAGTTGATCTTAAAACCATGTACCTGGAGCCAGCCTGCAGCAATTTCCATGGCACGAATCATTTTTTGTTCCATGCTGACTGGGCATTTTTCTGTGAAAAATATGACAAAGTCATCAGCATAAGCTTTGACAGTCAGGCCAGGGACGGAGCGTTTCAAAAGTTTGATAAGCCCATTGATAGCAATTTTGAAAACGGTTGGTGCCGTTATTGTTCCTTGAGCCACCTCTGCTTTTATGGTGCGTGTTTTACTATGTGCACCTTTGTGGACAACCTTTATTCGCCTATCATTAATAAAGTCGTGGAGCCATTTTATGATGTTATTCGGCACTAAGTCATCGATCATCTGCTTGATGGCATATGATCGGTCGGTTGAGTCGAAGGCTCCGGATAGGTCAATAGAGACAGCCAGCGTACTTTTCTGTTTAGAGAAACCCTCTTTCACTGTCTGTACAAGGTAGGCAATTTGGTCGACAGTTCCTCGGTTTTTTCTGTAGCCAGCCTGGTCCTCGTCTATGATGTCGTTGCTTTCAAGGAAATTTTCCAGGCGGAGGTTGACCTATATATATATCTCTGGCTCCTGTTTCCAACTTAAGTTATGTCAGGGGGTGGCTATAGCCACCAGGATTCTGGGCACTTCAAAAGCTCCTAACACCGGCTTGCCACGTCTGTCATGTCCTCTTCAAATTCACTCTCTTTTCTTCCCACCAGCTCATGCCATCCACTTCTGTCTTCCCACAGTCTTTTTGCTTGCACTTCTTGCCAACTTCCACCTCTATCTTCTACATCATTTCTTATTTGATCTTGCCACCTCTCTCTCGGTCTACCAACTCTTCTTTTAACTTGGTCTCCACTTTCAAATTCTGTCTTTGGGATTCTGTTCTCTCCCATTCTTCTGACATGTCCATACCACCTCAACCTTTCTCGTCCTCTTTTATATAACAGCTTTTCAACTCTAACTTTTGTCCTGATTTTCTGGCTTCTAATTTTGTCTAGCTTTGATATTCCGGCTATGGCTCTTACAAACTTCATGGAGGCTGCCTGGATCCTACTTGCATCTCTCTCTCCTAGTGATACATATTAAATATTTATCTACTTATACGGACTGCATGTTTGGAACAAGCCTGTAGGTATAGCATAGTCCTAGTTACTACTACTCCTAGCATACTCCTAGTTGCCAACCTTAGACATAGTTGTGTAAAGCACTGCCTTCTATAGGTTCCCGGGTTTGAAGGTATGTTTTTACTTTTTTAATGCCTAAAGTCTTCCCTAGATTCTATAATCTATCACAAGAGCGCTACGTTATATATGTATTTAGTTTACGTAGTGCTACGTTCAATGTTACACAACACACACATACACAGGTACACATGTACATGTAGTAGGTACAGAATGGTGATAGCACAAGAATCGGTTGGTAGTGCACAACAACACTTTCAAGCATGGTTCATAATAACTTATCTCTTTAAAATCAAACTGCAGCTTAGTAAAATGATACCGTAGCGGACACCCAAACTCACGAGCCAGATAAAAATGTTTATTACTCATGCCTGATCTAGCAGGTAATAGTAGTAGTAGTCATAACTCATGGTATATAGAGAGAGGCATTTGTTTTTCGCACGTCACGATAACACGAAAGTCTACACTTTAAGTTAGATGGTTAAAACTTGAAGCTTTCTCGACACGATGGTTCAGCTCAGGCTGTTTTTAAATAACGACAAAACGCGATTTTTTGGCTAAAACAACAAACAACGCGAAAAGTAGCTTAAATAGTGATAAAAACCACAAAAAAGCGCACAAATTAACAGTATTAATGCCAAAAACTGATAATTGAATTAAATTTCCGATTTCCCACAATCGAAACGTACAAAATACACGTCGACCAACCAAAAGTTGTTTAAATTAATATAATATTCGGTCTAGCCACTGTGCGTGCAATAAAATACAATTTTTCTTGAGGGCTCGTTAAGTGTAAATTGAAAGTTGGCCTATGTACGTGAGCATTGCTGACCAGTGGGATTCTGACCATGAATGTGCGAGGCATGCTGGCGGTGTTTTTTTTTTAAATTTTACTTGTTTGTAATTGCTGGATAATGAAAAAATAAATAAAACGTATAACACCACATAATGTTAAATTTTAAAACGTAATTTGTAAAAAAATAAACCCAGTTTAAAATGCCTCTATGTATAGATTTTCCATCTTGAATGACATTGTTAGTTTTTCTTCCCATAGTTTTAGGGTAGTTGTTACGTCCTGAATTTCAATACCAACATTAGCAAATTATGTCATTTTCAGCCAACCGCAGAACAGATGCGTATTGCACAAATCATCGACACCCGGACAGATGAACCAGGGTTTAAAGACAAGATTAAACAGGTTATGGATGCAACCCGTAAAACAGAGGATGAAGTCTGCACTGCTCTCCATGACTGTGATAATGATCTTGATAGAGCTGTCAACATGCTTCTGGAAGGAATGGCACAGGTAATTAAGTTTATTCGATGTTTGTATTTCTGTGTACTAGCCTTAGAGCCTTTGTAATGAATCCAGTTCTTAAAGCAATAGTTTATCTCTTTCTGCAGCATATCCCCAATGCATT
This sequence comes from Isoperla grammatica, assembly GCA_945910005.1. Lineage (NCBI taxonomy): Eukaryota > Metazoa > Arthropoda > Insecta > Plecoptera > Perlodidae > Isoperla > Isoperla grammatica. Next base: position 61,188,248 of record OX246738.1, read on the forward strand.
TATGTACCGTGCAATCAAACAAGATTTGTTTGAAAATAAATGTATTTGTTTCTTATGATGTGTAGCCTTCCCAGTGCCTTGCACTAGTCATATGGGTAGGGATCCACAAAATATGTTGTTAACAATTCAATTCCAATTTCAATTTATTTATCGGTATTTCAGGTACAATTGACGTGTGGTGATAGGCGGAGCTTGCCCTGATATTATGTCACGTGACTAGCCATTGGGAAAAGTCCCTACTGTCCGGACGGATTCATGCACAGCACATCCATACTTATCTTATTCTAGTAATATTCATTTTTCAGATATAACCTATAGGAAAGCATATTTAGCTTTTGGTGGCATGTTGTTTCGTGACGTCAGGGGGCGGGTAAATCACCACTCATCAATTAAGCAGTACATTATATCTCGTCACACCAATACAGAGACCAATACAGTTTTTGTATAAAATTGTATAACCATGTAATAATTAGGGAAGACGACGGGTACCCGATACCCGCCCGACGAAGTCGGGTACGGGTTTGTGTTTTCTCTACCCGTTTACCCGACAAAACCCGGTTCCTGAAATTGAGAACAGCGAATTAGCTAAATGTTTTTAATTTGAACTGATTCATCTGTCATTACGTATTTTATTTTTGTGCTTGGCGGTATTTCCTTAAGAAATAGAATCGCGTCTATAAATAAACTGTCCACTTTGATAGTTTCTTTTGTTCATGCCGCCCGATTCCCTGTCGCATGAACTGCTACCCTACACCCCCCCCCCCCCAAAGCTCAACCATTCGACACTTCAACGGGCCGGTCTGCCCGTGGCCTTGAGCTTGAGTGGCAGCTGTGACGCATCATGTTTCATCCCGCTCCAATCCTCGACCCCCGCGCTGTTGTAACTTTCTCTTGTCATGGGTGTTCAACTTTTCATCACGAAATATAATGAAACATCCTCATCCCTGCTACTACAATACACTATTTGTGGTGTTATTTTCGAGGAGAGCGATATTGAGCGGTTGATTTGACACCCCACACGGTTTTTTTTGTTTTATTAGGCCTAGGCCTACCCGGGTAACCCGCGGGTATAGTGAACGGGTACCCGGGTCGTAAAAAAGTCGGGTTTCGTCATCCCTAGCAATAATGCAATAAATGTTTGATTGTTTGATTATATCAGGTCACAAATATATCGTCAATATACAACACCTAGTACTAGTAGCCAAAGCTTTTTTCACATAGGCATAGGCTAACTTGTCATATAAAAGCCACGTAAAATTAACGTATATAGGCACCGTGTGTTAGTACATACAGCGCTATATGTGGCCAAATTTAGCAACTAACTGCTGAAGATATCATTCCGCGGTTGAAAATAGTGGTAGATATTATTGTGATATATCTTGTTTTTTTGTTTTGTGTTTGTTCCTTTTTTCTTGTTGATATGTATTTATTTTGTTTTGTTGTTTTGTTTTGTGTTTTTGTTTTGTTTTTTATTTTCTTGTTTTGTTTGTGTTTGTTGTGTGTTATTTGTTGCACGTAAGTCTTTAGCGTGTGCGGATTGAAATGGCGGCTTGCCTTTTTAAGATTTACTGATGGGATTCATAATCTGCCCAAAGTTTTAAAAGCCGTATTTAACTAAACAATGTTCACAATTTGCCATTATCGACGTAAGAAGAACGACGCTGTTTCAGCAGGTTGTTGCGCGACTTTACCACTTTGAGCGCTTCATTCGTTTTCACTAGCGCCCTCAGTGGCTAATCTCGGTGCCTATAGCACTGTATCTCAAGAATGCTCCGCAACATTGAAAAAGTTAAAAATACGCACAATTTGGATTCGTAAGAACTCGATACTACAAGAGCAACTTCTGTTAATTTTTAGTACATTTAATAGGACTGTGCAAACCGGTTCGAAATCAAAAGTTGTAGTCAAGGTCAGTCAGCCAGTTTATGTCTATTTCTGGTCTTACACAAGGGCAGCAGAGAGCTGCTTTGACCTCACGCTGTTGGCTGTGGGGGGGGGGGGGGGGGGGGGTGAGTGGCATTCTTGTTCTCTCGATGAGTGTGCCTTATCTTTCAACGTGCCATTGATAACGTTAAACTATAAAGCGAATAGAGAACAAATTAAACACGCTGAATCATTTAGGCTACTGTATGATTTATTTTATTTTCTCCCTTTTAACTATTGATTTGGAAATTCCTCTCATAACTTATGCACCCAAATTTTGAGCATGGCAATTATGATAAAAAGGTGCAAAAATTATGTGTGTTATTAATTATCATTCTTGTGGTTCTAGTGCTAGGCCTAGGCCTAGTGCTTGCTTTGATTTGTATTAGCTAAGGTCCAGTCTTACAATGTCCCAATAACTACCTTATTCGTCAAATAGCTTGTTTTCTCCGTGGCAACCACCAATCAAAACCCTTGAAATCCTCCAAATAGCTTAATTGCTACAAATAACTTTCTTATTAGGAGATTGTAAGACCGGCCCTTAGTCTTTTTACAATGAAACGTCGACGCCCAAGTCAAATATCAAGCTATGTTGATTGTTAATGGTGGAGAACATGAAGAAAATGTCAACACTGATTTGGCTGTAAAACACGTCGTCATAATGATTTCATTAAAAACTGCAAAAATGCAAGGTTTGGTTCGAGGTTCTTAGTATTGTTTAATGTTGTTGGCAAAAATACATGGCCAACTATAAGCCATGAAAAATCCGGCCAAAGTCTTCTTGATCTCCTTGAGCAGCACTTTAATGGTGGCCAACTAAAACAACAAGAAATTGTAGTCAGTGGAAAGTATTTTTGCCATGGCCTGCAGTACGCGTTGCTCCAGGCCAGTTAGTCCCTGCACGTCTCACTACCCTCACTGCATATTAAGATATTGTTATTGTTTAGGGTGAGTGGGAGACATCTGTTAAGAAGAAGAAGAGCCGTCAGCCAGTGACTGGTACTGCTAAATTGGATGGCGCCATCAATAATCGCGATCCAGATCAAGAGGACTGGGACCAAGAGCCAGGGGTGGTACCAGAGAGGGAGCGATCTCGTACACGGGGGGGTGGGCCTCCCCGCATGAGGGGGCGCGGATCTCTGGACAATCGGGGGTGTAAGCTTATTATTATTATCATTATTTACTCAACCAAACATAGCTGGAATTATTATTTATTATAATTTACTGTAGGCTAATAAATTGATATTAATTAATGTGTAGTGTAGGTATTAATTTTGTTGTAAATCAATTGTAGAAGAAATGGGAATATCATGGAAAGAGGCTGATATGTGAAGATTGTGGGAAGACAAATTTAAGTAGAGAGCAGTTTTGGAAATGTCCGTCTTCCCAATGCCCAAACTTTCAATTTCCAATTAGCCGGTACATAATCAGAGGCTTGCTACAAACGTACATGGCGACTCCATGCATTTTTAATGTATTTAATGTTTAAACCATGGTTACCTAACTTGGATTACTAAATTGGAGTTTTTAACGAAGTTGGTGAACTCAGACCTGAAAAAAGAGTGAAAAATAAGATAAGGATGTTCTGAGGCTGGCTAGGAAGCATATGCAAACTAGCCTATAGCTTGTTACTAGTGACTGATAGCAATTTAATAATTTTGCCATGTCTGAAAAAATCTGTTAGTATCAATCATTTAAAGTCGATCCACTGTTTACCCAACTATTTGTCATTGTGCTACAAATCATGTTGAATATACACTTAAATATCATGTTAAATATTAGCGAAAAATAAAGTAGTTTCATCGACTACTTTTTTTAATATAAATATTTGAAATCCGTCGATTTCCCTATCCCCTACCATTGAAACTGTCAAAAATCATACACTTTCGAATATAAAGCATCGACTAAGTAGATACTAAACATTTGTCATTTTCTTTATTTTATACTCAATTTGAAGATAATTGAACGACAATTCTAAATATGTATGTATGAATACAATCTCTCGACTCGTTTTCGGTCAATATTGGCTTCACTACAAGAACATTTGATGGGAAATTGGGCGAGCCGTGAAACTATGGCAACACTGCGTGCGATGACGTCATTTCTCTTTGAGCCCGCCTCCGCCTCACGTCAAAACATGAGCTGGCTGTCACATTTCCACGATGCGACGTGACTGGACTTTTTCTTATTTACATTTATTGTCGCTTATTTCCAATAACATTTTGCGTCATACAAATAATGCACTCAATTCAAATTGAAGGCACAGTTAGAAACGGGAATATATCTGAATACGGTACGTGAGGCCTAGCCTAGGCCACCTTTATTTAGACTTAGGCCTAGGCCTATATTGCCTGATCCGAAATGAAATTCATGTATTGTACGTCCGTAAACGCAAACATTTTCCCCAATGTAGATATGCTAAGTATAGTATGCCAGGAGGCATCTGTATAATATGAAAGAAAATATGCCAAGCTCTAAGGCCACTCAAGGACGTTTTGTGATCATTTGACATGTGCAAGGCCTAGGCCTACCATTTATGTAGCCCCCCTACACGCATTTGAAATAATTTACATCCATTGCATGCCTTCACATGTCCTAGATGGACTTAAGTTACTTGAGATCACTTCGTCAGGTAAACAATTGCTCAAACAACATGATACGATACAAAATATACAATCCTATCATTTTCTTTTATCGTAATAAAACGTCCTCCGCTTCGTATTCCGTATTTTTTCGACGCCATTTTCACGATCTGACAATAACATTGTCTTTGCAGCGTTGCCAAGTATATTGGAGGTTGGCAATACTTTGTCAATGAATATTAAAAACGAGTTTTTTGTTTCCTTGGCTTTGTAAATCAATTTAGATTTGTATCCATTATAAAGTCTATAATTTGTGAATGTGTTGTGGTGTAATTAAAGCCAAAAGCGAGATAAGAAGTTGACTACTATTTGGAGTTTTGTTGAACTAATTTCGTTTTTAGGGATTGGCTATTCTGCAGTCAAACTAGTGTCTAGAATCATGCCATTATAAATAACTGCATTTTCGTGTAAATACTGGATTTTAAAATAGTATTCATACTTGATGACTGAATATATTTTACATTTTATAGTAATTTAACATAATAATTGTCAAAGAAATAATTATTTGTGATTTTAAACAAATATTAAAATCATTGCTTGAAACTGGTAGTTTGATCAATGGAACGACTTTAATTTGATATTAAATAGGAATGTCATAGGGTAGGAAAATTCGGATCCTGTTCCAGACCTTCCAAGAACCGGGTTACCCGAATCCTGAAAGCCTAAAGTATGTCATCTTATCTTGGTTACATCCCCCCCCCCCCCCCCGAAACCACGCGGTTGAAGGTCGTTTTCTACCCGTGTCAGCTGCCGACCGCTGTGTGGGTTGGGCTCTGTGCGGCCTCTGCGCGCGGGAAGGGCGAGGGGGGCAGGGGGAAGTATGTATATGGCCACACAGAACTCGCCTGCAGTAATGACCGCGTACTAACCAGCGACCAGCTGGCCACGCCCACAAGCAGGAATTCACTGTAGCTTCAGGGAAAGTAGTCGCAGAAATATCGTTGAGTATTTTTTTTTTTTTGTTACAAATAATACTACCCGATAAGGATCCGAATCCTAAAAATGGATTCGGGTAATTTCTGGATACGGGTAACCCGAGTACCCTATGACATCCCTAATATTAAATTTAAAAATTTGATGTTTACTGATGGGTTTTAACTAGGGATGCACATCGATAAAATAAAAACTATCGATAATCGAAAGATGACTGCATTATCAATCGATAATATCGAACGATAATAAATTTACAAAATTGAAGCAATCTTTTACAGTTTCAGTGATATGTCGCCTAATCGAGCACATAACGATATGGCAACATTACTTGGACACATCTGACGTGACACTCTGAGAGTATAATCACATTTTACGAAGCCCGAGGCCTAGTATTTTGGCGGTATCTTTGAGTATTTCAATACTAGAAAGGTCCGAGAAGAACGAAATAATGCTTTACGAACCCGCTTTTTTAGAAATCAGACCATTCGATAATATTTGTATTATCGATTATCGAAATTTTATTGCATATCGAATATCGAACGAAAATATCGATTATCGTGTGCATCCCTAGTTTTAACTTTTAAACTTACCTGTAAAATGTGCCGTATTGAAGTGCGACTCCAACGACCTGCGAGTTACCAATAGGCCTACTAGAACTGTGGTATTAGGAACTGTGTGTGTGTGAAACTGTTAAAATAAGAGCTGTGGCTGTGGTAGTTAAAGTACATTATAAGTAATAAACCGTGCTAACAGTACTTGATATATATGTGTCCAATGACCCTTAGGCAGAGTATTCAGGCAAAAAAACAAAAGAATCACAGATTGATTGATATTTGGGCTAACGTCTCATATTTTTGCAACTTGGCTAATCGAGACGGTAAGTGGTGAAATATGAAGATGAAAAAGGGGGCTGTTTATTGGAAAGGAGCAAGTAGGAGGGTTGGGAGGAAAGGGGAAGGGGAGGAAAGGGAAAGTGGATGTGGACTGCATTTCGTTTGACTTCTCCTCAAAGGGTGGCCCTACCAGAAGCATACGCTTCTGCCGGCCTAGCTCTCGCGATCATCAAAGCACTCAAACCTGCCCTCCACGATAAGGTAGCAGTCCCTGGGCAGGAAAAGAATCACAGTTCTATATGAGCAAATGAGAAAACTTATGGAGTCCATACAAGAAGAGAAAAACAATATTGATTAATTAACCTCTTGTTGAATGGTACTAACTTAACATTGAGAAACCTTGCCCCACATTTGGTGTCAGTTCATTTAAGTCCAGTGTTCTATAATATCAATATTGTTTAGGGCGTGGTCGTGAGAACAAAGAAAATGAGCGGAATCTGGATGACAGTCGTGGTGAAGGCTACCGTAGAGGGAGTAGTCGCATGACGAATGGTCCAGGGCGATCTGGAAGAGGTGGAAGAGGTGGCGGAAGACTTGGCCCCCGTACCTTTCAAAGCAGAGAGAGACAGAGCAGCTCAAGTGGTTCAAACTTCCCACGGTCCATAGACACCTGGAATAATCCGGGTGCAGAGGAAAGTACAGGGGATTCAATGAAAATGGGTAAGTGATTATTCAAATTTTTAATTTCGCTAATTTCACTCGTCATCACTGAAAGCATTTCAATCAGTAGGCCTAGGCCTAACAAGCCTAGTGTAAATATTTATGTTTCGGTTATATAGATAGATCTTGGTGTTCACCCTAGAAGTATATTTTCATTGGTTAATTCAAAATAATTAGCAGCACTCCTAAATACAAATTACATAGGCACTTTTTCAAGTACCCTACCTCAAAATACGTAGGCCTACTCTAACGTCCCTCTCCAACTTGTGTGAGAAATGCCATTTTGAACGCATTCAAAAACTGCTTACTGAGAAGAATGAAAGAGCAAATTAAAAATTAGGTTTACATTTTAATATTAGTAATTACTAATAAGTACAATATTTTTCCCTTTTTTATGGGTATGCTACCCGTTGGCCCCGTCCAGTCACTTTTCACCCATTAGGGAACCAAAAGTGTTCTTGAAATCTCCTTAGTCCTTACATTACTCTAAGCACATGTTTATTGGATAGTAGGCCTGTGCGAATAGTGATTTTTCACTTCAAATCGAATTTCGAATATTCAAATGAAAAAAGTTCGAATATCGAATAATTTTATCCAGAAATTGTTTCGAATAATGACGTGAAAAACAGTATTTCTTTATTCAGTACTTTAATAAATTTGTGTGGCTTTGGTTCTACTGAGTTTAGTTACCTTGGGCCTATAATTTATCCTTGTGGATTGGCTAGGCTGAGGCCTAGGCCTAGGCTCCTAGTCTAAGCCTAAGCTAATGTCACGAGATGGTTGTGAGCCAGGGAGGCCTTGATATGCCTAGGCCTGGATGAACATAATGCCTAGGATGTTGGGGGCACATATTTTGTGCATAGGATAGACCTAGGCCCTACCACAATCACGATGGCATCTTCAGACGCTTTTCACAAGTTTTGCACTTGGCAGAACTTTTGTCTGCCAAAAAGGGGTTTGAATTTCTTTGCCAAAGCCTTGCAATCGCGTCTTCATCCGGATTGCTGTCTTCCTGTTCCATTGTTTATGTCATACAACAACAAAAATCGCCAGCATCGAGCTCAGATCTCAGGCACCCAGATTCTTCAAAACATCGCTCACGCGAACGCCGCGCAGTCGCAGTGTTGTTGTCACATTCAAGTAGCAGACAATTTTTCGTTTGATACCCGCGCGCTCTGTCGACGAAACTGTAAAACTCTTACACTTTCATGATCTGCTCTCTAGCGGCGAAAATTCAAACTTCTTGTACTTTTGGCGGTCTTTTTAATACACGTCCTACTAGTGAGTGCTGGACTCAAAACAGTTCGAGTTTCGAATAATTACTATTCGAATTTCGAATCGAATATAGGTTACTAATTATTCGCAAATATTATTCGAAATTCGAGTATTCGCACAGGCCTATTGGATAGCTAGGAAGAAAAATGATTGAAAAATCAAACTTCTGGCATAGGGAAAATAAAAAAATTACTCTAACTAGGACACTCTTGCATAATAACTAGGGTTGCCGTTCAATGTGAAAATCGGCATCGATAATCGGCGGAGCGGAATCGATAATCATATCAAAATATATCGATATTGTAGACCTCAATCGATTATCAAATCAAATGCCAAAATAATGAAATCAAACTTAAAACAATCCCAAAAACCAATAAAAAGGAGTATTTAAGGATAGAAATGTGTTAAAATCACGGACTATTAATCCACGCACTTTTTATTATAAGATAATGCAATTGCTTGAGGTTGGTCATTGGGGTGCCACTTTTTTCACGTACTGATTGTACACGGACGTGCCTTGCGAGGGTGGAGTCAGGTATAAACACATTTCGTAAGGGGGCGAGAGAGATAGCGCTATCCCAGCTGCCATTATATAGAACAGCTAACGCTCTACGCCCCCCCCCCCCCCCCCCCCAACAGCGCAATAATGGCATCAACAATACAGACCGGGTCACAGCTTTACGAGAGGAGACTACGACTCACGGCGTGTGCGTGACAAACTGGCTCACGTTTCACTGTCACTGCTGTGGAATGCGCTGCGCATGCGTGGATGAATGGTTGCTCATAACCCCTAGAGAGCGCGCTCCCCCCGTCGGTAAAGTAGTACTCACTATTTTACCGACCTAGCGAGCGCGCATTCTATCGTCAGCTCCGCGCACCGTTACGAACCGCCCAATCACGATTTTAACAGCAGCGCGGCAGTTTTAAACATCGATGATATTATTCAAATCGATAATCAAATCATATCGTATCATAATACTTGAATCGATTATCATATCATATGACTTGAATCGATTATCGATCGATATTTCGATTATCAACGGCAACCCTAATAATAACCAAACTATGATTTTAAACTAGATTTTTAGAAAGAAAAACAAAAAATAATGGCCACACCCTCGTTCCCAAAATAAAATACAATATGCCTGTGGTCTGTTTGGGAGTAAATACTAAGTAGAGTGGTCAATGTATCATTTGACATTCCACAATTTGGCTATATTATTTTAGAAAAATGGGGTGATGATTTTCCATCTCCAGAAGACTGGGACAATGAAGAATACACTGGATCTCTGGCCGACACGAAGGTGTTTACGCCAAGTGGTGGCGCAGTGGAACCAACTCCCAATTTGGAGCCATCGCAAGAGTTGTCCAATGCTGAACTGACTTCTACGATCGCCACTATGAACTTGTCCAGTAGTCTGGCATCAAACTCCAGCCAATTGTCAGGAGCCCAGAGTTTAGACTTGCCACAAACAACCAGTCAAGTTTCACAGGTATGGTTCAATGAGATTATTTTAAACTAGAAAAATGCTCCATGTTGCCAGATGAGCAATTTTTTAAAATTTGTCAAACAAAGCATTTGCATCAAATAAAAAAAAAAAAAAACGAGAAAATGGACATAATAAATAAATAAATAAATAAATCAAATTTTTTTACAAGATGGCAGTGTATGTTACAAACTTATGAAAGGTTATTTAAATCTAAAAAGTATTAATTTCATAAACAAAAAACTGTGTGTTGATTTTTCAATAGATTTCCAAATCCTTCATCATGAAATAGTATTCTACTGAAAATGTGCTTACCGGTATTCATAAACTATTTTACTGCTACTACTGAACGTGTACTATACAAAGTGGCATTATGTTGAAGAAGGTTAAGCTTTAAATCATACAACAACCGGATGCAAACCACAATGCATTTTAAAATGTTGACAAAATTTGATTTTTAGCCCCACATGGCATCAAATATAACACACCATTGTTGCCATCCTATTATGGCTATGGAAATTTCAAATGTAAAAAAAAAAAAATACAATATAAATAATTGCTGTAGGCTATAGAAACTATTTTTTTTTTTTTTTACAAGAGATACAAATTTAAAACTTTTGTTAGTTGTCAATGTACCGTTGTTGTGGACATTGGTGTAAAACATTATTTAAAACTCTTTGTACATTTTAATTAAAACAAATTGAAACTAGATTATTATCGAGATCGACTGAATTCTTAGTTTTTATTTTTGCATTTTTTTAATTTTGCATTTATGTTCTTGGTTCCAATTATATAGGTGACTATTTATTAAATTTAAGTGATAAGTGATTTAGGTTGGTTGACATTCATGGAATTGTCCCTCATTACATATAGTATTATGGATGTTAGTTTCAGAGCCCTGCTCAAGTTGGCCTGGGCACACTGAATGCCGCCCAGTCCGAGTACCTGAGTCAGCTGACTGCCCAAGCGACGGAAAATTTGAAGTCGGCTGTCGGAATTGGCACCAATACGTCATCAGTTTCTTCATTTGGAGTCTCCAGCACCAGTTACCCTGCCACCTCTTCCACAGTGTTCCAGTCCCCAAGTCCTCCGCTAGCGTACACTGCTACTTCAGTAGCGTATTCTTCGTCAGGGTAAGAAGACACCAGATTAATTATATCTTTTCCATAAAATTTGGCCTACTCATAATTTATTAAATTAGGATTGCCGTTCGATATGATTTATAATATGTATCTATATATAATCGTGCATGATTAGGGTGACCATATGGTGGAGATACGAAAAGAGGACATTTTGTAAAGTTAGGGAAACGCATGGAGTGGAGCTTTAACAAAAAAAACATAGGGCTGGAAGCTGACCACTACTGGCAATTTTTAATTTTAAAGAAATCAAGGATACATCCTTGCATAGGGGTAGAAAGCAAACAGTAGCATTTTACTTTGGCTAGTCTAGAAACTCATCGGATTCGTCGTCGTCTTCATCTACTTCTATGGCCCCTGATTGTGTCTCGTATTTTTCAGACAAAGCAGCAGGTTTGTTTTTTTGTCCTGCATAGCCTGCACTGGTGCAAGCTTTCCGGCACCGCCATGTTATTTTGTCTCCGTGCAGGTTACACTGCTCGTGTTATTTTGTCCAGTGGACGTTGCACTAGTGCAGCGGTGTAGCACCGGCTACCGAGCCGGTGTGGCAGTGCAGTGTAAGAAAATCTGGCGGCAACTTGAATTAACATGTGGTTGTTATTTTAAAGTGTTCGTTCACCTCTTGCTGCAATGTGTACCTATACACTAGGGATGTTCAACGATATCGATAATTCGATACGATATCGATATCGCGGGAAAATCGCCGTTAATTTCGATATCGATATGCTAGTGTCATATCGAAAATATCGCGATATCGTGGTCAACTTAAAATATTAAAATATTTATATTTCCCCTATGGTCTGCAGTATGCATTGCTGCAGTATGCGTTGCTGCAGCTTGTCACTGAGTAGCCTACCTACCCTCCCCTCAGCCCTCGAAGATATCGCGATATCATTGTCAACTTGAAGTATTTCTCCCATGGTCTGCAGTACGCGTTGCTGCAGTTTTTAACTGCACATCTACCCCCCCCCCCCCCCCCCCAACACACACAGATGGCTGCACCGGCCGGCGGCGGGTTCCCTTTGTTTGCGTCGAGACATTGGATCCATTCAACTATTTGTACCTGGAACTCCGAATTCTTTCTGAGAAGAATGTTGTTGTTCATTATTGCTTGATACTTTTACCAGTGATGCCCGACACATGACTAGACGTCATCACGCGAATTCAACCTTTATCGTTGTGCAGCAACTCATACTGCAGGTCACAGGCGGAAAATTTTCAAGTTGCTAATGATATCCCAGGGGGGGGGGGGGGGGGGATAGACGTGAAGACACTAACTGCAGCAACGCGTACTGCTGGCCACGGCGAAAATACTTTAAATTTACTACGATTTCTTATGTAGGCCTATTGTTTTATTACCGCCGAAAAAAATTCGATATCGCGATATCGATGTCAATTTTTTAATAACGATATCGCGATACGATATCGACAAAATGGCGCCGATATCGATATTGAAAAAAATATCGTTGAACATCCCTACTATACACACATGTTGGTATGTAGAACACATATTGAACAACAGTTTCACCGAAAATGATTCAAGTTCCACGTAATTAGTGGTTAAATGTTTTATTCAGCCCGTTGAACGTTCTACGTTTGGCAACACTGTACCCCTGAGTTTTTGTTTGACCTTGCTTCACGCATCTGGAGGGATGGGCGAAAAGTAGCCGGCCAAGCGCATGTGTATAGTCGTTTCAAATTTTCCGTCCGCTACAAATGAAACCGTTTTATACATCACATTATAACAATACATAATACGGCAGGTCAAATAAAAGTTAACACAAATAGTACCGAAAGTTTACGTCTTACTTTAGTGTAGCGACATACTTGTAAGAAGAAGAATTTTTCCCCGAGATGTATTAAAAACGAAGCAAAATACGATAGTGATCGGTGCTAAAACTAATACACAATCAGGCTTTAATTACTGAATCGGTTATTAACTTATCGACAATGCTGACTGAATGATTTACCAAGGTTCTCCACAGTTATTCTTAATAAATACTATTATCATTTCACAAATCGAAGAGAAATATAAACCCATTTCCAGTGAGTTGTTACAAATCTTGTATCTATCCGCTTGACCGCGCGCCTTCTGCGCCACTTTCATTTGAACAAAGTATCTCACCACACAACGTGCGCTCCCTCCCTAACTGTCTTCAGCCAACCACGCATCTTCCGTACCACCCCTCCTTCCCATGCCCGCTGGAGACGCAGCGCAGAGTTGGCAGCATGGGCCGCATGACGTAGTGTGTCTTCCTCGAACGCGAATAAACAAAGGACACCTGATGGTATAGGCCGCGTGATATACACCTAAACATTGGTGTTTGGGGTTAAACTTTATACAGAGAACAACTTGCTAAAGAGGTGAACGGGCACTTTAAGTAGATACATCGGCTGCTATTTACGTTTAGAATAATTATTTAGTTGAGATCTGATGTTATACATTTCAAACCATTGTGAAAGACTTTATCAAATTTAAATATTATTTCACACATCAGCCGTTGCTACACCGGAGTGTTTTTTTGTCTTCCTTCAGTGCAACCTGCATGCCTTCCACTATTGCGTATTTCCGGCCTGCACCGTAAAGCTGCACCGCAAGAAAGTGCAGGACAAAAAAACAAACCTAGCTTGTTTCAAAAGGGCGGGCTTTGTCAAAACATAGTCGTAGAAATCTTGGCACTTAAAGTGTTTTAGATTATATTGTAACATTAAAATACTTTTTACTGAATCCACAGTGAAACGATTGCGTTCTTTTGTCCACTGGGAACAAATTAAAGAGAACACGCGTTCGACATTTGCATTGTGTTCCGGAATTGCGAAGAAGTATTGGGCTATCTTTAATAGCTCGGAGTAACATTCTGCACTTTGACTATGTTTATGAACAAAATACTTGCTCCATTTTTGTGCTGGTGATGAAGACTTATACGCTGCTTGTTGCTGCTCGGTGGCGTTTACGAAGTGATTTAAGTTACATAGCTGATCAAAGCATTTCGTGTCATCGATGTTAACACTTTTGGTCCGCAGAAACAAGATTGTGGGTATAACGTCTTCATCAAAAGATGTGTCCGTGCTAAGGTGCATCCATTTGAAGACTTTGAAATCATCAAAGGATGTTTTCCACTTTTCAAGATAGCCTATGCATCCTTCATAGACGCTCTGTGTCTCCGCTTCAAACACCTCACATTCATTATCTTTACCTTTTTTTTCTCAATTTCCCCATTAAGATTGAGTTGTTGGTGCTTCAGCTTATATCTAGTTAAAACCTCAAAATAGAGAAAAACCCGGACATTTCCCGTTTTTTCAAAAAAGAACCCGGACACGGACAAACGAGGCCAAAAAGAGGACATGTCCGGGAAAAAGAGTACAGATGGTCACCCTATGCATGATCAATTACTATAATTATTTTCTATACCGATTTAATCAAATCGAAATTAGGTTACCATTATTTCATCGCAGTAGCTTGAATTTATAGCCTACTGGCACTGCGCACATTTACGTAATCCCTGGCAATGCTTGTGCGGAAGCGCTAGTAGCCTAAATGTCATGGAGCAAGTAGGCATATTTTTACACCCGAGATCACGAAACCCCATCGCTTCCAAGTTCAAAAACAATATACCAGGACTCGTAGGCCTATCTCTAGGCTGAGCTGAGGAATTAGTATGAATTTCTGTCTCGTGAAAATCTGGAGAAACGATCGAATTTCTATAGGTTTCTGAAAGGTTCTGTGTCACAACTAGTGTTGCCCAACGATATTTTTTTCAACATCGATATCGGCGCCATTTCGACAATATCGCTTGCAATATCGTCGAATCAAAATCAATCGCGATATCGAATTTTTTTCGGCGGTAATAAAACAATACATAAGAAATCATAGTCAATTTAAAGTGTTTTTGCCGTGGTCTGCAGTATGCGTTGCTGCAGTTAGTGCCTTCACGTCTATTACCCCCCCCCCCCCCCCCCCCGGGATATCACAATAACATCAACTTGAAAATTTTCCGCCCGTGGCCTGCAGCATGAGATGCTGCATAACGATTAAGGCTTGAATTCGCGGTGTCGCGTGATGACGAGTCAACTGTCCGGGATTGGCTATTGACAGCTGTAAAAGTATCAACACAACATCTGAACAACAACATTCTTCTCGGAAAGAATTCGGGGTTCCAGGTACAAATAGTTGAATGGATCCAATGTCTGGACGCAAACAAAGGGAACTCGCCGGTCTGTGCGGACATCTGTGTGTGGGGATGGGGGGTAGATGTGCAGTTATAAACTGCAGCAACGCGTACTGCAAACCGCGGGAGAAATACTTCAAGTTGACAATGATATCCTCAAGGGGGGGGGGGGTTAGATACTCAGTGACAACGCTGCAGCAACGCATACTGCAGACCATAGCGGAAATATTATAATATTTTGAGTTGACCTCGATATCGAAATTAACGGCGATTTTCCCACGATATCGTATCGAATAATCGATATCTTTGGGCAACACTAGTCACAACGCATACAGTATGTAGGCCTATGGGCTGGAACACAGATAATTTCAGTTACGACTATGCAGCCCGTTTGTAAGGGTCTTTACGCACGATTTGAAAGATTTTGTGTCACAGCCCGTATCGTTGATAAATGGCCTATAGCACAGACATGTTGTCTGTCTCAAGGCAGTTCTGTGTCGTGGATACTTCTGTTGAAATTGTTCTGTCTTACGACCCTATAAGTAGGCCTACATTAATCTTCATAAGAATGTAGTAGGCCTACCTTCTTCAAATGTTGGCTTTGCATTGGTATTTTTCTCTGCACCAGGTATCCAGGCTCAAACAGCTATAGCACCACCATGCAAGATGGAAGTATGGACTCTTCTGGAGTCCACAGTTCTGTGCAGTCCATGCCAACTCGAGTGAAGGCTCAACGCCCTAGGGTACCGCCTCCATCTAAGGTATTGTAACTCCTGAGTATTTATTAGAATTATTGCAAATCAGTTAAGTTCATTAAAATGATCTTTTCGTAATAACGAATTTTCGTTGTAATGATAACAAATTAACATTGTGAACATAGGGATTCAGGCGGGACCACAAATAAATTTCGTTAAAATGATGATTTCGTTGTAAGGGCGTTAACGACTTTTGACTGCCCACACAAATGACGAATTCGCTCATTTCGAGCTACTTGAAGCACTCATTGTCAAGTGTCAACTAATCACTCACGTTTGTTTGCGGCACGAAAGACAAAGAGCTACTGGCGTGCAGTAGGGGTGGGTCGACCGGTCAGCCTACATTAGCAGACGACACCGGCGGCGACGATTGTGGTGGCTCGCTGCGCGCTTTTACCAGTGTTGTACCGACAGCATTCGAAAAAAATAGAACCGGTTCCAAAAAATGGAACCGGATTGCAATTGGGAACCGGTTCCAAACCGGTTTCCGGATATCCGAAGTCATCCCTAGTTCAAACTCTGCCCACTCATGTAATTTTTCTCCAAAACCAGTCCTGGTACATGCACTGTTATTGCTATTTTTTACTGTTTATAACTATTTTTTGTCTTTCTTCTTTTTGTCTTTGATGAATTGCGTTTTCGCAATAGGCCTGCCAATACCATAAAGGCTATGTTTCTTTTTTTATAAATCTCCCTATTTTCAGTTTTGATAAGTTGGCAGGTATGCATTAAGAACAAAATAATGTTGATACTTTCACAGCTCAAGATTTCAATTTAAGTTAAATATTTGTATTGTGCCCTTATTCTAAGGCCTACTATTGAAAACTGAGAATCGTGACTGCACAGCCTTATCTGTTGTTGTTTTGTTGTTGTTTGGAGATAAAGGTATATTAGGTTTATGTAACAAGCATTTTGTTTGTGAACAGATACCATCCAGTGCTGTGGAAATGCCAGGTGATGCTGTCAACAGCAACGTCAGCTATCTGGACGTCCAGTTTGGTGGGCTAGAATTTGGCAGCGAGACGAGCGCGTTTGAGCCTCCTTCAGAACAATCCAAGTATTCGAGCAGTGTATCGGCATCTGTGTTGGACTCCATGCCAACTTCGAGGCCTGCTTCCAACATAGACATGAATTCCCAGAGTCAGGCAACACTCGATGCTTATTCAACAGCTTCTCAAAAGACTAACCAAAGCAGCATTACTTCTCAAATGAGTCAAAGTCAAAAGGTAATAATATAACACCCCATTACTTACCGGTATAGGCAAAGTCCCTTCTTGAGGTTATCAACTTATTAGGTAAAAATGTGTTGCTCATTTTTCATGCAGTTAATTGAAAGGTAGGCCTTTAATTGAGTCACAAATCTTCAAATAAAAACTTTATTATTGCTTCAAATTTTGATGTTTTATTTTGTCTGTTTTACTATCTATAAATCCTCTATTGTTTGGCCTCTGTTAAACACATCTAAATGTGCATTTTGCCTGAAATCGAACCTATAAATTGAACTGTGTGGTGACTGATAAATGATTGATTATTAATGGTGCTAATTTGAAAACCCCTCTTTATTCCACTTCATGAGAAAGAATTGTTTTTCAAGCATTAAACCAGCAATAGCTGGGTAACGTGTGTTACGGTACCAAGTTGCTTCTTGATTCTGTAGATTATCATTGCAAAAAAGCCCATGCAGATTCAAATTGAAGTTCAAACCTATTTTTGGGCTGAAATCTCAAGCTGGGTTCAAAACCATTCATAAAAGCAAGGTTCACTTATCCCAGGCCTGCCACCAGGGAAAAAATTAAATTCTGTTGGAGTGGGTCAAATATCCTGAAAATATCCATAAATTAGAAATTTACCTTTTTAATTGGTCTCGGCAAGTCTTATATTAGAAAAATATACTTTTTACTAGGGATGTCATAGGGTACCGGGTTACCCGGATCCCGAAATTACCCGAATCCATTTTTAGGATTCGAATCTTAATCGGGTAGTAATATCTGTAAAAAAAAAAAATACGCGACAATATTTTTGCGACTACTTTCCTTGAAGCTACAGTGAATTCCTGCTTGTGGGCGTGGCGAGCTGGTCGCTGGGTAGTACGCGCTGTCATTACTGCGGGAGGGGTCTGTGGCCTCTTGCATCACAGCTGTTTACCGCCTACTTCACGAAGAAAATTACTACGCGCGGACTATTTACCGGCCTGCGCGCACTATAGCGGGTCGCGGCGTCATTGAATACTTCCGGTAGCAAAGTCGATAACGTCATGGACTTCTTTATCGATCGCGTTCAAACATTAATAATACCCGCGAAATTCAAATCCGCGAAATACAATATTTTGGAAAAATCCGTAAATGACTGTAAAAATCCTGCTGTCCGTTGTCCACACCAAATATCCGTAAAAACGGCAGGCCTGGCTTATCCCCATATTGGATATCAATAATTTAAAACATCTTTACAAGTTTAGAGAAATACTATCACAATTCACAAGGTCCTATCAAACCTATGTGATGCCCTTATTAGTAATCCAAATTTGATTACCTACTGTATTGTCACAATTACACCATAAGACAACTATAGATTTTGATGTCGGTGCTAGTGAGGGAGGGTATAGATATTGTATCGTATCGAGTAATAAAAATCGTCAAACGTCATTAGAAAATGGTAAATGCTACAAAAGCAGCATAGGCCTAAATGTTCAGTCCTATTTTTCTGTAGATCTCAACTTCATCCCTTTTCAACTTCCAAGTAGTGATTTCATGCTGGTTTCATCGGATCATAAGTCGCTAAATGTCGCGCTATTTCTCTGTAGCTTTCAACTTCATCCCTTTTCAGCTTCCGAGTAGCGATTCCATGCTGTCTTCATCGGAACATAAGTCGCGGGAGCCAAGCTACTCTCAAGGGCGTGGTGGTCAGGCCCTAGATATGGACAAGAATGAAGTCGGTCTATCGTACTCCTCATCAAGCACACCAGCATACCAGAGCTATCAAAATCAGAAAACAACAGTCACTGGCTACCAGCCCACGTCCAGCTATTCATCTGCAAGTTACTCTTCCAATGTGGTAAATATAACAATGATTACTTTTAAAGACAACGTTTATTTGATTTCAATGATAACATTTCCAAATTCCAAACACAAGCAGACCTTTGAAATCTTATGCAGGTGTGGCGAATTGCCAGGCGGTGGGTCCGCAACAATCAAAGAAGAAAAAAATCAATGTTTGGCTATTCAGTTTGTAAACAGGGGCTGAGATAAATACATTAGAGCTGTGCGAGTCTCGAAATTTCGAGACGAGATCGAGATAAAAATTCTGCTCGTGTATCGCTCGACTTGCTCAAACACCTGCTCGAAAATTCGAGTCTCGAGCGGGCTCGAGAAAGAAAGCGTAATATATTAAAATGGACCATTCTGTGGAGATTCTACGACGTTTACAATATTTCATTATTATTTTTATATTTAAAAATAAAATTTCGTAATAAATACTAACAGGCCTACCGCCTACCACAGAATTATGAAGACCGTCTTACGTAAGGTAGGCAGGCCCTAGGCCTGGGCCTCAGCCTGGCCCTGGGCCTACCCTAGCCTTTGTATAATCTAGATTCAACATTTAGGCAGCCTATTTTCGAGATTGTACTACCAAAACATGGATTCTAATAATATGCCATGGACTTCAAAAATAGTCTGAACTATTTGCAAAATTGTTTGCTGGTAAAAATTCCGCAGACCAAGTCAACACTTTGCATTGACAACGTCCATCTTGGATATCATCCCACTCCCAACAAACACCCAAACACCCTACCTTAGAAGTTCTTCAATTAATAAGTGGTTGCGCTAGCATCGGGGCTAGACTGGGACTACTTGATCGACGTGCCGGTATGGAAAGTTACTACTTGATCGACTTTAGGCGGGAATTTCAAACATCGCGAAATGTGTTCAGAAATTTGTAAGTCTCCCATTCTAGCGCGAGCGAAGATATAGAATATTTTTTTCGAAAAAAAAAAAACATCGCGTTATATTCGGGCCTTTACGGTACTAGAAAGGTAATAAGCCAACCAATAAGTCTGTTTTTATCTTGAATCTCGCTTGATATTCAAGAAAATTTTTGGTTCGCTCGATCTCGAATCTCGCTCGAGATTCAAGAATATCTTCTGAATCTTGCTCGATCTCGCTCGACTTGAAAAATCCCTGCTCGCACAGCCCTAAAATACATGATAATAAATTTGGTTCTATATAATTATATCTTATAAAAACCATATTGGTGACCCCGACGTGATCTGATTTGAATAAGACTAATACCTTCTGTCTATCGATAATCAATTTTAAATGGAAGCACCTACAAACGACACAAGAGTGGACCGAGTGAGTTTGAGGCTGCCACCGTTCTGGCCAGAGAAACCGGCGCTGTGGTTCGCCCAATTGGAAGCACAATTCGCGCTAAGTGGCATCACTCAGGACACTACCCAGTACTACCATGTGCTAGCCCAATTGGACAGCAAATATGCGGCAGAAGTGGAGGACATAATTATCAATCCACCCGCGACAAGCAAGTACAGCACCTTAAAGTCGGAGCTGATCTCGCGGCTATCGGCTACACAGAGCTCACGCATGCGCCAATTGCTAGAACGGGAGGAGCTCGGTGACCGTACACCATCACAGTTTTTAAGACATTTACGGGCATTTAGCGAAACGGCACTTCCAGACGAGCTACTACGGACATTGTGGCTCGGCCGCCTTCCATTAAGAATGCAGGACATATTAGCCGCATCGCCGACAACTGAGCTGGGAGCCCTTGCGAAGTTAGCTGACAAGATCTGTGACAATTCTACTGGACCGCGGGTCGCCGCTGTGGCTACCGAGGCAGATGTTCGAATTCAAGAGTTGTCACAACAGTTGGAGTCCCTGACTGCCAGCGTCGCCGCGCTCAGTAATGATCGATTCCAGGGTCGTCATCAGCGTTCAAGGTCACGCAACAGGGCCCAATCACCAGCAGGCACGACCACTGACAGAGGATTTTGTTGGTACCACGCTACTTTCAGCAACCTCGCTCGCCACTGTATACCTCCATGTAAGTACCAGGAAAACAGTCGGGGCGGTCAGTAATGGCGGCTGGCTATGGCCCCACTGCAAATCGCCTTTTTGTAACCGACAGGTTGACGCGCACAGAGTTCCTTATTGATACTGGGTCCGACCTTTGTGTTTACCCCAAAAGCAAAGTTTTCGGTCATCCCGGGAAAACCGACTACACATTGTTCGCTGCAAATGGATCCCCAATTTGCACATACGGTCCTCTGACTTTATCTCTGGATCTTGGTTTGCGCCGAGATTTCACATGGCGTTTCATTGTCGCCGACGTCGATCAGCCTATCATCGGTGTAGATTTTTTGGCGCATTACAGTCTACTCATTGACGTGCGCCGACGGCAATTGGTTGACAACGTCACTACATTATCAACTCCAGGAAAACTATCTACTGGCGCACTAGTACACGTCAAGGTAATTTCGCGCAACAGTGATCTTCAGTCCCCCTTTCACGCGTTACTCGCACAGTTTCCGGAAGTCACACGCCCAAGTGGCAATCCTACAATGCCAAAACACCAAACGCAACACCACATCAATACGACGCCCGGGCCACCGGTTTCGTGCAAGCCCAGACGTCTTGCGCCAGACCGCCTAAAAATTGCGAAACGGGAGTTTGACAGTATGATGAAAACAGGCGTCGCGCGACGGTCATCTAGCAGTTGGTCCGCAGCTCTCCACCTTGTTCCAAAGAAAGGTGATCAGTGGAGGCCTTGTGGAGATTACCGCCCTTTGAACGCCAGGACTATTCCGGACCGGTATCCAGTTCCACATATCCAGGATTTCACGCAGAATCTTTCAGGCAAGTGTATCTTTTCTACCATTGACTTAGTGCGAGCGTACAATCAAATTCCTGTTGCTGCTGAAGACATTCCCAAGACGGCGATCACTACTCCCTTCGGATTATTTGAATTTCCGTTTATGAGTTTTGGCCTACGAAACGCGGCTCAGACATTTCAACGTTTTATCGATGAGGTATTACGGGACCTCGATTTTTGCTACGTCTATATCGACCACATCCTTGTCGCTTCCTCCAACCCAACACAACATGAAGAACATCTTCGCCTCCTGTTCACGCGACTTTCAGAATACGGCGTTTTGATCAATTCCTCCAAATGTGTATTCGGTGTTCCAGAAGTCAAGTTTCTAGGGTACACAGTCAGCGCCAGTGGAACCTGCCCTCTTCCGGAGAAGGTTGAGGCCATCCTCTCTTTTCCCTTACCCGCCAACGTCAAGCAGCTTCGCCAATTCCTTGGAATGATAAACTTTTACCGCCGTTTTCTTCCGTCTGCAGCTAAGATACAGGCCCCCCTTAACAACCTCCTCGCCGGTGACGAAACTTCAGCCAAAACAATCATTGTTTGGACACCGGAACTCCAGGCTGCGTTTCAAGAATGCAAAAACAGCCTCTCCCAGGCTACGCTTCTGGTGCACCCAGATATCAACGCCGAATTAGCAATCATCACCGACGCCTCTGATACCAGCATTGGAGCCGCACTCCAGCAGCGTACGAGCCGTGGATGGGAACCTCTCGCTTTTTTCTCACGAAAATTAAATACCGCACAGCGTAACTACGGTGCGTACGACCGTGAACTTCTTGCAGTGTACGACACCATCATTTTCTTTCGCCATATGTTGGAAGCACGCACTTTCACTGTGTACACCGACCACAAACCGTTGACTTTCGCATTTACACAGCGCCCTGAAAAAGGTTCACCTAGACAGTTTCGCCACCTTGATTTAATCGGGCAATTCACAACACACACAAAGCATGTCTAGACAATATCCTTACCAATGCTAGCAAAGAACGCTACTTCACTCACAATGTTGATCTGGCAATATCTGACCATAGTACTCAAATTATTAATTTTAAAAAGGATATATTTAACAAAACTACTAATAACTTTCAACTCGTAACTAAACGATCTTTTAATGCGGACAATACTAACTCATTCTACTCTCGCCTACACACAGAAACATGGGACGTAGTATACAATGGAAAATCCACTGATCATAAATACAATGTATTTTTAAGTAGATTTCTGATGAATTTTGAGGAAGCATTTCCTAAAAAACTAATGAAGACCCGAGCTAGAAATAAAAACTGGGTCACATCTCAAATCAAAACACTTAGCTATGACCTAAAAGAATTATACAGGATGAGCAAAATCCAAAATGGCAACACCAGTCTGAAAGAGGATTACATAAAAAAGAGAAAGGAATACCGAAAGGTTCTTAAAATGGCTAAACAAAAATCTAACTCGGAATTTATAACAAATTCTAATAATAAATGTAAGGCAATATGGCAGGTTATAAAAAGTGAAACATACACACAAAAGAAGCCTAACAAAAATAGCATACAATTAAGGACGGATGATGATCACCTTATAACTGAACCTAAAATGGTTGCTAACAGGCTAAATAATTACTTCAAAAATGCTTATCTGGGCCCTTATTCTGTAAAATGTTCTCGTGTGAAACGAAACGAGAACTAAACGAAATCTCGATTTGGTATTGTTTGGAGGCTAGGATGGTAGCAGCCAATGGTATTTCTCAGTTGCAGTCCAAAGACATTGGAATAGCACTGTTCGAAGTCATGTGTATGTGGTGTCAACGGTCACTGCCCACTATATCTGTTAAAACATGCAGTAGGCTGCGGTATCAAGTCCATAACAACTGCCACTTGTTATTTTTGACACAATAAAGACTCGAAATGCCAAATCAAACGACATAACATGTAAATTCAACAATCTAAGTAAATAAATGGATATATGCCATGGTTAAATTACAATAATTAGTTCAATAGTATAGTACAAGGTGGTAAGTAAAGATATATGTCAAAGTGTTGACAAATATAGATAAAACTACACCTTAGCATTAAGTTGATGGCGGAACTCGGTCGGCCATGATTTAGAAGATAGGAGGTCTCGGTAGCTCCACGGGGACTACTATTGTCGCAAGCAGTTGGCCATGTGACTAAAATCTGTGCCAGAATTTCATATTCATAATTGGCGGCTGATTTCGTTCTGCATTCTGATAATTATAGTCAGCTGTGACCGTAAACGTGACTACAATGGAGAAATACTATTTGCTGGTACCTTCTAGCCTCGGAACGGGTGCAGATTTCGTTTTCGTTTCACACGAGAACATTTTACAGAATAAGGGTCCAGGCAGCAGAAACCATTCAAAAGCCAGGCTGTAGTAGTAGTGTCCCATTAACCCTCTATCAGAATCCAAATAAACAATTCTTAGAATCATTTGCTCTGGACCCAGTCTCAGAATCGGAAATAGTAGGTATTATCAAAGCCCTGCAAAACACTACTTCATGTGGGTGGGATGAGATACCCATATCTATCATAAAAAAATGTGTACATGTTATTAAGGGTCCGCTTGCAGAAATTTTCAACAGTTCTTATCAGACTGGCACTTTCCCAGATAAAATGAAGCTATCTAATATTATTCCAGTGTTTAAAAAAGATGACCCACTTATAGAAGCAAACTACAGGCCTATATCATTACAGCCAACCCTGTCCAAAATATTAGAAAAGCTTACACTCAATAGAATCACTAACTACCTTGAAAATAATAATTTACTTAGCGAACATCAGCACGGCTTTAGGAAAGATAAATGCACAACGTCAGCCTTAACCTCCTTTGAAAGTTTCATACTTAATGCAACTGATAAAAGTAAAAATGCAATAGGGATCTTTTGTGATTTAAGTAAGGCGTTCGACTGTGTTGATTTCAATATTCTACTTCATAAACTAGAACAATATGGCATAAGAGGGACACCACTCATGTGGTTTGACTCATATCTTAAGGCTAGAAGGCAGCGAGTAAAGATAAATTTTAATAACCGTCGGGGAAATAATACGGATATATACTCTGAATGGGTTAGGGTGGAGGCTGGTGTTCCACAAGGTTCAATACTGGGACCTACACTTTTCTTGATTTATATCAATGATCTCATAGTATATCTATCGAGCCATGCCACAGGAAAATGTACTATAAAAGTTATACTATATGCTGACGACATCACTATAGTAATCACAGGTAGCACACTCGAGGATGTGGAGGCACTTGCCAACACACTTATTAATATGATCTACACATGGCTCACGGATAATAAACTATCATTAAATCAAAGTAAAACTTTCTATATTCAATTCCATCCACACCAAAAGAAAATTGATGTGCATCCAGTAATTCAACTACTAGGGAGTAAACTACTTAATATTGTAAATTCCAAGTTCTTAGGTGTCCAAGTTGATGAGAAGTTAAGCTGGTCTAAACACATTGACGAGATATACCCCAAAATTAATTCTGTATGTTACGCTGTACGAGTAATGAAAGAAACCTCGGGCTTCACAAACGCAAAAATTGTGTATCATGCATATCTTGAATCCCATATTAGATATGGAATTGTGTTATGGGGGAATTCACCTCATTCTGGGAAAATCTTCATAGCTCAAAAAAGAGCAGTTCGCATTTTGGGCGGGATAGGATATAGAGAATCCTGTTGACCGATATTTAAAAAATTGAATATTCTCACACTACCTTGCATATATATTCTAGAACTACTTAAGTTAACAATCAAAAACTCTAAAGATATACATGTAAACTCCTCTATACACAATCATAATACAAGACAACGAGATAACTTCCACGTTCCTTTCCGATATACACAAAAAACTAACAATGGTACCCATATGATGGGTCTGAAACTTTACAATAGATTGCCACATGACATTAAGACCATTGGCAACCCAAACAAGATGGTTGACAAAATTAAATTAATCTTGTCAAAAGGAGCCTTCTACTCGGTTAAGGAATTTATGGAGCATAATATATAATGGTGGTTTAGATTGTAAAAACTGTGAATATGATTGTAATCTAGGTATATAGTAATATTATGTAACCTGTACTTTTCCTCCATTCTGTGTAATGTACACATTTTTTGTATTCTAATAAGGAATGTTAAATTTGAATAGTAATCTATGTTCAGAATAATCTATGTTTAGTTTTAGTTTGTGACAAATCCTATACTCAGTCCATGTACTAGGTCTCTTGGATGCTAATAAATACAAATACAAATACAAACAGACATACGTCATATTCCTGGTAAAGACAACGTCGTAGCCGATGCCCTGTCTCGTGTTGACGCCATCTCTTTTCCAGTCGGCTACGCTGATATTGCCCGTGCTCAACTGGACAACGCCGAACTACGTGATCTCTTACATGCTAACTCTACCCTGCAGTTGCACCCACAGCAGCTTAATGACGCAGATTTGCCTCTCTACTGTGACATGTCACAATCACTTCCGCGGCCATTCGTACCACAGACTTTACGTCGACAAGTTTTCGATAGCCTGCACAGTTTGTCTCATCCAGGTGTCAAAGCAACGACCAAACTCGTCACTCAACGTTTTGTATGGCCCTCTATAAATAAAGATTGCCGTGACTGGGCCCGCGCATGTATCACGTGTCAGCGTTCCAAAGTTACGCGTCACACCACAGCACCGCTTGCACATTTTGCTACAACCGCCACCAGGTTCGAACACATCCACCTCGACTTGGTCGGGCCTCTACCAATTTCCGATGGTTTCCGATATCTCCTCACTTGCGTGGACCGTTTCACGAGGTGGGCGGAGGCCATACCGCTTTCCGATATCACTGCCGAGACGGTGGCTACCGCACTCGTCACAGGTTGGATCTCACGGTTCGGGACACCGCTTAAGGTTACAACGGACTTGGGCCGCCAGTTCGAGTCCCACCTTTTCCGTGCACTCAGTAACATTACTGGCATGACTCACCTCCGGACCGCAGCCTACCACCCTCAATCCAACGGTATGGTGGAACGACTTCACCGTCAGCTGAAGGCAGCACTTCGATGCCACGGAGATGACCGCTGGACGGACGCTTTGCCATGGGTAATGCTCGGCATCCGTGCCTCATGGAAGGAGGACCTCAAGGCCACCCCCGCTGAGCTCGTGTACGGCACAACACTCCGTCTACCGGGCGAATATCTCTCGCCCCCTCCAGCGACGCCAGAATCCACATCAGCATACGTTGACCGCCTTCGACGTCGCCTTTCACAGTTGCGTCCGGTTCAACCGTCTCACCACGGCCAACACGCGGTCTTTGTTTTTCGAGATCTTGCAACCTGCTCGCATGTATTCGTGCGTCATGATGCGGTCCGTACTCCTCTTCAACAACCGGCCCATACGAAGTCATTTCGCGTAAAGATAAATTTTTCACCATCCACCGTGCCGGCAAGAGTGTAGTGGTCTCCATCGACCGGCTCAAACCTGCATATGTGGATGCAGACAGCATCTTGGCTGTCAACGCACCTTCCAAACCGACGCCAGGCCACACTTTTCCTGGCAACGTATTGCCTATTGCAGCCCACTCAGACATCACACCCTCATCAACCACCATCATCGGTACACCCACCGCTCCGTTAAATGCAAAAGCATCCGTCAAGCGCGTTCACTTTCCCGCCCAGCTGGTCCACACTTCTCCGTATCGTCACAACCCTCCGATACTGGGGGGAGGTACTGTGGCGGATTGCCAGGCGGTGGGTCCGCAACAATCAAAGAAGAAAAAATCAATGTTTGGCTAGGGCTATTCAGTTTGTAAACAGGGGCTGAGATAAATACATGATAATAAATTTGGTTCTATATAATTATATCTTATAAAAACCATACAGGTATAATAAAAATCACAGGCCTAATAATTTTTGTAAATTTGCCTGTGCCTTATTGTTTTTAGGATTTGAATCTTCATCCGGTACAGTAGTAATATTAAATTTGTAAAGAAAATTATACGTGGTAGGGATGACATCGGGTAGTAAAATCTGGATTCGATTCCAGCCCCTCAAGGATTCGGGTAACCCGAATCCTAGAAGTGTAAATCACGTCCCTCAACATGTTATTTGAAGGCCATTGACCGCCCGTGGCAGAAGCTGCCAGCGTGCGTTCTGTCAGCCAGTGATGACGGTCAGGAAGGGGTGGGGGTAGGCCGAGAGCCAGTGGGAGCACAGACATACCAGAACTTGCAGCAGCAATTACACCACATAAAATAGGCTTAGTCTATTTTTAATCAAGCCGATAATGGGTACATAACGGAGCGGGAAAGTATTTTATGGAATGGAAACAAGTCATTTTATCACCATTGTTGGCGCATTGTTGAAGCATACAACAATTCAACTGAAAATGTACCAGTACAAGATTCGAATCCTTCGAACGGATTCGGGTAATTTTTGGATTCGGGTAACCCGGATACCAGATGTCATCCCTAATACGTGGCGATATTTTCGCGACTACTTTCCTTGAAGTTAGGCCTACAGTGAATTCCTGCTTGTGGGCGTGGCGAGCGGGCTGCTGATTATTACACGCTGATTACTGCAGGCGAATTCTGGGATGCCATCTACACTACCCCCCCCCCCCTTCTCCCTTCTCGCGCCCAGCGGCCACACAGAGCCCAACTCACATAGCGGCTGGCATCTGATACAGACAGAGGACGGCCTTTAAATGCGTGGTTTCGGGAGGGGGGGGGGGGGGGGGTTACCAGGATAAGATAACATAATTTAGGCTTTCAGGATTTGGGTAACCCGAATCCTGGGAGGTCTGGAACCGGATCCAAATTTTCTACCCTACGACATCTCTATTTACTAGAATGTTCTGTCTGCTCGCCTTCTATTTTCTAACGATGTTGTGTGTGTTACAGGTGACTTCCACGACATCGTCGTATCCAGGGAGTCAATCCCAGATGAGCTACGCATCCACTGGGTCCAGTTATAGCACAGTGGCAGTACCCAGCTCATATCAGAACAGCTCCTACTCTCAGCCTGCAAGTGCTCCATACCAGACGGGGCCACCATCATACCCTTCCATAAGCCAGGCATCTGCGTTCCCCAGCACTGGACCCTCTGCTTACCCAGGCAAGTCGTCAACTTTTATCATTAGTTTGATTTTATCCTTATTCAACAGGTTTTGAGAGTTCGAAGTATAGTATGAACTTATTTCCAAATTAAAACTAGTTAAACTGTGCATTGGCAGCGGTGCAAGGAACTAAGGAGAATTGGAGGGAACAAGGAGAGGTAAAAAATGGGAAAATTACACTACAATTACTCGGAGAGCGAAGTACACCAACAGAAAAGTGGAAACTGCCCAATTTTGACTGAATACAGGACATGACCTCCTAAAGCCGCATCTGCATAGAATAGGGCTGGCTGTGGATGGCGTGTGTGATCTGTGTGGGAAGGAGGAGCAGATTAGAAGGCATCTCAGATCTGTGAGGGACTAGGAGCCCAAAATGACGCTATGCTGGGGGGCATAAAGTTTCATGACAGGGAGGCAAATCTCTATTGGCTGACAAGATCCAGCATGATGGTCAGATAGACCAATTGTGGGCATATGAAATGATGGCCATATTGAATACTGATTATGATGTTAGATACATTTAGCATGCAGTCTATTGAGCTTACTAGTGGTGTCAAACGATATCGATAATTCGATACGATATCGATATTGCACGAAAATCGCCGTTAAATTGATATCGATATGGTAGTGTCATATCGAAAATATCGCGATATCGTGGTTAACTTAAAATATTAAAATATTTCCGCTATGGTCTGCAGTATGCATTGCTGCAGCTTGTCACAGAGTACCTACCCCCCCCCCCCCCCCCCGCCACCCAGCCCGTAATATCATTGTCAACTTGAAGTATTTCTCCCATGGTTTGCAGTACGCGTTGCTGCAGTTTGTAACTGGACATCTACCCCCTCCACACAGATGGCCGCACGGGGCCGGCGGGTTCCCTTGTTTGCGTCGAGACATTGGATCCATTCAACTATTTGTACCTGGAACCCCGAATTCTTTCCGAGAAGAATGTTGTTGTTCAGTATTGCTTGATACTTTTACGACTGTCAATAGCCGATGCCCGACACGTGACTAGATGTCATCATGCGAATTCAAGCCTTTATCGCTAAGCAGCAACTCGTACTGCAGGCCACGGGCGGAAAATTTTCAAGTTGATAATGATATCCCGGGGCCAGGGGGGGGGGGGGGGGGGGGTTATAGAAGTGAAGACACTAACTGCAGCAACGCGTACTGCTGGCCACGGCAAAAACACTTCAAATTGGCTACGATTTCTTATGTATTGTTTTATTACCGCCGAAAAAAAAATTCGATATCGCGATATCGATGTCAATTTTTAATATCAATATCGCGATACGATATCGGCAAAATGGCGCCGATATCGATATTGAAAAAAATATCGTTTTACACCACTAGAGCTTACCAAACCACAGTCATCTATGAGAGACCGTATGACAGCAGTGCTGTGAGCGTTCGTACTCGCAAACATTTCAGTATGCCCCTCACTTGAGACATGCAATTTAGATGCACGTAATAGAAATGGCTGTGGGACTGCTTAACCTTACCCATCTCATGAGTGAAGTGTGTGGTAGACTGTGTCATTCCATCAGCGACTGTACTAGGTTTCACGTGTCTTTTGGATTCTTCAGCTGATAGTTATTTAAAATACATAACCCTTATTAATAATTTTGTTTTAAGTGTTTAAGTAGGCCTATGTCTATAATCAAAATTACTATCAATAATGCAACCCTCCAAACTTCTACTCACTAGCTTGCAACTTGCGAGTGACTTCTGGTAGGTTGTGAGAAAACTTTGTTATATCTGAAAGTACCTTTTTTGTAGGGTTGCCGTTCGATATGAATTTCAGCATCGATAATCGGACCAGTAAAATCGATTATCGATCGCCATAATCAACTTAAAAAAATATCGATCCATAATCGATAATCGAATCAAAATTACGTTATTTTTCGCAAAAGAGGCGGATCATTTGCGAGTATATTGTTTTCGGGGGTATTGTGCTGTTTGCCACAAGATGCTACTCTGCCGAGATCGAAGATGAATCTGGAGACTGCTGGCTGTAGTAGTGGGGTGGAACGTGGAAATTGCCTTGTCATTGGCTTGACCTTCAGCCGGTAGGAGGGGCTAAGGAGGTTGGAATGCAGGAGGGGTGGTCGGCTTGCGCTTGGGAAATGCGCAGTTGTCATTCAGGATTCACGACAGCTGGTTACACACCACATATACGGGAGAAAACAATTTAGCAGTGGCGTATAATACACGCGCAAACAAATAAATAATGGACCGGAAAAAAACAATAGTCTGAAATTGGGATTACTTTAAAATAAAAATTTGATGTCGCGTAAGCATTACATTTTCGTAAATGTGTAGGCTACTAAGATTTGTTGTGTTGCCACTGTAAGCCACTTTACCATTACACTTTGTAGAAACTACTCTCTTACTGTCAATGATTTCTTTTTTTTCATTGACACGAAAACCAAAGGTTTTCCACACCTCACTTCTTAGTTGCGGCGGAGTAAACAGATCTGTTTTAGCCGTGGTCAAAAACATCGCGCGAACAAGAGAAAAAAAAAAACGGATCAAGAAACACGTGCTCACTGTAGGCGACAGGTTACCGCTGGCGACTAGGCCGGCCCGGTCCCCCTTCTACTGCTCGACAGGGGTTTGGGGGGGGGAGGGCAGGCCTGGGGAGGGAGTGGGGGATGAGGAGTGGGGGTTGAAGCTACTACGCCTGCAGGCGCCACGCACGTAGGAAGCGTAACGAGCGGTAAATTCAAAATCTCGGCCGGGCGAGCCATTCGATTATCGATCAATTATCGATATAGTGATAATCGATTCGGGAAGACTGAATCGATTATCGATCGTTTCGGCAAATAATCGTATCGATCGATATATCGATTATCAAACGGCAACCCTACTTTTTTGTCCACCTAACCATAGGCCAGGGTTGCCACCAAGTAATTTTTTAAATCCTCCGAAGATACCAAAAAAATCCTTAAAAATCCTCCAAAACACATTTATTCTACAATAACTTAGCATATTATTGTGACAGAATAAAAAAAATTTTTTAGGTTATGCGTTATGCCAGATGATCTTTAAGAATTTACCTTTCCATTATAATTTATATATAAATAAATAATTTTATTATATAATTAATTATAATATAATATAATAATAATATATATATATATATAGGCCTACAGGATAAAAATATATATATATATATTAGTGGTGTCAAACGATATTTTTTTCAATATCGATATCGGCGCCATTTTGCCGATATCGTATCGCGATATCGATATTATAAATTGACATCGATATCGCGATATCGAATTTTTTTTTCGGCGGCAATAAAACAATACATAAGAAATCGTAGTCAATTTAAAGTGTTTTCGCCGTGGCCACCAGTACGCGTTCCTGCAGTTAGTGTCTTCACGTCTATACCCCCCCCCCCCCCCCCCCCCTCCTTATCCCGGGATATCCCTATCAACTTGAATATTTTCCGCCCGTGGCCTGCAGTACGAGTTGCTGCACAGCGATAAAGGCTTGAATTCGCGTGATGACGTCTAGTCACGTGTCGGGCATCGGCTATTGACAGTCGTAAAAGTATCAAGCAATACTGAACAACAACATTCTTCTCGGAAAGAATTCGGGGTTCCAGGTACAAATAGTTGAATGGATCCAATGTCTGGATGCAAACAAAGGGAACCCGCCGGCCCGTGCGGCCATCTGTGTGGAGGGGATAGATGTCCAGTTACAAACTGCAGCAACGCGTACTGCAAACCATAGGAGAAATACTTCAAGTTGACAATGATATCGCGGGCTGGGGGGGGGGGGGGGGGGGGGGAGGGGGGTTGGTACTCAGTGACAAGCTGCAGCAACGCATACTGCAGCAATGCATACTGCAGACCATAGCGGAAATATTTTAATATTTTAAGTTGACCACGATATCGCGATATTTTCGATATGACACTACCATATCGATATCGAAATAAACGGCGATTTTCGTGCGATATCGATATCGTATCGAATTATCGATATCGTTTGACACCACTAATATATATATTAGTGGTGTCAAACGATATTTTTTTCAATATCGATATCGGCGTCATTTTGCCGATATCGTATCGCGATATCGATATTAAAAATTGACATCGATATCGCGATATCGAATTTTTTTTTCGGCGGCAATAAAACAATACATAAGAAATCGTAGTCAATTTAAAGTGTTTTCGCCGTGGCCAGCAGTATTTTCGCCGTGGCCAGCAGTACGCGTTCCTGCAGTAAGTGTCTTCACGTCTATACCCCCCCCCCCCCTTACCCCGGGATATCACTATCAACTTGAATATTTTCCGCCCGTTGCCTGCAGTACGAGTTGCTGCACAGCGATAAAGGCTTGAATTCGCGTGATGACGTCTAGTCACGTGTCGGGCATCGGCTATTGACAGTCGTTTTAAGTATCAAGCAATACTTAACAACAACATTCTTCTCGGAAAGAATTCGGGGTTCCAGGTACAAATAGTTGAATGGATCAGTGGCGTGCCGTGACTTTTCTAATGGGGGAAGCAACTACTTTTTTAAGTAATCCCTTGGCAATGGCACTTGTGAGACCCCCCCCACCTAATACATGCATGGGGGTCTGGGGGGAAGGCCCCCCAGTCAATGCGGGTCCGGGGCGCATAGCCCCGGATTTTTTTGGATTATCGTGATTGTCGTACGAGCCTTTTAACGAGTTTTAGGCAATTTACCATTAGAAATTTACGAACAAAAATCTGATCCATTATAAAATATCAGTGCTAAAATGCCGAGTGCATTTTTTGGTTTTTGAATTGAGATTTGGCAGAGCTGATGTTGGTCGGCCACTCTCAATAATTGCACATTTTTCTTGAAAAGATCGAGTGCTAAATGGGCGCGCAAATAATTCATCGATTACATAACATTCAATCATATTCATGGTTATTGAAAGTTGATAGTACAAATTCAGAAAGGAGTGCACATTCGCGCTAGACCTAGATCCTCCACATCCGCGCTAGACCTAGATCCTTGGCCCACAGCAAGCGATCCGATCGAGCCCGCAGACTCGGAAGCAATCCTTAATATTGCTTATTCGCGCGTAGATGAACAACACACCAAACATTTGTCACACACTACAATTATACTCAAATAATCAACTAATCAATGTAGAATCGCATTCTTTCTCACACTGAATGAATTTAGAAAATAAACGAAACAGTTTTACGGTTATAAAGAGGTAAAAACACGAACAACTTTCAAACCCACGTGTCTCTCGGAACAGTCTGGCTTATGGGTGCTGGGTGGATGCAATCCGAGGCATTGCTTCCACTCGGCTTTTCTTCGTCAACCCTCGGCCACCCTCGTCGCTTGGCCCACAGCGAAGGCCTGGCGCTCGAATTCAAACTCGTAGAATATGGTACAAGGATTTTTCATTGCGCTGTCAGTTATTTCGCATAATTCGGGTAGTTAAGTTTGGTTCATTAATTCTATTTTAGTGTTACTGGTAAGCGATATTGTTAGCCAGCATTGAGGGTATACATAGGTAATTTAGTTAAAAATAAAATGGAAGCAATGCTTCCATTGCTTCCATGGACGGCACGCCACTGGAATGGATCCAATGTCTGGATGCAAACAAAGGGAACCCGCCGGCCCGTGCGGCCATCTGTGTGGAGGGGGTAGATGTCCAGTTACAAACTGCAGCAACGCGTACTGCAAACCATGGGAGAAATACTTCAAGTTGACAATGATATCGCGGGCTGGGGGGGGGGGGGGAGGGGGTTGGTACTCAGTGACAAGCTGCAGCAACGCATACTGCAGCAATGCATACTGCAGACCATAGAGGAAATATTTTAATATTTTAAGTTTACCACGATATCGCGATATTTTCGATATGACACTACCATATCGATATCGAAATTAACGGCGATTTTCGTGCGATATCGATATCGTATCGAATTATCGATATCGTTTGACACCACTAATATATATATATATATATATATAGGCCTATAAACAAGAAACAAGCGACGCAATTGAGTACAAATCTAAACGAACAGCCGTCCGCGTGATTTTCCACGAGTGGAAACCAGGCAAATAACAGCATAGAGAAAAGTCAGTTGTCACGTCACGGGCTCACGCTCACGGTTCTGCTTGTTACCAACGAGGCACAGGCAACGCGCTCTATCGTACACTAAACAAACACACACATTCTGCAAAGTTGACGATAGAGGATGCTACTTACTACTAGACCAATCACAACGCTTTAGGTGCCGCATTGGCTGTCCCACACAAGCTCCACCCTCTGCTTGCTAGCATAGTCCGACAACTTACAAAAAAAACAGTTGAAATCTCGATATTTCACACGTGTTTTGAGACATCATGTGATTCATGTCTATGCTGCGGGTTCAAGTGTAGATTGTCCAACTTAACTTTTTACGTTATTAAATCGTTCTTTATGGCGGAATTTTCAAATTATAGTAAATTTCACGGTTTTTACAATAATAGTAGAAAATCCGCCAATTTGGCCGTTAATCCTCATGTCCGCGAGGCACCCTAAAAATCCGTAAAGAGGATAAACTCTGCAAAAACGGCAACCCTGCCATAGGCTATTCAATATTGATTTCCGTGTTATTCTTTTTTATTACAAGATATCACATCAAAACGCGTCTTGACCATCAAACGTAATGCAGGATCAAAATTTTGTTTCGCCTACGGCAAAATTTTGTTTCGCCTACGGCAAAATTGTCTCCAGCAGCAGGGGCTTTGCCCCTGACCCCAGCTATCTCACCCACCTCATTGCGAATACAAATACTGTAGTGGATTTGTGGAGGATTGAATAATGTAGTAGGCATAAGATTTGGAGCACTTAACTGAACTTGAGCTAGATATACAGTAATTAATAGGTAAACTGAACATCATTGTTCACAGCACACTCTACCTTTCATTTGGTCTCCCATCGATTCAGATTTTCTTTGCATTTAGCATTCTTGAGATGTACTAATTAAAATCTGAAAATTTTTGTGCAGTGTTAAACCTTAGCCTCTCCCCCCCCCCCCCCCACCCCCACCCCCACCCCTTCATCCTTTCCTGTTAATAGGCTATAAATGCCCCAGGCTATAACTTTAACAGCTTAGGCATATTTAAGCTAATATTCAAATTGAAAAAAAAATGCAATGTTTGCGATTATTGTTCACGATTTTCACATTGAAGTGCAAGTGCAACCCTAATAATAATGAAGACAAATAACTTGAGCTAATGATGCATTTGAAACTGAACCCAAATTGCATTCAAAAAATTAAAATTTTCCTTAACTCGAATTTGTACTCGACTCAAATTGAAAATCTCTGTTCGCACTTCTGATCCTGTTTTGTTTATGCATCCATGCAGGAAGTGTGCAGTCTGTCTATGGTGCATCAACTGGTCTTGGCAGCACTGGCTATGCATCAACTGGTGCGGGCCAGTACCAGAACAACTATGGTACAACTGCCACGACAGTACAACAAAACCACACCAAACTTAACTCTACACTCAACACCACTACCAAAGAGGCACAGGTATGTTGTGTTGTGTTTGAGAGTTTTTGTTTTTCTTCCCACTTTCTAGAAGTAGGCCTATTAGTTGTCATAAATTAATATCAACTCTTTGGTTAAGAGTCGATCTGGCAACTAATCTGAAACTGAATATAGATCGCAGCACTAAA
The DNA here is from genome assembly GCA_945910005.1 of Isoperla grammatica. Taxonomy (NCBI): domain Eukaryota; kingdom Metazoa; phylum Arthropoda; class Insecta; order Plecoptera; family Perlodidae; genus Isoperla; species Isoperla grammatica. The sequence continues at coordinate 61,224,798 of OX246738.1, forward strand.
AGTTATAAAATGGCTGGCTGGCAGTGTGATTCTCATAACAGATCATATCTCTTGGGGTTTAAATAGAATTTTGAAAGCTTGAAACAATGGCAAATGTCAAAAAACATAAAATTATCTAGGCCTATTTCTCATAGGGCTGTGCGAGAACTCGAAAAGTCGAGTTCAGTCGAGTAGTTACTACTCGACTCGAGGTGATCGAGTTTTTCATGAAAAACGAGTCGAGTTCGAGTAGTTTTGATTGACTGAGCCGCCGTATTCAACTGGTTAAAAATACTGCCAATAGGTAGCGCTAGTATCCAAAAATAGCTTAAGTATCGATTTTATAATCGACTTTGAAGAAAAAGTGACCTATCGATCATTATCGAGCAGATTGATACACGCATACGACGCTTATTAGGCCTATACTTCTGCAAATTCGCAAAAAGTGTCTGCGTTTTTTGTGGATGATGTAGAAGTGGCAGCCAAACAAATGGAAGGGAATCTTCGAGAACCTAGGCCTACGAGATCGCTGACGCATAGGCCTACTATGTTCAAAGAGCCTAGGCCTAGCATAGCCTAGGCCTAGGTCCTAGGCCTAGGCCTAGACCCTGGTCGTAGGCCTGGCCTAGGCCTAAAAGTACCTAATCATCAAAGATATTATATTCCCTACTGATCATCATGTATTTAGAATCATTTTTAAAACGTTCCATACAACTTAAGTTCAAAATGTAATCTTTGCATTATTAACCTCAAAATGGGGAAACACTCGCCAACATGGTCTCACAAAAACAAAAGTGGCCATCTGACAACCCATCTGCAAAACAGATTGCACTGTAGTTCTATTGTTTCTCTTAAAGTATTTCTCCTGTGCCAGGTCCCCGTGTACAGTGTAGGCCTAGTCCTAGGCCTAGCATTTGGCCATGCTTCGAGCATAGCCCTAGCCTATTCCAAGACCTAGGCCAAGCTTTAGTACTTTCCTTGTCTAGATCACGTAGGCCTAGACCCAGTTGGCAGAATTTAGCATCGTTTGAGCCTTAGGCCTAGGGAGACAATAATATTGAACAAATTACAGTATATGGTTTTAGGCCTGGCCCCAGGCACAGCTTTTAGGCCAAGGCCTAGCCTAGGTGAACTCGGCGGTAGCTTAGATGGGGTCCTAGGTCTAGTCTGCCTAGTCCTCTACCGGTAGTTATTCCTTTCCTGTATCTTTTTATTATATTCAGGCACTACTCGAAACTCGACTCGAAACTCGCGAGTTATTTACTACTCGAACTCGACTCGATTTGGAAAAGTGCTACTCGCACACCCCTAATTTCTCATAATTTGAAATTGCTATTTTTAACATCTCTGATAATTTTATGAAGATCTAATTCCCATACTAATCTATAATATGTCTAGGTATAGGTGGGAATATATTGAAATATATATCGTTGGAATATATTCAAACCTATGCACTAGTTTACAATATTGTGTATTGCTGCCATGGTAAAATTGATACGGAATTAATATTTTACCAATGTGTTTCTAGTATGATGCCACAACAACTGCCAGCTCTAACCTTAGTAGCTCAAATGGGGGAACATCCATTAGTGGCCTATCTAGCAACGTGAATGCATCACCTGCTCTAGGAAGTCTGGCCAGTACAAGCCAAGCTTCCAACTCTACAACAACAAAAGTAACTAGCTCTACAGGAAGCAAGAGTGGTGTAGTTCCAAACATCCCACCAGGAGTGCCACCTATGTTGGGTCATCAGTATATCATGAGCCAAGGGGGTTTACCATTTTATCAGCAGCCCACGCCAGTCTACAGTTACGAGGATGTCACGCTTATGCAGCAGAGAATACCTCATATGGTAACTAAACTTTTTTTAACTTGTCATCAATGCAATTAGACCATTTTTTTACTATTTTTCTTACTTTAGAACACATAGATTCATGATTGTTAAAAGGGAAAATTACCAAGTGCATAGATTGAAACAATTTGAGAAGGCCTACATAAATATATTTTCTGATCATAGTCATTAATTTAGTAGGTAGGCTAATCTAACTTATGAGAAGAAAAAAATGAAAGAAATAATCTCGGCTTACTACAAAATATCTGCGAATAACCATCGAAATTTGTTAATCCGTCGATCTTTTTTGTAATAATTGCAAAAACGATTACAGTTATAAGGATAATTTCAATTATTGTAGCTTTAGTAGGCCTATTCGTGAAAAAGAAAAATATGGGCCTGTAGTCGAGCCTCGCCGAATCGGGTTAATTTTAATTGCCCGATTTTACGAAAGCTCCAAATTGAACAGATAACGTGGTTTTATGCTGTGTGTAGGCCTACTAGGAACAATCCTAAAACATTTTTAAAGTAGTCCCTAATATCCACCATTAAGCATAATGTTAAAATTACCTACAACATACTTTGTCACGTAATACGTGCCAACAATCATGTTTTCAATGTAAGTTTGCTCAGGAGATATGTTTAGGAGATAAATTGTTACCTGGTACAACGTTTATGTCCTCCATAATGCTTGTACCAGCCGTGGGGGGAATTATTGCGGTCCCATTATGCGAGCGGTCAGCGACCTCGACAACAAAGTCGCTAACTGCAGCTGATAACTTATAAGCCAATGTCTTCTGTTTTGTCATGGATAACACTGTCACTAGCCTAATGTTGAATACTTTCTCCCTTAAGGCAACAGCGTATTACGACATGAGTTTCCAAGCACCAACAAGCCTAGCGACTGGAAGAGATGCAGGTTTAGCAAGTGTGGCATATTCCATGTCTGATGGCCGGTTTACTCGCACAGACAATAATGCTTCCCCTGTACCATCAACGCTTTCACAGCAGGTAGGTCTAATATTGTGTAATGTGACGTGTGTGAATTGATCTAAAAAGGCAACTTTAATTAGCCTTTAAGTAGGTCTACCAGCATAGACCAAGTCCCATTATTTAGAAATGTTTCAAATTTATTTGTATATTCCAGAATTTATTTTATTTTCTATTGCAACCTCTAATATTGATTTCTTTCGCCATTATCAATCACAATTTGCATGTATCGAACGCGTAGTAATGTAACGTGCAAGAGAATGTCAACGAGAGCACGAGTCTAACATTGTTGAGTGTAAACTGTGCTCAATAGCAAGTGCGTTTGCCCTAAAGTGGATTTCAGCCGTTCTTGCACAAAACTGCCATGCTCGCCAAGGATCTTCCCCCACCACCCTGCCGTGCGGTGCAAGGCCTGGGCCTCAGGCTAACCGGTTCCTTTGGGAGAATCGCGTATTGTTTTTACGCTCATACATCCAGGAACTCGCCCGAAGAGTTGTTGATAAAGAAGATATCTTGACTTAGACTACCCTTTATTTATATGTTGTCAAGTGTACATTTTTTGTTGACAGTTCTCACTGAATTAGATTTCACTTGTGCATCTATTATACATGTGTATTCACATTATGTATGTTATTTATTCCTCAGAATGCCAGTCAAGCTCACACTCAGCCCATGTTAAATGCATCTGGGCTCCCCCCAGGATATGCATACTATTTCCAAGGAGGGATGATGCCTGGCAGCTTTCAGTACGGAACGCCACCAATCTATCCAGTAAGTATCTCTTTGCTATCAGTATCATAACTTTCACATGACCTAAAGCTTTTAAAATGCTGATAATAATGTTCTAAATTACCACGAATACCCAACTATGTACTTATATCAGGAGTATTAAGCAGTTGTAATATATATATATATAATTAATTGGAACTCAGAACAAGATAAAACATGTTCTAGTGAGGGGAAAGGTACATAAGGACGACAGCTTACCTGAGAAAGTAGATAGGCTGCTTAGAGAAACATGAGAAGACAAATAAACTGAGACGTTTCGGCCAACTAGTGGTCTTGATCACTCAGCGTGAGTAGAAGAACGCTGAGTGATCAAGACCACTAGTTGGCCGAAACGTCTCAGTTTATTTGTCTTCTCATCTATATGTTTCTCTAAGCGGCCTATCTACTTTCTCAGGTAAGCTGTCGTCCTTCTGTACCTTTCCCCTCACTAGAACATGTTTTATCTTGTTCTGAGTTCCAATTAACTCAGCCTTTTGGCCTCTCCAAGTATACACTATATATATATATATAATAGGTAGAAGGATAGACCCCAACAGCTTACCTGAATTGTAGACTGTGGTGGTATAAATGGAGCTCAGAACAAGATAAAACATGTTCTAGTGAGGGGAAAGGTACAGAAGGACGACAGCTTACCTGAGAAAGTAGATAGGCCGCTTAGAGAAACATATAGATGAGAAGACAAATAAACTGAGACGTTTCGGCCAACTAGTGGTCTTGATCACTCAGCGTGAGTAGAAGAACTAAACTAAACTTAAGACTAGGGTGAATTTACATGATGCAGGCGCTGTCGTGGGTGGTGGTGGAGGGAAGAACTAAGGAAAATAAATAAATATATATATATATATTCCTATGCTATAATTATATACATAGTAGGCCTAGTAATGTTAGCAGATTTAAAATATGGTAGTCCTTCACTCTAAAGGCTGTCTTGAGGATAAAAATTAAAAATACCCCAAACAAATTCACCTCTGGCAGCTAGGGCTGGTGTCTCACTTTTCATTTCAGAATTATGATCATGCTGTCTATGTATGTATTTGGGTTGAAGCAAAGATTACTGAGTGGAGAAGATGTTTCATCGCCATGTTAAAATATCTGCGCGAGTTTTAGCAAATTTTTTTAAGTCTCACCACTAGTTCGAATTCTCTCGGCAAGAAGCGCTAGCCCTGCATGTTTGACCAAGGTCCACTAAATCCCTTGGCCGCTACATAGCGATCTAGTAGACCTTGCGTTTGACTTCCTTACCGTTAAACAAGGTCTACTAGATCGCTAGTACGTGCCAGGGGATTTAGTGGACCTTGAGTTTTAAACTTTTGGAAGAGCGACTCTTGCGGTGAGAATTCAAACTAAAGTCGGACTTAGATAATTTCGCTCAGACTCGCGCAGACGAATTCCCATATGGATGAACTATCTTCCCCACTCAGTAATCTTAAGTTGAAGTTTAAATTTGTTTTGTAAGATCTAAACTGATGTTAGTGAAATAGTTAATAAATTAATTTGTTACATCTGTGGGGTTTTTAGCTGTGCTAATTCATATTCATTTAGGCTAAACTGTTATTTTGTCAATTGTTTTTGTCTTTTATTTCTTTATTTCATTGATAGTTTTCCAGATTTTATTTGGAGACAGAAAAGCGGTAAAATAGAAATATCAAATCGTAAGGCGCAGCATGTTATTTATTAGGTTTAAAAAAATGCAAGAACAAAACTTTGTCGCACATTTTCATTGAAAGTAACTTATTTGAGATAATGACGCTAAGGTGTCAGGAAGTGAAGCGAAGCTATCGCAGTGCTTTTTGAACTGTAGAACAAAAGAAAATTTTACCGATCATTGTTTTATTCGTATCGGGTAGGCATGGCTTGGAACAAGCGGGAATTTTGAAAGGTTGGGTTCGAGGTTCGGATTAAAAATAATTTAGTTTTTGTTCCTGAGTGTGAGTTCTGGACACCTATTATATTATATTATTATACCTAGAGCTCCTATTGTAAAATTTAAAAAGTAATTACCTATTATGTTTTCTTACAGTTGCCTCCAGCCACAAATGCTCATGGCAGTGGAACTAGTACACAATATACAAAGCCGGGAAGCTACAGCTCTGGCTATGGCACTGGCTACGATGGCCTCTCGCAGAATCAAGACTTTGGGAAAACTGGTTACGTGTCCAGCAACCAGTCTCAGAACAAGACTGGTGTTGGTTCCAACACAGGCAGTTCTGGTTCCTCCACCACTGATCTCAGTGCCACGATGTTGTACGGCAAGTCCCACGTCGCTTTAGGAAAGGTTAATGTAAGTATTACTTCTTGATCACTTTCTTTGTGAATGTGCACGAGTGAGCTTTATTACAGTGAAACCCATCTATAACGATCCCGTTTATAACAATTTCTCGGATATAAAGCCCATTTTAATTGGTCCCTTGAAAACCCCATGTAAAATACATAAATTTGACCTAAGGACCAAAAACAATACTTTTTATAACGATTTCCTGCCTTTAACGACCAACTAATTGGTATGTATCACCAAATTATGCCCACGAGTAGCGATTTTACACAAAATCTCCTTTACCCAAAACACTTGTGAATCGCTCAAAATAGATACATAATAGGCCTATAGTCTCGCGATCATCAGCGTGCAATATGGCAACATGGCTCATTCTCAATCGTCGCTAGGCAGCGCTCTGGCGCTTGCTGGCGGTCAGGAGGGGGGTAGATGTATTGTGTGTTGTTCTGTTAATCCGTCGAGGCTACGGGAAGGGGGTGGGGTTGCGAGAAAGTAGGTCAACAGCCTGCAGTGCAGACGAGCATTCATTGGGTGTTGTTCTGTTCATCCGTCGAGGCACGGGAAGGGGGTGGGGTTGCGAGAAAGTAGGTCAACAGCCTGCAGTGCAGACGAGCATTCATTGGGTGTTGTGAGTTCAGTGAAATCTGTTTTACATTTTATTAGGTAGTGTTGTGTTCTTAGTGAAGAAGCAAACATATTTATTTAAATATGCCGTGTGAACAAAGTGCGTGTTATTGTATAAAAGTTGAAAACCAATCGTGTGGAGCGGGCGACGCTCGTAGGCATAAGTTGCAGTCTTGTTTATCTTGCCTTGCCATGCCGGCCGCATTGGGTGGGTTGTGGGTGGGGGGGGGGGGGAGGTAGCAGGTTCTACGAGTAAAAGCAAGTGGAACGGGCTTGACTGCGACCTTGAACCAACAGAATGAAATCCAAAGACAGAGAAGGAAACACATGACGAGGGAGAAATAGCGGGTACTTGAGTATATTATTCTTTGTTTTTTTGTATTAGTAGACAATTTAAATGCAATATGTAGTAATTATTATTATTATGATGGTTTAAATAAAACAGGAACACGTATTGTAGGCTATATTTGTAGGATTTATTTACTAGTAGGTCTACATAATGAATAATTATATTCCATTCATAAAACAGCTCCCGCTAAAGTTGAAAATCCTGGACCAATAAAGAAAGATAAGGTTGTCGCTTTTCTCCGTGAACAAAGAAGTGCAGCTGCCAGTTCAAACCTTTCTTCCTCGCGACCTTGGCAAACATGAATGTCATCAGAGCGATGGTATTGGGGAAATCGGGTCGACTGTTGATATTATGAATGAATGGATAGTAACGCCTTTTTTTTCTTCCCGGTTATAACGTTAGATACCTTGTTGACCCAAGATAATCGTTATAAACGGGAATTTTGAATAACGATTTCCCGCTTATAACGACGAAAATTTCCTACCCCCACAAAATCGCTATAGACGGGTTTCACTGTAATTCCGTATTGGATGGAACAAGTCAAGAACATAATGATAATTGTAAAATTATATTAGTATTAGTAGGGCACAGATGTTTCTGGACCCTTGTTCTGTAAAGTTGCAATAGTTTTCGTTTCACAGCGATGGGAAAAGGTTTCGTTTCACTCGGTTTCACAATATGTCAAAAAAGCGATTCTATACTGCAAAGTGAGAACTCGAGTTTTCAAATGCACAGGTATTTGGAAAAAATGCATCACGACTGAGCCGGCGGAGCCGGTGACAGATTTCAACCAATCAGATTGTATGTAATGGCGGATAATAATAATGGCGATCTGTCACTTTTTGTTGTGGGCGACACCGTTGTGGGAACACCATTCATTTCGACTGAAAATAAAGGCTTTTTTATATTGTGGAGGTAGGCTAGCCTATAGGCCTAGTCTAGGCCCTAGCGTACGTAGGTCTAGGCCTAAGCCTAGTCCTAGCTTAGTTTAAGTAGAATTGAATTAACCAATACAAATACTATTTAAACAAACAAACTTTATAGGCATGCAGCAATGGTAGGCCTATATAGTTCGTCCAGCAGCATTTGACGTGTTTCGTTTCCCTATGGTTTCCCTCAAAGGGACAATGGACCTTGTTTGTTCACACTTTCAACGCAGATAATCTTATTGTACTCCCAATTCCGCCTAGCCGCCTGGCACAATAATTGGCTGCAAGGTTGTCAGTGATAGAACTAGGGCATTAAGAAGAACTAGGACCCCAATTAGGCCCAGCCTACCGTGTATGTAGGCCTATGTCTTGAAGAATAAATATCTCATCTTCTATCAACATAACAGTTATGTTGAAATAGGCCTATATGAATATGAATCGCAATTAAACCAAAACTGACTTTTAATCTTCTAAAACATTTCAAAATTACAAAATTTCAAGTCAAATATCTTCATCGGGCTTGCGCGAAAAGTTCTCCTGTATATTTTCCCGTGTGAAAAGTTTTCACAACGGAACGAAACGAAAAGTCTAAAAATGGCGTTATAGAATACCACATCGAATCTTCGTTTCGTTTCCCAGGGCTCTCACTTTCTGTTACAGAATAAGGGTCCTGACATGTCCTTCCTTTCTATTGGTACTAAATACATCCATAAAAAATTGTTTTTACTTTTAGTAATTATGTTTCAAGTGTTACTGATGCCAAAAATACGGACTACTGTATATTTTGTAGGGATGAACATCGATAAAATAAAAACTATCGATAATCGAAAAGATGACTGCATTATCGATCGATAATATCGAACGATAATAAATTTACAAAATTGAAGTAATCTTTTACAGTTTCAGTGATGTCGCCTAATCGAGCACATAAGGATATAAACTATAAACAACATTACTTTGACACATCTGACGTGACACTGCTGAGAGTATAATCACATTTTACGAGGCCCGAGGCCTAGTATTTTGGCAGTATCTTTGAGTACCGGTATTTCAATACTAGAAAGGTCCGAGAAGAACGAAATAATGCTTTACGAACCCGCTTTTTTAGAAATCAGACCATTCGATAATATTTGTATTATCGATTATCGAAATTTTATTGCATATCGAATATCGAACGATAATATCGATTATCGTGTGCATCCCTAATATTTTGTCTGAAAACGCATTTTCATAAGTTTTGTTTGTCATGTCATTTTTTGGGTCATTTTAAGGTAGCCTAGGTACTCTTGTACTATTTAGTATTTTTATATTGCAAAGTATGTTGGCTACCTAGCCTACATCTTTTTTCTTTTTAGTGTTTTGCTATAGCTTTGATGCTTTCTGAATATACTTACGGAATTTCAGTATGCTGCCTCATGGGTTTAGAGGATTGTTAGTGTTTGTTTGGAAGCCGTTTGCTTTGGGTATGGGACTTCGGGACCTGTTAAAAATTGACCTTGTCATAGGCGTGCTGTCATTGTTGTAGAAAGATATTAACTAGGAATGTCAACGATAATCGCATATCGATAAATATCGATAATATCGTAATATTGATATTATCGCGATATGGCTAGCCATATCGTGATAATCATACGATATCAAATTCTGTGCGATATCACGCTAATCGCGGCGACTTGATTTCATATTTGAATTTGGCGCAAAAAAGTAGTTAGTTAGTAGAAGTACTTAAGTAAGTAGTATTTACTTAAAAAGTAGTACTATTAGTGCTTATTTGAATTTCATAATATCGTGGCGATAGATCGCGATAAAAATTGAAAATGCAATATCGAGACGATATTTTTTTGCGCCGATATTATTGCGATAATTTTTTTATTGTTGGCGCGATTATCGATATGGAATTTCATATTGTTTGACATTCCTAATATTAACTGATCAGGATAGAGGTTTATAATAAATGTGATATCTTGATAGATCTCAATCGGCTGGAGTAGTATAATAATTAGAGATTCGTGAAGTCGTGAAAATCCCATGTGTGTGATAAATGCGAAATTAATTACGGTATGTCCGGGTTTTTTCCACATTTGTGGACGTTTTGCATCATTGGGACTTGATTATATCAATATTGAATCGGCGACAAAATGCGATAAAAGCCTTGAATCCGCGGATGTACATGAAAAAATGCGATATAGATTAGTATGTAACCTCAAATTATACTGGAATAAAAAAGATACTTATTCATATTGTTCTAATTTGTTATCATCTAATTCTAAACAATTCTAAATTTTACAAATAATTGCATTTTACCACATTTTGTAATCGTCTACTAATAATTAGGGATGGTTGTTTTTCGCGATGCGCGATAAAACGAAAAGTGTAACAATCAATTTTAACACATTTTTTTTTTCGTTTTCTACATGTTATGACTAGTCAGGAGTCCAAATCAAATCGCGAAATAAAACCATAAAATGGCAATAAAACGAATTATGCCCTTATTCGCGAAATAAGACCATATTTAATACTTCACACCCCAAAATAATGCCACATTTTGTATTTTTGTCAATTTCCAATTATTTCCGTGAATTAGGCCTACTCCTTGAATGAAAAATAAAACGGCGAAAATAAATTCCCACGAATTTCCATCCCTTCCTTCGCCTGCCACAGGAATGTTTCACAAATTTTTTTTGCAACCCCGGCGCTGACCATTCTTTACCCCTCCCACCCGCGCTCTGACCTACTTTTCTCGGTCATTGACACTCGATAGACGTCTTCGTCTTTCAGTTCTTGTTCGTTTCTTGGTAAGAAAGGGTCGTACAATCTTATTTTCCTAAAATCATGCCGAAAGTAGCAGTGAGTGCGGCTAAAGGGGTCGGCTAAACAGCTGACCGCGCGGCTACGAGCGAGCCACAAGGCAAGAACCTACGTAGTCGTAGCGCTAAATGCATGTTGACGTCAACAGCAGGTACGGGTACAGTAAGTCAAAATAAGCGGTTTATGTTAATATTTGTCGGGGCAGCATATTCTCTTAGAAACAACTATGCTTTGTTTCACTGAGTGATAATGATATGGATAGGCCTAATTATTACATTGTTTTACATAACTTTTAAAGTTTTGATGTTGATGTCAATAAAGTTGACATTTTTCACATTCACCTTAGCATAATCAACTCTTTCTCGAGTAGGTAACATAATGTAGACCTACAAATAAGGTAGATATTAGACATTTAACCTACTCCAAAATAATAATATAGCAGATTCCAACAAGTCAAAAATGCATTACTTACATAACTCTGTTTTAGCACATGTACATACGATTTGTATTAAAACAAAAATAACACCACAAAACACCATAATTTGGATTTATTAAAACGAAATTTGGAAAAAAATAACACCATTTTCAACCATCCCTACTAATAATACGCGTACATTGTGAAAATAAAGAGAAAAAAATAGATGCTACAAAACACTATAAATTGATATTGAAATTGAAAGTGCTATAAAAAAATGAAAGAGCTATTTTCACGTATCTCTAAAATACCGTTATGTAGGGAGGGATAAGATCAAGCCGTTGTATCCTATACTATTATACTGTACTAAATATATTTTAATTTAACTTGGTATACGTATGTTAATGTCATTTACGTATGATGGATGCCAATACATTTATCTAGTTTGACATTGTATGGTCGTATGGCATTGCCTACATTACATTTAAAAAATATCATAATGAGGGCTTCCCAGACTTGCCAAATTTTTTGCTTCTTTCACATTCCTATTGATATTTTATTAAAGGTAAAAACTACCAAGAAAGCAAGGAAATATTTGCTTTTTCATAGGCGTTTTTTGTTTTGTTTTTTAGTCTTATGAGAAGCAAGGTTTCCATTCTGGTACACCACCACCATTCAACCTACCTGGCAGTCAGAGTTCACCCATGGCACCTGGTGGAGCATACGCACCACAGCTCTTCATACCAGCAATGGCGCCACATCAGCAGCATCATTCCACGACTCTGATGCATCAGCCCCCTCATCAGGTATTTATTTAACATACAGTGGGCCTATTGATAGTGTCAGTTAGTCTTAATAATAATAAGGGTAATAGGGGTGTCCATCCGAAATTTCCGGTCATTCGAGGATCAGCTGGATCACACGCGTGGTATAATTTACTAAGCAATATGGTCAAACAATTTAAATCTTGTGAGATGATTACTGCAGAGCAAGTGGCACTCTGGGAACTACCTTCAATATATCTCCGTGGGTCTCTCCCCCTCCCCTTCTCTTGCATGTCATGGCTTCGACGTGTTATTACCTCTTATCCCATGCCTTGTTATGGGAGAGTAACATATCCCAGCAGACCTGCATGGCGATTCTCTAAGGTCCATTTTTATTAAGTTTTTTTTTCAAATTATAATATTTTAATTTTTATTTAACGCCTGTTTTGGACGTTAGGAGTAGATATGACGAAACCCGACTTATTTACAACCTGGGTACCCGTTCACTATACCCGCGGGTTACCCGGGTAGGCCTAGGCCTAATAAAACAAAAAAAAATCGTGTGGGGTGTCAAATCAACCGCTCAATATCGCTCTCGTCGAAAATAACACCACAAATAATGTATTGTAATAGCAGGGATTAGGATGTTTCATTATATTTCGTGATGAAAAGTTGAACACCCATGACAAGAGAAAGTTACAACAGCGGGGGGGGTCGAGGATCGGAGCGGGATGAAACATAATGCGTCACAGCTGCCACTCAAGCTCAAGGCCACGGGCAGACCGGCCCGTTGAAGTGTCGAATGGTTGTGTGCTTTTAGAGGGAGGGATGGGGGGGGGTGTAGGGTAGCAGTTCATGCTAAAAGATTGCCGGCGGCCAGGCTTACATGAACAGGGAATCGGGCGGCATGAACAAAAGGAACTATCAAAGTGGACAGTTTATTTATAGACGCGATTCTATTTCTTAGGGAAATACCGCCAAGCACAAAAATAAAATACGTGATGACAGATGAATCAGTTCAAATTCAAAACATTTAGCTAGTACGCGGTTCTCAATTTCAGGAACCGGGTTTTGTCGGGTAAACGGGTAGAGAAAACACAAACCCGTATCCGACTTCGTCGGGCGGGTATCGGGTACCCGTCGTCTTCCCTAGTTACGAGCCATACCGCATTTAGTTAGCGGTTCTCTACCGTGTTTTATCGACAAAGACCGTTACCACCTACGCTAAAAGTAGCGCGCTCCATACCCCTGCCTTTAGACGTGCCATAAGAAAACATGGCGGACTTTTCAAACCGTCTCATGTTCACTTCAGCTTTTGAACTAATTAATTATAGAAATTTGTTGTGTGTATCGATACAAATATACGATATTTATATTTAAAAATAGATATGTAAGTAAGAAAATATAATTTGTAGTTTTGGAACAAAAGTCTAGAAGTAATTTTATTATCATAATTCATAACCCTACTTTTGTAGTTTGGCCGTGCGTCAAGTAGAGTAGCCATAGAACACTAGTTTATTTAGGCGTAGTTTTAAGTTCAAGCACTAGGCTCGTTTGATATGGTTACACCTTTTGTACTTTTTGCACTCACTACATGTTATTTCATGGGATATATGGCAAAAAGTACAAAAGGTGACGGTTAATCAAACGAATTTAATGCTGCAATAATTGCAAAAAGTGCATAAAGTGTCCATAAATCAAACGAACCTAATGGCAAACGCTCCATTTATTCACGCGTTGTCATTGGTTAACTTTCTATAGTGTACACAGCCGTCTCAAAAACATACACAAACTAATACATACATAACAGGCGCTGCTCTGCTGCAACGGCTACGTCCTTTCGATACAGTTATCGAACGTTATGAATATGTAGTTGGGAATCGCCCGGTAGCATATCGTGTGGTAGGTTTAACATAAGTGTCGATAAAGTTAAATTTACCGCACATCTTAAAGAGCATCGCCCTGCTGGAACTACTCTCGAATGAAAGGTCATCATTGCATAAGAGGAAAAAAAAAAAATATTCACGCGATGTTATCCCCAATGGCAATAGTTTACTAAACCAGCTTTTGTTTTTCGATTATTGATACCCATATTTCATATCGATCCTGTCTCCCTAGAAAATACTAGCAAACACTAAAAGGAAAGGAGAAATAAACCTGATCATTGTTAATTTGGCGTTTTCTGGATTGGGTCCACTTTGCTATTCAAAAGGTCCCTTGATCCAACATTAAGGAGAAAGGTGAGTTGACTATTAAAACTAGTGATAACATCAATTAACCGAAAATCGATTTTTAGATTCAGTTCTACTTTTTTGCGCGGTGTGTGCTTCACCCTCGCTAAGAGCCACGCCTCTGACGGGTGGTCGGGCGGGTTGTGGATTGCCTAACAACATGTGTCCTGTAGCAACAAGGAACCACCTGTCGACCACTCAGATTTCGTCTTCTTTCCTGGGATTTCCTTGTTTGTGTGGACTAATTAGCAGCTGTATTATACAGTAAAACCGCCTTTGACATTTCGCTTTTCTACGTTTCTTACGTTAATGCGTTCCAAAAATTAGTCCCATCAGGGAAATTTGATCCAATAGTACGTTTTCTGTGTTCTCATAATCGGTTTTTCCGGCCAGCCAGTGAGCCGAATTCCAAGTTGTTATTGTTCAAGCGCGACCACGTTAGTCATTCATCCCAGTTCTGCAAAGCGCCCCCCACCCCCTTCCATCGCTCAACACAATGCAACCCAGCCGCCAGTGACTTGACCTTGACCAGCTGCATCTCGTTCCGCGTGGGAGGGGGGTGGGGGGGGTCTCTGAAAAGGTCGTCTTATCTACGATCTCGGCTGCCGGCACTGAGGTTCTTTACCTGCTTACCATAAATAACAAACCCTCCTCCAGTGGTCCTCTTTACAAAAGGCTTTTGTCAAACTACAGAGTAATAATTAAACATTGTAATTAAACATTTTAATTAAACATTGCCATCGCACTTCGGCTACTCGTACGTATTTTCCTCAGTAATGAAAGCAATATTTTTACCCACTAGAGTTTTTTTATGAACCACCTCGAAAAAATGTTGGGCTACGTCATCACAGCATAGCCTAGCTGCGTGACCTTGGTCGCCAGGCCTCGCTTACGCGACCCTTCTCAGATAAGCATGGTGTCAGGGGGGGGGGGGGAGATGTTATGTCAACAAGAGCGCGTTTTTCCCGTTACCACGTTTTCTTTGTCTCGGGTCCCTCGAAAACGTAACACTGTATTTCAATAGGAGAGCCCCCCCTCCCACCCCCCCTCCCGTACAACCCCCTTTACAATATTACCCGAGTTGGCAGACCGCCAAAGTCGCAAGGTCGTCCCCTTTCATCGATCCTTTGTCCTCCTGACAAAGCAGGCAGAACAAACTGGCTTTTTTCTCACCTCCCTCGCTGATACAACCTTACGTAAATATGTTTTTTTTTGGAGAGCGGTTTTTTTTTTTTTTTGAAAACCGGTTTCGAATTCGGTTACCCGGTTAGTAATTTTACTAACCGATGTCATCACTAATTAAAACCATGCAAACTCAAAGGTTTTTACTTTTAAGTAATATCTTGAGGATGAAATATAATATTATAACAGTGGTTAATTACCAACTTTTAGTTTCTTAAGAACTAAACATTTTCAAACATTGCAATCATTATGGTTGTCATTAGGGAAACCAATTAATTATTAATTTTTTAATTGGCTTCCAAAATAACAACCATAGGGGCCCAACGATTAAAATGTTTGTAGCCTTTTAAATCGGGCGTTTAGTTCTTACGAAGCTGACTGAATGTTGGTTAGGAACCACTTCTTCAATATTGTGTCTCAAGATATTACTAAAAGAATTTAAGTTTGCCTAGTTTTGATATGGTGAGACTACTCCACCCAGTTAAGCGTGACTCATTTGTAGTACAGGCTGTGTAATTAGACCTTCCCAGATTATTAGGAAGTGAAAATTTGAGCTTGATCGTCCTATGAGCTAGCCTAACTGATTTCTTTTATTTTTAGATGGACATGAGAAACCCTAACAGACGATCGGTAAGTTAAATTGTTGGAATTTGTTTTATGCGTAAAATCTTGAACGTAATATAAAGTAGGGCTGGGCTATGACATAAAGTTCAAATATCAATATTAGGCAAAAATTTCGATGTCAATAATACACTAAACAATTAATTAATACTAGGAGTAGGTCTACAACACTAAATGAACAGTGATGTTCCAGTGTGGGGAAAGGTAAAGAATGACAACTTACATTATAAACAAACAGTCGGTATGCAGCCCATGTAGGATGTAGATTTTACAAACATATTACTGAAACGTTTCGACCCTTGGGTGGTCTTGATTACTTGGCGTGAGTAGAGAGAGACAGCAGACAATTGGGTTCTACCCAGTGGTCGAAGTGAGGCGTGTTGGCATCCTACCACTTCTCAAAAAGCCCTATTACCATTCCGCTGCTTATTATTTACTTTAATCGCAACCAGAATGATAAAAATTGGAAAATGATCCCAAAAATGTACTTTTTATCTGTAGACATATTTATGAGGCATGGGTAAGGTTAATAGTGGGTTTACAGCTAAGTTTTGGGAGCGAAGCGAGGGCGCGAGCTCCAATCTGCGGACAAGTTTCACGCGAACTTGGCCGCTGATTGGAGCTCGCGCTTTCGCTTCGCTCCCAACTAGGGCTGAGTCGTTAAAACGTGTAAACGCCCGCGAGAAAATAAACGTGTACAAACATTCATACACGTTAAACCGTGTCAAAACCCAATTCACAGATTTTTCCGATGTAATAGTTCTTCGAGGAGCCGACGAGGCATAGCTTAGTGTGTGGAGTCAAAATGGCTGTGGACGGTTGAACACAACGGTGGGGAATATAATCAACAATGAATATTATAATAAATCAACCGTGTTGTTTCGTTGAACATTTTTTTTTCCCAACATTTTAACTCACTTTTTTGTGTCATTTTGTGAACTGGAGGGGTGTTACGTTTAAACGCGAAAAATTCACGTTTACAAAATTAACCGTTTTCTCCCAGCCCTACTCCCAAGGCTTAGCTGTAAACCGACTGTTAGAACGAATTATCGAATTCTTGATGCCGATAAGCAATTCCTGGTCTGTCTGTATCTTTGAAATCTTTCTATTGGCCACTTGTACATTTGTGTAGCTCTAAATGTAGGTAGTAGGTAATACAGAAATTGAACAATGTATTATTAACTTCTTTTTCCAATTCTTCCTCTTATGGATTGACTTTTATAGCACCTGAGATTATTTCACTGCTGTGAATTAATTAGAATCTTAGCTTACCGTAGGCTAAATCTAGTGTTGCAAGCTTATCTTCTACGAAGAATTTTTAAAAGTAATCACTAATCTAATATTCCCGATATATCTGGAATATTAGATTAGTGATTACTTTTAAAAATTCTAGAATGTATGAATTGAATATGATTAAAAATTTAAATCAAATTTCATATTAATTTATTTCTCTACAGGAAACAGGAGGTAGCACAAACCAGCGCTCTCAATCTTCATCGCAGCCAAATAAGTCGGGAACGAAACAAAATTATAACACTCCATCTTACTGGGCTGGCAACTAAGCTGCACAACTTAGTTGATACCTAGAACCATTGGTGTGTGGGATGGAATTTGGAGGTGGTGCTTGTGAATTTATAGTGCAAAGTATGGTGAGATGTATTTTGTGCAAATCAAACATTGACAATTAAAACATGTTTGAAATATTAACTTTTTTATTGTAAATTATTTTAGTTGTGATGAATTATTTGCATAGATTAATACTCACCATAGTGTAACTGTAAAGCAATTCGTTGGTAATGTTTGGATAAGCAACACTCAGCTGAATAAATGTAAACTCTTTCTTGATGGATTATATTTTGTAGGTGACATTCTACTACTTGATCTAGCTGTTTGTGTTTCTTAGTAACCTTTTGCACATCATTTGTGTGTCATATTTTTGTGTTAGCTTGATTATTAAAATGTATAGGGACATGCCTTGCATTTGTAAATGGGGGAGTACCCTTATCTTGTATAGAATGTTTTTGATCAGTGAATGAATTGATTAAAAAGAAATAACAATCAGTTGTTTTATGTTACTTGGGTTTCTCCTTCACCACAGCCACGGGGATATGACAAACATTTGAGAAATCTCAATGAGCTACCTTTGTATAAGCTAATATTGAATATTTAATTAATAATAATTAATACATAACATTAAATAAAATTAAATAATTCATGTACAAACAGTTAAGCATTTTATAATGTTATTTTTTCAGACAATGCCTTTAGTAAGTTGAATTATAAGCCCTCCTAAAAACACATGGTAAAAATAATCTACTCACAAACAACTACAAAAACCCAATGTTTTAAAAAGTTGGGTGACATTCACATCCAATTAGCACAAACAAATCAGTGTAATTTCAACTTTGAGAAGAAATGCAATGCATGGATGGCTACAAAGTTATTTTGACATGAACTCACTTATGCCTGGCTTACCAATGGTATTTCACATGCATGGATATTACTACACGTTTTACAAATTGGGCGGCATTAATTCACTTGTGTGCTAATTAGATCTGAATGCCACTTCAATTAGGGTCAGACTTTGTTCAACGAAAATTCAACAAGTTATTGTGAACGATTACCTAGGAAGAGTCTTTACTGCTGCAATAAATCATCTGAAATGCCCAGTGTAGTGCTGGAAGATTGGTTACACATTGCTTTGAAACAAAAGTAGTGGAGGTGGAGGATCAGCTTGGTAAGGTAGTAAGAGCTTTTTTTTTGTTAATCTCTGAATAAAAGGGCACTTCCCAAACATAGCAGTAAGAAGTTTGTATTGTTCACAATAGCATTGCCATCAGGATAACTTTATACAGTAGGTTGTTATAAAAGGTGATGTATTTATAATTATCATTTTTATTTACAAAGTAAACAATCTTGATCATTCTAATTTTAATTTACAAACATTGCTCACAAAAATAGTTGTTGATTTGTCGCCATCTTTGATCTGTAGGAAAATCCTAAGCTACCTGTGTCGATCTGCCAGGGATTAAAATTCACCGTGGGAGCACGGTCGGATCCTACGAGTACATTAAAAAAACACACGCTCCTAGTTTTTGACTAATGTTGCCTATATGATCACTTTCAATGGACACTATGAGTTTGTTCTTTATTACTTGATATTTTATCTTTACATGCATTTCTTTTAGGGAGAATCTTGAATATTTTTTCACATTAGTGAAATAAGCTCTTCACATTTTGTAATTTGATAGTAGCCAATTTCAGTATGTGATATCTGATAACTTATGTGGAGCAATTATATTGTATTTCTGTAATGCAGGCAGATTAAGCATGATTAAATTATTCATCGTGAAGTACTGGTACCCTTCAAATTATTGTCACGATGTAAAAAGAGAGAGTGGTCATTGACAACAAGTAGAACAAACCATTGTGGACATTATGTTAATGTGTAACACTGTGAAACATGATATTGATCGTGCAGTAGCTAATGGGGGGGTAACAGAAATTATTAGTAAATAACACACTTTCATTTTTATTTTTCATTATTTTCAGGAAAATGTTTTCAACTTTGAGGTCTAAATAGTCTTTAGGGTTAAGATAATCCACCTCGAGTCCTAGAGTATCGTATTTAACCCCACTTTTTAGATCCGGGCCTCCGAGGAGAAGGAAGTAGAAAATGGGAGAAAATAGGGTGGGTTAGGGTAGGGTAAATAAAGTTGACAATAGAGAAAATGAGCAGATAGAAGTTTGTTGACTTAACACTAACAGCGCTGTGGCGGCTCATACGAATTTAAAATATAATTTAACATTATTGACAAACTCATTTTTTGAGGTTTCAATTTTGTACCAGGATCAATTTTGTTATGAGTAGGATGTGGGTCTGCGGGTAGTACTTTTGAGGTTTGGGTCGGGTTCGGGTAGTAAAGATAACTTCGGGTACGGTCTCTGGTTGGGTTTGGGTTGGGTAGCAAAATAAATAAAAATAACTACTATAATTTTTTTTTTAAATAAAAAAATAGAGGTGGGGTGTTTTTCTTTGACAAATTTGCTACCAAAAATTTTCTGACATGTCAACCAAACGAGCACTAGGCTTTAGCTGAACCCTTACATGTGACTGAACCCTTACATTTTTAAGATCCCAATTCACCAACTTCGTAAAACTCCGATTTAGTAAGGTCGGTTTGATAACCATGGTTTCACTTTCAGCAAACATTAGGTCTGTTCGTTCTGTAGTAGCAGTCACACTGCAGGAGGCGAGTTGGAGCAAAGGCATATGACGTCATAAAGTTGGTAAAGACGTCATAGAAGTTGGCTCATTGGAGTAGTTTATAGAAACGAACGGTCTTGTAGCAGATTTTGTTGCGCGGCAAATTAATTCTCAATTACCTTGAGATACCAGTATCAACCTCGAGCTACTGAATAGAATATTTCATAGAATAATAGTATTAAAAAGTCCCTGCAGGCCAAGTATCACATTATTAAACTCGAAAGGCGAGAGTAATTGTTTTTACAGTAGGGCCTAGGCCTAAACCTAGGCCAACTCATTGGTGAGAGGTTTGGGACAATCCACTAGGCCTAGAGTGTAGAAAACACTATTTATATACATTTAAAATAAATGTATTCTTATTCTAACTTCTAAGCATAGAACTCATTTGCACTATCAAAATATGTACAATGGCCATCCACTATTTCTGGGCCATTCTCTCCACAAGCAATCTTGCACACTTCTCCATCCATAATTACGCGCCTTTTTGCAACCTGCTACAACTTTACTGAAAGCGCTCCACCTCTCGAGTAGGAGCACTTGCAGTAGAGTTGTAGTGTAGCAGCTACCATTTCGTAATCGAACACTTTTGTAGTAGCGCCAACTTACTACCAAAGCGCCTGCTCCCATAGAACGAACGCTTTTGTAGTATGTCGCACATTGTAGTAGACATAACGAACAGACCTAATACATTCAAAGTGCATGGCAATCGCCATGTTTGTTCATAGAGAATCTCACATTACCTGCTAATCTGAGTTTAAAAAGTTGGTGAAATTGGCCGCAAGTCTAGGAATGAATTGGAATGCATTGATTAAAGCCAGACCCGCCTACCACTTGTGGGAATTAATGTGCCAAGGCTATTGTTTTGGTTGTAGACAAATCTACGTAAGTTTGGGCATATGCCTTGGTACTTGAAACTTTCCTCCTAATAGCCTAACAATAGGTATACATAATACCGAATACCTAGGCCTATATGTTCATGGGCAAGCAAAGAACAGGAAATGAGTACACCTTGACCCAAGCTTGTGTAGTAAAACAATTTGAATCTGTACGAAACTTAATAGTTTTATAAAAATTGGAATAGACATAAATGATTTGCCATAATTACAATTACATGTGCAAATACTAAAATTGGAAGAGTTAGTTTGGCAAAGTGTGGAAAGTTTTTGTTTAAATTGGAGGAAAGACAAATATTATTTCAAAGGCTCTCTTCAAAGGCCTCCGGCTCCAGACTGGACATGACCTGCTTGCCAAGCACCTACTTAAGCTTGGGATTTTCGAATCCTGCATATGTAGGATGTGTGGGGTCGGAGAACAAGACAGGAGGCATCTCTTTGAATGTACGTACATATCTAAAAGATGAAAGGGACAAATTGCCGGATGGCATGGATTGGAGGGAACAGGAGTCCTATCTCTACTGGCTGACCAGAAAATACATGATGACATGAGATGTCAATTGTGGGTATAAAAAAAGAAGATTTCAAAGAAGGTACATAATTAATTAGATAATAAATACCATAATTAATTAATACCATAAACTGGTAAGGACCTATATTTTTCTTTTAAGCTGTTTGAAAAATAAATTACCTGTACCACATGTAACAATGCATGGATGGAAAATGGTACTCTCTGCCACCCCCAAAATTTCCTAGCAAAATGAGAAAGATGCTGAAATGAATAACTCCACTCACTAGTATTTTTGAGAGAGAAGAACAATTTATTGTCTGCTGTCTAACATACATCGTGTGACTACAAGGATCCAGCACACTAAATACAATTAAACTAGGAAAACGCTCTGTTTGACGCGTTGATAAGCGAGCGCGTCAATATCTACGAACTTTCTGGCAAAAAGTTTTCAATGCTAATACGAACAACAATTAACAACAATTCAAGGATGTGCATTGCAAAATTTTTTCTATTTTCCATAACTATTAAGCCTAGTTTACGATTGGCGTCAACTTGAATCGTCAACCGGTAATAGTTTCACGTTAGCGTTTTTGATTCACGATTCGACGGCAACTGAAGCTGCGTCGGTATTCATCGGTGAACTTCGTTGATCTTCGTTAATGCACGGCCATCTCTACACGTTGTACCCGTCAAGCTCAACTTGATCTCCGCCTAGCGGAGGCTCGTCGAACTTCGGAGTTCGACGAGCGTCCGCTAGGCGGAGATCAAGTAGACCTTGGTTCCCAAAGTTGTGATGTAGAGCATTCTGTGGTTTTAGGTAAACAACAGCTGTTTGTGGTTGTTATTTATAGGTTATTATTTGTGTGCCAGTGAACATCAACAAAATCAAAAGAAGAAAATGCTTTCTTTGGAAAACGAACAGATATTTCTTTTGAAACTCTTTGGTGACATGTGAATGCGCATGCGCGAGCGTCAAACGTTAACGCCAATCGTCAAAGTTGAACTTTGACGTTGACGGTTCAAGTTGACGGTTGACGCATTTCTGCAATCGTGAATGCTTCCATATGAATATACAGGTTTATCAAGGTGTTGAAGTTGAAGTTAGCGTTGACGCCAATCGTACACTAGGCTTTATACTTCCCGACATTGTTGGACGTCGTGCAGTGTGCGTTGCTAAGAATTTTCGGTGTCTTGTTTTCGCCGCGGTCCGCCACCGTTACTAACAGTTATTGACAGCAATAGAAATGTAATTTCTGCCTCTTATACGTATCGGATCGCGTTTACATTAGTATATTCGTAACCGGACAAAAATTTACTATAAGATAGCCACCTCACGTTTTGCCGTAACTATGTTTCAGAAATATATTTTCGAGTAACTTTTGTGTAACTTTGCCAATATTTATCGTATCGCCATAAAATGAACATATTCGTGACCGGAAAAAAGTTTTAAAAAATATGGCTATCTCACATTTTGCCGCCATTTTGTTTCAGAAAAATATTTTGCAGTAACTATGGTGTAGCTTTGTAACTTTTCAAACGATTTTGCCTCAAAACTATACACCTTCAATCCACATCGAGGCTTGTGGATGGTCCAAATTTCAAGTTGATCGGACTTTCCGTTCGACCGCTATCGACAGACATAAAAAAAAAAAAAAAAAAAAAACAACGAAGTGCCATAAGAGTCAAGTGGAGACGCTCGCTTCGCTCGCTTAATTAGAAAAATACACAACACATACAAAGATGTGTAAACCATCCATTACAAAATACAAAGTGTTGTTTGTTATAGATGGTATTGTAAAATATCGTTAAAATAATTAAGCGAGCGTCTCCACGAGACTCTTATGGCACTTCGTTCTGTTTTTTTTTGTTTGTTTGTTTGTTTTTGTTTTGTTTTTATGTCTGTCGATAGCGGTCGAACGGAAAGTCCGATCAACTTGAAATTTGGACCATCCACAAGCCTCGATGTGGAACGAAGGTGTATAGTTTTGAAGCAAAATCGTTTGAAAAGTTACACCATAGTTACTGCAAAATATTTTTTTGAAACAAAATGGCGGCAAAATGTGAGATAGCCATATTTTTTTAAACTTTTTTCCGGTCACGAATATGTTCATTTTATGGTGATAGGCCTACGATAAATATTGGCAAAGTTACAAAAAAGTTACTCGAAAATATCTTGTAGTAAATTTTTGTCCGGTTACGAATATACTAATGTAAACGCGATCCAATACGGATAAGAGGCAGAAATTACATTTCTATTGCTGTCAATAACTGTTAGTAACGGTGGCGGACCGCGGTGAAAACATGACAGCGAAATTCTTAGCAACGCACATTGCACTGCATCCAACAATGTTGGGAAGTATAATAGCTATGGAAATTAGAAACATTTTTGCAATGCGCATTCTTGAATTGTTGTTAATTGTTGTTTGTATTAGCATTGAAATCTTTTCGCCAGAAAGTTCGTAGATATTGACGCGCTCGCTTATCAACGCGTCAAACAGAGCGTTTTCCTAGTATCAACAAGAACAGATAACTGAATGCAATTATTTTTAAGAAAATCCACGAAGAAATGTGGCACAGTTGCTCGAGCTCCCAAATATATTATAATATTATTATTAATATATTTGGTTAATAATTAACTAATAATTAAACTGTTCATAATTAACAGTTCAAACGTTTAGGCCATTAAACGATTTATCCCACCCCTATCTTGGGAAACTTTATTATGTACAGTATAAAGCTACATTTAAGAAGGTCCCAAAAATGGCTCAAATTACCCTTATCAAATTTAAGATCAAAAGCATTTTTGGTAAGGTAAGTGTAGTCCCCTCCACCCCCCCAAACATTAGTCATTCTTGGATTTTAGACTTTTAGCACAATTGCCCTGGAGCCCTTGCCTAATTGCCACTGCACACAAGGTATCATGTTTATGTTTGGTTATGTTTTTAAAACATATTTCATTTAATGACTTTTTAATATTTATTAATGAGTGGCTTGTTATAATTTGATCATAGGCCTACATATTTCTAAAATGCCTAAAAGTTGTATGAATCACCCTGTCAATCAAAACTTTCCAAGTAACATTCTCTAAGACTTGCCAGGTGGTCAAGACATTCACGGTATTCATCTGCCTCCAGTCCTGCGTCCATGAACTGTTGACATCTCTTCAAAGGAATCTTGCGTGCGTCTGTGTACAGCGACTCTAACATGTCTCCAATGCCACGGCAACTGTGCAGGCCTGCTATCGCCGGTACAGACTCCACAGCTGGTAACGCAACAATACATATCTTTGATACAGGGCTGTAGATCTCATTTCCATGTCATAGTTACTGGTAACCGTGGGGTGCAATAAGTTGCATTTAGGAGCAAAAGTGAATGTACAGTACCTAGCCTACTAGCCTCTAGTGGGCACTGACATCTTAGGCATCCGCTATAGAGACCATTCTATTCCCTCAATGCACGGCCTACTTGACGGGTCAATCTGCAATAGAACCTCAAATTGAATCCACGTTCAAGAAGGCTGTACCTCAATGTAACCCGGCAAAATGATGGAAATTACGAATTGGAGAAGGCTGTGTATTCAAGAATGGTTGCAATGACGGCCGGAAGTTCAAAGATGGCGAAAATATGATACCGTATAGTCGGTATAGAGCATTATATTTTTGCCATCTTTGAACTTCCGGCCGTCATTGCAACCATTCTTGAATACACAGCCTTCACGAATATAATTCGTAATTTCAATCATTTTGCCGGTTTACATTGAGATATTATATTTTCGACATCTTTGAACTTCCGGCCGCCATTGCAACCATTCTTGAATACACAGCCTTCTCGAATATAATTCATAATAGGGAATGTGCATGAATTTTCTACAGCTCTGAAAGTACGTGGAATATATTGTTATTCATCTGAAGACATCAGAAACCTAATTTAAAAGTTTTAAAATTAACTCATTATACTTCTATAAATGTTCAAAGATTTTGATTATCTGTTTCCCGCACTATTATTTTTAAACGGTATGTGACGTCACAATCCTTGTAAATCACTGCTTATATGAATGACTTTGCTTATAACCTCCTTGGACTTTGCCGCCGCCTCCTAGACGAAACAATCAAATTTTCAAGGTCATCAACTAGCCTTGTCAAAATTTGTACTCAAGCCGTTGTCAAGTCTGCTTTATATGAATAACAACACCCATTATTTACTGATATTCTATGAAAATAGGTTTGGTATTATTGTTTTTATAGAAATTGGGCTTCAAAATTAATTACTAGGCGTACTAGGCATTAATTCGATTTTATATGGTTTTGGATATGATAATTTCCAAATAAGCGTTATTTTATTTATCAGTTTATGATTGGTTGATTGCTGATACAAGGAAAGTGACGTATGCCCCGTTTTTCCCGCCATAAATATGTGTGAAACTTTCAGCTCGTTTTTATAAATGAAACTTTATTCTATGTCATCAAAATAAAATATTTTTGTATTCAGGAAGTTAATCCTAATCTAGTAAAATGCTAAAAAAAGATGACGCATATTCCCTATTTCAATCATTTTGCCGGTTTACATTGGGTAGGTACAGCCTTCTTGAACGTCGGTTCAATTTGGGGTTCTATCACAGATTGACCCGTCGAGAAGGCTGTGCATTGAGGAAGTAGTATGGTCTTAATGGCGGACGCCCAAGATGTCAGCGCCCACTAAACTGCATGTAAGGGCTGGTCCACACAGATTTTTAAGACATACGATTTAAGGTTTAACGCGTAGTCGTAAAGTTGGATCATAGGAAACGCATACTGGCGTTCACACAAAGTTTTAGTTCTAAGACGTTGTTTTCATTGTTGTTTTTAAAACGTCTTAAAACCTTATGCATTATGACTTAAAAATCTGTGTGGACTAGCCTTAAGATTGCCTATATGACACAATGACGTGTTTTTGTTTCTCCAGGTAGCTAGTGCTTGCATTTTGCAAGAGAGTAAAATAGGTGTACTACACAATTTAAATCAGCCCTAGGCCTATGTTAGTTAACAGTAACTGACAGTTAGATGGCTTAAAATATGTTTGTTTCACTCACCAATATTCTCTGGCCGATGCTCACGATAGATAGTACCATCTACTCCAACCTTATGTGTGAAAATGCGAGGAAACGGCATTGTCGTTTTTAAGGAAGAGTTGGCGACAGTAACATGCGAAGCAGTGGAATAACAATTAAACTGAAGAAATAAGCGCAGCATCTCTTTTCGGGTTTCGCAACGATAGGCAGGGTTGTTGGCTTGTTGCTGATGTGCTCTATCACTTGACTCTAAACTGAAACATTGAAAATGGTTTGCTGTAAAAAAGGTCAATCAATAGATAAACTCTCTTTGTATTTCATCACCATTAAGTGACATAGGGGGTTCCCTTCCTCGAGTCTATAATAATGAGAAAAGGGGAAAGAAACTCTAAAAGACAATTAGCATGACACATTGATTAACCAGATCATTTGTCAAAATTATAACAATTATCGGAGGAGAGGGGGATTTTTGGATAACTACAAGAGGAGAGGTGAAATGGAGGACATTTTTCGGAGAGTTGAACATGAGACTTGAAAGTGGACGGAAGGAAAAGTGATACCTGAAGATTAATTAAGTCCAGGAGGGACAGAAACCAGAGCTCAGATGAAGACACGGAAGAAAGGAAGGACTACCTAAGAAGGAAAGATAACAGGAGATCAGTCTGAGGGAAGGTAGGGATGTCCAATCAAGCCTAGCACAGGTTTATCACACCCAAGCCACTTTAGATGTATATTGGGGAAAGAAGAAAGGAGACCAACAGCTTACCTGAAAAGTTGTGGGTGGCTGCTTGAGGTGAAGATTAACACAAATATTTACACATAATGTCGAACGGCCATAATTCGGCCACGTAGGCCGAAATGTTCTACATTATGTGTAAATATTTGTGTTAATCTTCACCTCAAGCAGCCACCCACAACCTTTCAGGTAAGCTGTTGGTCTCCTTTCTTCTTTCCCCAATATACATCTAACCCAGCCGATTGGCATTTCTACCAAATCAACCAAGCCACTTTAGGAAATATGCATACAATAAATGTGGTCCTCCTAAGTTGAATTTGTTTCCTTTCACAGAGAAATTCCTTTAACCAACTCACGATCCCATCTATGTACGGATCTTACAGGAAACTTATAGTGACAACGTCGATCTCTAGTGACTCACGCCAGAAGATCGGGTTCGATTCGACTAGGTCTGGCCAGTGACATCACTACGAAGATTCGATACGTGCCAATATATTTATGATGGATTTGCCTCAATGTGTTTCATTGCATATTAGCCAGTTTGTTGATGATTGTACCATTTATAAAAAAAATAATTACAAAAGCTGGCTCAGAAACTCACCAGACTCACTGAAACGGGATGTAGGTTTACGGCGCTTTCATAGCAACACGGCAACACGTTTTTTCCGGACCGGCAGATCACGTGAACCAATCAGAAACTTGCCGTGCCTGCCCTGATTGGTTCACGTGATCTGCCGGTCCGGAAAAAACGTGTTGCCGTGTTGCTATGAATGCGCCATTACCCTCAAAAGAGTGTGTTCATCTGTTTCACAAGATCAAATAATCAATTCCATCGTTATAAACGATGTTCCACTCACATTATGTTCAGTTCTAGTTCAACATGTATGTATTAGAGTGTATGCTTACCTTCTAAGCCTAGCATGAGGTACACCCCGCAAGGCAACTGATTGAATCCACATGTGATCATCTTCGAGACGACAGCTAGGTGTAATGCTTTCCCATAGTGGACCCTCCCACTTCTCCAGGGTATCAAAAAGAAAGCTCTTTTCTTGCATGGCAAAGGGCAGACCCAAACTAGCAGCAGCTACTCTACGTCCCAAGAAGCCCAAGCTGTTTGTAAGGTCGCTCAGAGACGACGGAGACTCGCGCAGGCGGTAACGGAGCGTAATCGTATCCAGAGCTGAAGCCAGTAGAGCACTGCTGTGGTAAGGTAATTGCTCCTGTAAAACAACAATAATATTACAAACTTAATAAATGAAAATATGAAATTAGATTTACACCCCAGGGCCCCGATTGATGAACACCAGCTACCCCGGGTTAAGGAGGTAACGCACGTTGCCACGTCACCGCGAGGTACGCATGGCTTAACAGCCCCGAGTTAAGGCGAGGGAACTAGACGTACATGAATCAAAAACCTGGGGTAGCAATCTAGGTATAGCCTTCTTAGTTCTTTGGCATAATAGTTCAGATAAGTCAATGAGACAAGGTTAGTCTTGTGACTTATTTGACGATAACTAGGGTTCAAAATATGGGGAAGCAAATTGCACTGCAGTGCTGCGAGTGTTCTGGCCACTTAGCACTGCCTGCTAGAATTCACCAAACACCCCTCTAGAAGGCAGCAAGTGCACTTATTACTACTGGTATTGGAAAAATATCCATCGATTTCAAAGAAGTCTAATACATATGTAGTTTTGCCAACGACTTAGAAATTCTTAGTGTTGAAAGTTGTGCGCATATAGTCGGTGTATGTTGGCCGGACCGCTCGCAACACTCTCTGTGCACTTGCCACACCTCCACATACCATTGTGCAAGATGCCCATGGCATGTCAAAATAGCGGTCTGCAAGTAAAATGACAAAAAGTTGTTTCAGCCGATTTGCTATTGGATTTGTATGTACTTTTTCGTGCCTTTGCCGCCTAGAATTCTTATCCTTTGTTACTAGACTTCTTTCCTCTGCCTTTGTTTTCCCAGTCAGGCAAATGCACAATGCCTAAGTGAGAAGTGTGACTCACTCTACTCACTCGCTCGCTTGTAAGAACTGATTCATACTATTTCGTAAACTACACTGGCATTGGTTAGAGCAAATAAACATCATCCAATGAAGTCACATCAAGTAGCTCGTCACCACGTCGACACACGCTAATGGTTTTGTTCGTACGATGGTGGTATTTGGATTGTCGTGGTTATGCACTCCACGCGATCGTTCTTGTTCCTTGCTACCAGGCCTGGTTACACATGTGCAGAGCTGACATAACAATGGACGTCTTTGTATTTTTGGTATTTTGTATTTTTATTTGGGTTCAATCTTTACATGTTGATGACAATAATTTAGATCTATTGTATTAGGCCTACCCTTTTTGCCCACATGTCCACATAGGTCAAACTTTGTGTTTGGCCTATGTGTTTGTGAGGCTTTCCTAATTCTAGATTACCGGTATATATATATATATATCGGTGTATAGATTATGTATAATTTTAGCAACTTTAGTAGTGGTGGTAGCATAGCAGCAACAGACACCTGCTGCTCACGGTAAGTCCTTTGTGCAACCGCTGGGTGACATGAGCTTGTGCGATAATCTTGCAATGCAGTGAAAGTGTTCTGACAAAGTGACATGCCGCCTGTCTTATCTAAAGGCGTTAAAACTTAAAAGGAAGCTGCTCACTATTTAACACTAATAGAATTGGAAAATGTGCTTCTCAGTTATACAAATTACATTCTAGTTACTTAGGATAATGATATATCATTTTTAAACACACTTGGCAATATTTATGTCTGATGACTGATGAGTCTAGCCTATTATGTTAGAGTAGATTATTTACATTTGTTACCAACTTGACACATTCTACATTCAAAGATAGCCACTTCATTTACTACTACTTACTGCTTTGCCTATAAACAGTCATGCTTTTAAACTAGAGCAATCAACCTGAAACAGCTCGATTTTAATTGTAAAGCTAGATACTCACATTATATTCCAAGTATTGGAATTTTCTTGGTGTGCCAGGCTGTTTCCAGCCTGTAGATCCAGTGCAGAGAGGAACAAACAGAGAGCAGTGGTCAGCTAGACTTTGAAATCCTAAAGTGAGGTTTATTGTTCTTATGCAATCCTTTAGATATGTTGTACTAGGAACTGCAGAAGGTATAGCTGGGAATGCTAGAATGCTTTTAGTTGGATATTCGTCGCGCAGGTGCTGAATACTAGCCGCTCCTAGACCGGCAAACCCATCAGTGGCATCCAAAAGGACGTGGAAGCCCTAAACATAACCACAATCATAAATTTATTCATTTTTATTATTAAAACTGCTAACCATAGTAAATGTAAGAATAATAAGTAAGATTCAGATAATAATCTGTGTTGTTTTTTATATGCCAGATGTGCAACAGATTGAAGGAGTAATACATACATAGTACAGTAATTTCATGCTATCTATAATCATTCAATATCTACAGACCTGTATGTTGTCACATTCTTCTGCATAGTTTCGTATCAAGTCTGTGAAGCCATCATGGTAATGTTCGTTTTTCCACAAAGAAGACCCATAGCTATAAATATCAAAAGGTGATGTGTCACTCTCATGTTGGTATTCATTAACAAGATTGACTGTTCGAGGATGATACCGAGGTTGTAAGAAATCGGACCAAACGTTGACATCCTTCTCAAAATTATAGCTCTCTACAACAGAAGCACAAGAGATTAGTTTGGCCTACAGTTAAACATAATACTTATTAAGTTGTTAAACAATGATACATCTGCTTACATGATAGTGTTGCACTTAATTATTTTTGAAGGGTTATTTTTCTAAAAGTAAAGATAGGCTTATGTACATACTGTGAATATAATGTTGCCTGAGAAAAGAAATGGAAGCTCTAGGACTGTCCTTTAGGCAGTATTGTTAAAGCTACTTTTTAAAAGTAGCACTGTTACAGCTACAGCTACTTGATCTTTGAAAGTAACTTAGCTACTTTTCAGCTACTGTATTTTGTCAAGTAGCTCGCTACTTGTACAGCTCTACTCAAACAAAGTAGTGACGCTACTTTACAGCTACTTTCATTTTTTATAAAGGACCAAGAGTACGTACTATTTATTGAAACGGCGGTAAGGTCCGGAAGTGAGTCATACTCATATCACAGCTCACGGGGTGAAACAGGAAACTTAGTGCTGGGGAGGAGGTTTTGGGACTATAGAGCAAGAAA
Source organism: Isoperla grammatica (assembly GCA_945910005.1). Lineage (NCBI taxonomy): Eukaryota > Metazoa > Arthropoda > Insecta > Plecoptera > Perlodidae > Isoperla > Isoperla grammatica. The sequence continues at coordinate 61,256,231 of OX246738.1, forward strand.
GCCAATGTCAGTCGTCATTCCGAATCTGTGACGGTGGGAATTGTGGCTGGCGAAACAAACGTGTGTTTGTTTATTGCAAAAATAGAGTAGCGGCGACTTTTCGCTACAAATACTCGTATATAGTAGCTTGCTACTCGCTACTTTACTGCATTTTCAAATGTAGCGCGCTACCAGTCTCGCTACCAAAAAAAGTAACATGCTACAAGTAGCGCGCTACTTGTAGCGCGTTACTTAACAACACTGCTTTTAGGTAGGTATTAGAGGGAAGAGATTTTTATTGGAAGCAGTATAAAAACTTTCTTAGCATTGAGTTTGTTAGAAACTCAATGGCTGTAGGGCCAATATGTGAATGTACCGAATTTGAATGTGGTATCAATGTTCATTGATGACTACACTAACATTATTTTGTTACTCTTAACATGTATTCTACCTTTGTCATATAACACACTGTAGGGTCTACTTTGGTAAAAAACTAAAAATATGTACACTAGAAACTAGAAAGTACTTTTTGTACTTCTGATAGATACAGTACACTTACAGTTCTGTTTATAGTATACTGATAGTTCAAAACACTCTAATGTTTTTGTTGCATTCAAACGAGTTCATCGAAAAAGGCTTCTGTAAGTAGGTAAGTAAATACTAGGAGGTATGAACAAGGGATATAAGCGACATACAATGACTGAGCCAACAGCTAACTTTTACCAAGTAGCTAAGTCGTCACAGATGGGGTGGTGTGGTACAATACAAAATACAGTTTTCATATTTTTATTTCTCATTGCCTGTTACAAGTTACAACACACCTATAGGTAGTGACCCGAGTAAATGGTTTTATTTTTTAAAACGAAATGTAAAATATTGTGTTTTTGATACAAAATGTGGACGAATTGTTTGACCGTGGACCCAAAAATACATATATTGAATCACGAAATAACACCTACTTTGCCGTTAACTGAGCAATAACACCGAAATCTATATTGAAACACGAAATAACAACTACATATGGCAATATCACCATTTAAATACACTGCAATTGTCAAAAAACGGTTTAATCACCACTCTTAGTCGCTCTCTGCGCGGTTGGCGCCGACTTCAGAAGAATTTGTTTCTCCAATGTCGCTGGCAGTTCAACCATTTCATTTAAAAAATGTAGCAAAAATCCAAAACAAGTTGTTCTTCCCAGTGAAGAAGGCCTACCATAGGCTGTTATGTCTAGGGCTTCATTTAGGCTTCAAGTTAACCTTAACTATGAAAATATGAAAACAATTATAGCAGGCTGGTTAGGCCCAAATGTTACTAAAATATTAATTCATTTTTCGTAGGAATCCCCGTTATAGGGTGCACACTAGCTTTAGCTGATGTACCCCTCTTTAGGTGACTAACTAGGTAGGCTATGTTAGGGGGTTTGGATAGTTAGGAAGGAATGTCCGAGGACTGTAATTAGGACTCTACCTCAGCATTTGTCTTACCGACTGAGGAAAACCTCGGAAAAACCTTCAGTCAGAATTGCCGGTGGCCGGAATCGAACCGGCGACCTCCTGAATTAGTCTCGCATCTTACCGCTGAGCCACCTCTAGTATGCAGTTAATTTTTTCATTGAACAAAATACCTTGTCATATCGGATTTTTATACTTTTTACTTTTCTTTAACTTTTGTCTCGCTTAAAAATAAAACCACAATAACACCGAATTTTCCAATTTTTAGAAACACTTAAAACCTAATTTTTAATTTTTAAAAACGAATTTGTCCCAAAAATAAAACCATTTATTTGGATCTCTACCTATAGGCTCACATAACGTGTTTGTAATTCTACGTGCGTACCGGTATATTTTTTTATCCCATCCCCATTGACACAAACTAAGTTAAGAACATACAACTGGTAGGGCCTAAGTACTAGTTCCTAGTTCAAGCATATAAGTCCAGTCAGTGTTGGGCAGGAGTGTAGGTGATTTTTTAAAGAGGCACACATGCTGATCAAATTTCACCAATTGAAGTAAAATATCTTGACGTGTCACTTACCCCCGAGTAACTCATGACAACCTCATGCCAGTACCAGTGCTTTTACTTTATACCACGACAATACAGGCTTGAAGACTGTATTACACGGTCAAACATTTTCATACAAATACCTTAAGAGGCTTATTGCTTGGATTTTTCCTTTAGACTATGAATACCTGATATATTTATTCAAATATAAGTATTAACAATCAAAGGTAAATTATAGTTATCGACCGTTGGAAAAAAAAAAATTTTTGTTTAGTACATTTTTGGGATAACATTGTGTGAATATATTTAAGAGCAGTTGCAGGTATCCTAGGATTTGTGTTACTCACATTATCTTGTAGCAAATTGTTAAAAGGTTAATAACACAAGTGATGTGGGGGCACCTCGCCTGGGTGGAGTCCTGTGGAGATAGGCTGCCACTTGCTCTGCAACAGGCTAATCAACTAACAACAAGATAAGAGTTGAACCAAATGGTGTGTTGGGTATCGCTGCATCCATTGAAATTAAATCTCTTACTCAATATCGATGGATAAAATGGATAGTTTTGGCCATCCTTAGTACCCAGATTTGCATGATCTTTTACTTTATGTACTTGAGAACCATTAACATTTTGTTCTGCTTTTCATTAAAACACATTAGCATAGACCTATTTTATAAATAAAACTGAATTTTTAATTACCTGTGGTATTACTTGTTGCTTGTCCAATATCCAAATCCTGCTGGAACTGGTTTTTAACTGGTTTTGGGGTTTGTACCAAGTCTACTTTATCCTCTGGCCACTGTGCAAGGGTAGTTGAAGGAATCGGTGGTTCATCATACAGCTCGCCTGTCTTTGAAAGGCAACTCAAACTTCCCTTTAGGTCGAATAAGAGAAGTCGGGGTGTAAATGTAATCTCTCCCTGAAAGAATTCAGAGAATCATTCATAGAAGCCTACAGAAAATCTCACATTGCCTGCATGTTAGGTAATAAGCAAGAAAATGATAGATTTGCACAAGATCTGCGAACACCTTACAACATGTGTTTGCCTAAAACCAGAAAGAGATCAAAGGAGGAAGAAGAATAAGAAGAGAAGGATCAAAGCAAAACACCAAAATGAGTAACTTTAGAAAGGAGAGTGCAAAGCTCCATTTAGAACAATGATGAATGAAAGGGGGAGACATACAAATGTACAGCAAAAGCCAAAAACTGACAACTAGTTAAGGACATGTGCTACAAGTCGGAGCCATGTGCTTCTAGAGCTGCACAACAAGTTAGATAGTAGAGTTGAGTTTGTATATGGTACGTTTTAACATGTAGGCCTACATGCCTGCACGAAGAAATACGTGTAGCCCTACACATTTTTGTGCCCTGTGACAAAATGGCACTAGACAGTTGGACACAAAAGGTGGAGGGTATATTCAACAATGAATATAATAAATTATAAAACAAACACATTAATTACCCGTTTACTAATTCACCCGTGTTATTTCGTTGAACATTTTTTTAGTGAAAATTTGAACTTAATTCAGTGTGTGTATGATTGGTGAATTGGAGGGGTTACGTATAAACATTAAAATGCGAACATTTCAGAAAAATAAACGTTTACAAAATTACCTAAGCGTTTTCTCCCAGCTCTATTAGATAGTTACACAGGAAATAATACACTTACCCGACTTGTTCGTCCCTCACGAAAGAGAATATCATGGTTGATTTCTGAAGGTGTTCCTGTACCATATTGAAAGCCAGACTCCTAGTAAAAGCAAAAATACACCAGAAATAGCATCAATTACATATTTGTGGGGTTTTAATTTTGTCACATTTTCATCACATTTCATTGCTACATCAAGATGTATGATTTATATTGCGGAAATGTATAAACGTAGTGTAGTGCTTGTCAAATAATGAGCAAGCAGTTTGTAAATTACAGATGATCCAGTATACTGCTATTGCAAACAGATGGATTGGTGAGAACCAGTAGTAGGCCTATTGTTCATACTTGTATCTAATTACATTTATGAACCATGATAAAATGGGTTGGGCAACTAGGGTCCAGAGTTATAGATGACTCGCATCGCCTCGGAACTGTAGAAACAGGCATGAACATTATTGAAAGTAGTGACGAAAATCGCGCTACAAAAATTGTAGCATGCTACAACTACATAATATAAGATATAACATTATAAAATAGTAGCATACTACAGACCAGTGCTCGAAATAAACGGCAGCCCGAGGCTGCCCAAAACATACTCGGGATGCCACTTGTATATAGGCCTACCCAGGCAGCCCGACGGGCTGCCTTAAATTTCACATACAAACACATAAATAGTGTTTTTTCTAAAATCAAAAGAGCCATGTGTTCACTGTTCACACAACAAATTATCACAGTTTTGAATGTATCAAACCAGTACATAATCTTATTCTTATGAGACTAGAACGTGAGAAACATTTCAAGACACATTTTTCGTCCGCCGCCCGCGTAGCCTATATAGGCCTACACATGCGCCACCCCGCTCGCGGCCAACAAATGCACTAGACTAGTCAACATTTTCTTCACAATAATTAAAAACCAAAAATGTAATTTCAAATGTTAATCGCGTGATAAAACGAAAATATTAATAAAAACAAACGGGCTATTCAATTCTTAACCGAGCTGCCAAAAACTATAATACAGTAGCCCGAAGGGCTGCTGTCTTTAATTCCTAATTTCGAGGACTACTACAGACACAGATAACTAATTAATTACAATACATTCTGCTGTGCTACAGAGGTTACTACATAAAAAATTATATTATTATATATATACCGTAGGCCTATTATTATTATTTTTTATTTTCTCGGATCAAGATTTTCAAGATTCGAAGAGAAGACAGAAGGCGTGTGCAGCATTTCGGATTGCTTTTACATGAAATTTTATTTTTCCCAGATTGTAATTCTTGATTTTTTGCAATCCTCACTTTCTTTTGAGAGCTAGGACTGTTAACAATCAGTTTTTATTTTTTTATTTTTTATTTCATGGCATGGCCAGCCGGCTTCGATGTACCTAGAGGCCAGAATATGATGGGATTAATTTCCTATCCCCTACCCGACTTCATTGTTGGACACAGGGAGCAGATATAAAAAAAAATTTTTTTTTTATATATATAGTTTCGTGCACATTTGTCTTCATGTTCCTTCATATTTAGGGCCCATATAATTTATTTGTATTATTTAATATAATGTATTTTTACTTGATTTTATTTTATTTTATTTCCCAATACAGTTTTATTGATCTTGATTTTTTTATAGTACAGTAGTTAGTTTTGTTTTTGTTATTGCTATTTATGATTTCATTAACTATTAATTGTTTGCATGGTTCTATTTATTATTCTCCTTTGTAAATCAGTTTTATAACTGAATAGGATAGACATCAAATAAATAAATAAATTTAATATATAGTAAATTGTAAAGCAAAATTAAAAGACTTACTTGAATGTTCCACCAATGGGCACCAATAAAATTTGAAAAATGACCAAATTGGAATGATATAATCTCTTGTCCAGATGTCATGACACTAGATTTGGCCTTTCTGCACTCACCTACAAATACAACCAGGCAATAAAGATGGGGTAAACACTTCAGCAGCCACTTCAAGAACTTGATACTGGTATCAGTAGGTGTATATTTAAATCTGAGCAAATCCAATCAGTAGTGAAAGGTAGGTAAGAAACTGGGTTCACAAATAATACTGTAGACTTACCCTGCATTAGGGATGGGCACAAACATATATTTCAGTAAACCAACCTTTCTGTGAAACTTTGAAAGGCATGTACACGTTTGTGCTTGCCTACCCAATACATTTTTCAACTGAATTAGGTGCCTTTCACACATCATGGTTTGTCAACGGGCCCGTGTATGGCACGGCGCCATGCATTGCAGTTGACTGAAGTATCTTATGTACCTATTCACACGTCATGGGCATGGCGAATTCGCCGGTCCGGTGCCATGTTGCAGTCACGGCGGTCGACTGTAGGGATGGGCAAAAGCGTGTACTTCACTAAACGTGTACACTGCTGCTGGCAAAGCCGTGTACACATTCGTGGGGTCCCGCTTTCGAAAAAAAAATCATGTTCTGTCTAGACCGAAAAATTATGTTTTAAAGTGTTGTTCCCGCAAACAGTTTCAAGATGTAATCCAGCGTGTTTCATGGTTCTTACTTCACACATTGCATGAAACCACTCGTCGTCGGCGCAAACTCTCCGTGGCCGGTCGCACACAGTATAGTATTACACGCGCGCCGCGTGTAATACTATACTGTGTGCGTTTATTGTTTCCAGAGAAACAGTAAACGTGTACACGCATTAAAGCATGTACACTTTTACACGTGTACACTATCCCATCCCTAGTCGACTGGATTCATCCGGCGCCGTGGCCGTACACGGCGGCAGTCGACTGAACAGGTATATGCACGTCTTCACACGTGGGTTATGTGCCGTGCATAGGGAAGGGTTGTGTCAGTTGGAGCCCTCATTTCGAAGCGGAGAGACTGTTCACTCCATCATAAATATTTTTAAAAAATGAATAATATTAAAATTGATGTCAAACTGCTGATATCACTAGTGCAGGAGAGAAGTGTGTTGTGGGAGAAGAATTTAGAGGAATATAAAAGTCGAAATTCTACTGTTGCTGCTTGGAAAGAAGTGTGCTGTCGTTTACAGGAACTATCCAAATGTAGGCCTACCGATTTCTGCAAAACGATATACATATCTGGAGCATATTTCCTTTTAATACCATATAATTTGTTTTTAACACGGAAATAAGTAAAATTATAGAACCACTATTATTGCATTGTAATATGCGAACAGGTTTAGGCCTAGACTACTTCGAAATTAAAATTGTATTCTTTGTATTAAGCCTAATTTTTATAGGAAATCGAACCAAAATAATTTTCGCAATGAAAATCTTAAAAAATGAAAATAATTTCAGTTTGACTCCCTGGCAGTACGTAATACAAACCTGATGGTAACTGCCAGTCTTTGCGGGTGAAATCGCGTCTCTCATTTTAGTAATTTCATGCAACAAACTGTCATATAAACGTTATAACCATTGAGTTTGTTACACTAACAAACTCAATGTTATAACAGTTCATCAAATGTGTCTATGGACATTCAGAAGTAATTACAAAATTTGGCGGCATCCTTCTATAAATCGTCAAATAACGTAATAAACGCTCCCCTCCCACTGCATCTCTTTGTGCATTCAAAGGATGCACCCAAAGCTTCGGCTTTGTCGCCTTTTCCTTCGTAAATATAATAAATACAGTTTGAGTAAACGCCTTCTACGATCCATTGCCTCCCACAATTTAGCACAAACTGAAGACGAAAAGTAGAAGTAGCCAACAGCCGTGCACACAACACAAACCGTATGGATGTACGGTACGGTTGATAACCGTGATCTTTACGGCGCCGTAGCCGTGCCGTATACGGCAAAAAACAGTGACGTGTGAAAGCAGCCTTAGGGTGTGCACTGTAGGCCTACACATGCATTTAGTGTGCGATGTTGGTTCAGCGGCGTGCAGTCGGTCAGCTAAGATCGTACACTGTAGCCGGTCACACACAGTATAACCCTGTGTAGGCGGCATGCACAGGTCCATGCAGTATGTTCATTATTTTTGTCTGGGCTCTTGGTAATGATGTACTTTTTGTAACTGGACATATAATTCTAGTATCTCCATGAAATATCAGGTCAGGAAAAAGCAGTGTTGTTCAGTAGCGCGCTACTTGTAGCATTGTTACTTTTTTTGGTAGCGAGACTGGTAACGCGTAACATTTGAAAATCCGGTAAAGTAGCGAGTAGCAAGCTACTATACGAGTATTTGTAGCAAAAAAACGCCGCTACTCCATTTTTGCAATAAACGAACAAGCGTTTGCTTCCCCGTTTGCACAATTCCTACTGTCACAGGTTCGGAATGACGACTGTCATTGCCCTTCTAGCTCTCTAGTCCCAAAACCGCCTCCCCAGCGCTGTTTGCTGTTTCACCCCGTGAGCTGTGATATTAGTAGGCCTATGACTCAGTTCAGGACCGTAGAAGGCCTACCGTCGTTTCAATAAATAGTACCGGTACATAGGCCCTACTCTTGGTCCTTTAGAGAAAATTAAAGTAGCTGTAAAGTAGCGTCACTACTTTTTTTAAGTAGCTGTACAAGTAGGGAGCTACTTACAAAATACAGTAGCTGAAAAGTAGCTAAGTTACTTTCAAAGATCAAATAGGCCTAGCTGTAGCTGTAACAGTGCTACTTTTAAAAAGTAGCTTTAACAACACTGGGAAGAAGTTGATACAAGTTAAGTACCTAGCCTAGAGTCTTAGAGTGACATGTGCAAATTCCTAAATGGCAAATATGTGAACGTAACAAACTAATCAGATTTTTAAATGTGCACGTAACTACGGCAAACTTTGCGTAGGCCTACGCCATTCAAAATCAATTTTCCCCATTACATATAGGCCTAAGTTGGATATGCTTCTTGTTGAAGCATTGAATAGAAAGAGAAAAACCCAAGCAGATGTGTTGATTGACTAACTTGTGTTTTAAACTAGGAAAACACCTTGTTTGACGCGTTGATAAGCGAGCGCGTCCATATTTAGGAACTTGCTGGCGAAAAGATCTAAGCTAATAAAAACAATAATAAACAACAATTCAAGAATGCGCATTGCAAAGTTTGTTCCAATTTCCATAGCTATTATACTTTTCGACATTGTTGAATGCAGTGCAATGTGCGTTGCTAAGAATTTTCGTTGTCATTCTATCTAGTGTTTTTTCTGCCACCGTTACTAACAGTGTTATTGACAGCAATAGAAATGTTATTTCTGCCTCTAATACGTATCACATCGCTTTTAAATTAGTATATTCGTGACCGGACGAAAATTTACTATTTAACATAGGCCTAGCCACCTCACATGTTGCCGTTACTGTGTTCTAGACAATACTTATGAGTAACTTTTGTGTAACTTTGCCAATATTTATCAGATTGCCATAAAATGACCATATTCGTGACCGGAAAAATCTGTAGAAAAATATGGCTATCTCACAATTGGCCGCCATTTTGTTTCAGAAAAATTTGTTGCAAATATTTTGCAAATAACTATGGTGTAATTGTAACTTTTCAAACGATTTTGCCTCAAAACTATACACCTTCAATCCACATCGAGGCTTGTGGATGGTCCAAATTTCAAGTTGACCGGACTTTCTGTTCGATCGCTATCGACAGACATAAAACAAAAAACAAAAAAAAAAAAAAAAAAAAGAATGAAGTGCCATAAAGGTCAAATGGAGGTGCTTGCTTAATTAATTATTAACCATGTAACCAATGTAATACTAATAAGCATTTGTGAATAAACATTTTTCTGATTCTGATTCTGATAAACATGCAATTGTGTCCCTGCTGAGTGAGCTGCCACTAATAGTTTGTTTGCTATGACAGTTTTAATAGACACGCGTACGACATAGGCATATCTCTTCTCCAGCCGATGCTGCAGCTTGCGAGTGATAACGAGGTACGTCACGCCTATAAAACGCTCGCGATCAAATAGTGATGACATCGGGTAGGCCTACCCGGAAACCGTTTCCAAACCGGTTATATGGCAAACCGGTTTCATTTTTTTCAAGATGTCTGTACTACGGGCTAAGGCTACCAAAACACACAACCACTGACACGAAGTATAGGCCTTTTCAGGTTCAAATGCATAGTCGTTCCTCACGTGCTCCTCAACTCAGAAAGGCTGAGTTCAGGAGCGCAAGAGGAACGACTAGGCCTAGGGCCTAGGCCCTAGGCATTTGACCCCTAGGCTCGTCTATTTTTTTCTTATTCTGTTTAGGCCTACACAATTAATTATTATCAGGCCTAGGCCTAGGCTATGCATTTTACATAGGCCCTAGTATATTTGAAACCACCCGAGTCATTGATCAAATAATGTTTTCTGGGTAGATTTTTGACCTGCTGAATGTTAACAAAAAGAGGCCTTAAAAACCGACTTATTTGTTAGATTGTTGCCCTAATACAAATAAAACAAGATCCCTCTGGAACACTAATGTAACCCTCTTCATAACCAAGACCTCGAATCACACATACAAAGGCCCTTTCCTAAACTAGGCCCTAGGTACATCCAGCCCCTAGGGCTGGCCCAACCTAACCTAAAAAGTAAGCTAGGCCTAGGCCTAGCCCTAGGCCTAGGGCCTCGAGTGTCAATGCTTGTGCGACTCTTGAATGCAAAACTTACCAAAGAATGCGCATTTGCTTATCTAACACAAAAGACAAAATATAATGTGTCGTTAATTAATAAAATACAAATAAGTCACATATTTTTAGTATCTACCAGCCATGCGTAGGCCTATATTTGAATTCAATTTGAATATTGGTTTTGGAACACAACCCATACACTGTGACCATCCACACAAAACTAACTCATCATCAACTGATCTGTGATCTGTCGGATAAGACTGTTTGATTACCCTTTTGTGGTATGAAATGTAAATTCTTTCGTTTTTGAAGTATAAAAATTATCTGCAACTGTTCATAGAGAAATCAATTAATCTTTCTCACATTTTAGTAGTAAATGTAGCCAAAAAAAGGAGGTTGGCAGCGGTAAAGCGGGAGATTTGAAATTATCAATTGAACCGACGTTCAAGAAGACTGGTTATTATACCTATATTGGGTAATTTCCCCTGACAAATAAACTTTTAAAAATCACAGTCCCTCCAAAAAAATAAAAAACTTTGTTTGCGTTCCTGGAATATTAAAAGTTCCTTTTGCAAAAAAATAGTGTGCTTTGGCGGTAGTGTTGGCAAATTGAAAATTTTCAATTGAAAATTTTCAGTGAAATGAAAATTTTTCAGAACATTTTCAAGGGACTTTTTCAGAAAATTTTCAAATAATTTTTATTGCTAATATGATTTAGGTTGGTCATCTTACATCATCTGATAGTATTTTTTAGTGCGTTCCGTAACCTGTCGTCGTGTCGAAACATTACCAAAATATAGTCATTACACGAGAAACCAACGGTCTCCGCATCAAAAATTAAATCATATTGGTGGACATTTGAAATTCCCACCAATAAAGAAAAGGGGTTCATGGTTCGAGTCCAAGGTTGTGCTGGGACATCGCACACAGGAGACTGAACCATCATTGCTCGCGGATGTGTTCCGCTCTACTGTTGTCAATTTATGTGCGCCAAGTTAACTGCGAGTGGACTGCGAACCCAGGACTCCACTTCGATGCAGAGACACACCCTTCCATTCAACTTCATTGCCGCATCAAGCGTGGGTTTGTATTTTGTTTGTTTATGCTTCATCAGCCATTGTAAAATGGTGAAGAAAACAAGCCTAGTCCAAGGAACCAATCAAAACACTTGAATATGGCCATGTGACCAACACTCAGCTGTCGCTGTTCTGTAGTAGGGATGTCCAAGGAAATGAAAATATTGATACTTGGTAATTGGTATCATATTATGATATTATATGTGATTCCATATTTTTTTAATATCAGAAGTATCATATGATATATACACTATATTTTGAGAATAAAAATGATCTGAGATCGATATTTAAGACAATGAAAACAAATTACTACCGGTGTAATGTAAACATTTCTTTTTGTGAACGAGCTAACTTATAAGAGCAGCTACAATTGCTTAAAATCATTACTAATATTCTACTCTCTCACTTAATATTTACATTTCTTTTTAATTTCTGCAATTATATAGGGAGCTTCCAGCGTACAAATATATTCTACTTTTATTGGAAGTTCTCTGCAACTGTTCTCATATATGTACAAAAAAAACAACATGTTATTCATTATTTTCATTGCAAATAAAATTGCATAGTATAAATTAAAAGGTGATGAAAATGATATTAGGGTTTCACGGATCATATTTTGCCTACGATACTCATATGGAGACAATAAGTAGCAGATGTATATGTATCGAGATGAAAACCTACCATATAGCATGGCATGCCCAAACCAGGATTCAAAACCAGAATGCAACTGCAGTTTCCTAGATCAATGTCTATTCAGCCAAAGCTACTATCCATGAAAGTGATTTAAGCTACAGGACGAACATGGCAGGCACAATTATTGTGGTTTTAATACAGCTTTATTGCAGTACAGAGAAGACCATTCTTCAGATACAACAACATTGCCTCCGGCTGAAAGATCAAACAATAAATCATAATTTTATAATACATATACTTAATGCAGTTATAATGCCTAATAGTAACCTATTCACTAGTATTTCAGTTATGGATGGGTATTTGTTAAGATGTAGGACCTAATAGCAATAAGAGAAAATTCATTGCTGCAAAATTTAAATACTGTATCACACAGAACTGCAGAAATTGTTTGTTTGAAAATGATACATTAAAAAAATCATTGACTATTAGAACGAGAACATACACAATTACATACTAACAGTACGATTAAAACAAGTTGTAAATCTTAATTTTCAATTGCAAAACCAGTAACCACACTTCATACACACTACTACTAAAAGTATAAGTTTTTAATAGTGTCACACCTGGAAATATCGCTGTCTTTCAATGCACGATGAGCATTTTTAAGGTGTATGCTCCCTATGCAGACTGATCTTCACCAACTAAAAAAATAAGAAATAAAGTTTAATTACAACTTAATACAGTAACATAATGCAAATACCTGCCTCGGAATAACGTATAGAAAAGCAACATAGGCCTCATATAATAACACATCACACAGTTTGACCTCGTAAGTACATTTTAAGGTAGAAGGAACAATAATTACTGATTAGAAATTGCCTTTGTAGGCCCTAGAGAACAATTTATAGAAGACAACAAATAAATAAAAAAGAAAATATATTGTTTGTAGAAATAAAATATTAGTCCTAGTAAGAAGTCAAATAGTTTCTTTCAAATTTACTTGTACATAATCACATAAAAATAATGTTTATATATACTATAGTATTTAGTTAAGAGAATTATAAACATTAGATGTCATACTGAAATAATGGTCATTTTCCTAGTGAAGTTATCTGTGGTGAGAAAAGGATGCATATTGCATAGTACTTATGTACTCACTTTTAAGTGTATAGAATTTTATACATTGGAATATAAGTGCATTAGATGTAGATACATAGAGTCCTGAAGGTCTGTTTTTTTTTATTTTTTATTAGAAACAGCATATATGAGACATGCTAGTTTCCTTGGATCTAAATGCCACAACTATTTGTTATATTTTTCTCCAGGATAGAACATAATTGTAATTTCTTTTTTACAGTAGGGTTCATTTACAACTTTATTTTGAACAGTAAATAAAATATAGGTGCCTACTACTATGGCAAATATTGTCGGATTTAATTCAAACGTATGGTATAAACTAAGTACAGCGAGTAGAACAACCTCTGTGACACAGTTTGCCACAATTTAGATAAAAAAATTACATTACTCTTGGTTTTCAAATCAAACACCTTCTTAGATGTAAAAATGTCACTCCATTAATGTAAAAAGTAAAAACTATGAAGACAAAAATAATTCTTTCAATAAAGTTTTTATATGAAAGCAAGATTGTAATCAATGTGTTTGAAAGGGATGATGGAGCTGTCAGGAAAGGTAATTTTCTTAAATATTTGTCTTTCATCCATGACCTAAGTAACAAAAATAGAAATCTACAACAAGCTGTGTATTTAGTATGGAGTGGTATGGAACATGTAAGAGTTAACACACGTGTATATTTAGAGTAAGCATATTACTGCCTTGACCAGCATATCTCTTAGACTTTTCTTAAGTCAAGACAACACAATCTCATAATTTTTAATATTAGTACGTACATGCTTTCATTATGTATTGACATACAAAGAAAGGTTTGCAAAACAGTTTAATAATTTAAGAAATTTTAACATTTGGAGCTTTTCACACCAAGGATGCAGCTGTTGCAAATAGAAATCATTATGAATGAACAGATTATGACATCTTGAGATTGTGTACCTACATATATCTACTAAACTACTCATTTTAATATTCAAGGTAACCTTGTAAATACTGTATTGTTGTAGGCCATATACCCACACATTAGATATTCCATAAATCTAATAAATTGTGGCCATAATCCAGTACATTAACGTCATTTTTGTAAGCCCGCAAATTAGCATACGTATTGTTTGCACTGAACCGAATTGGGAATTTCTTATAGCTAAAAAAACAACCAGGACACCACACCACTCTAGGTTATTACTCATAGAAACACATATCATAGGAACTTATAGAGGGTGAAAGTTGAATATTTAAATGCTAATACTACTGTATGTATAAAAAAATCTTGAATTTGCATCTACTTCGAGGTAGGTTTTAGCAGCTTTACCAGTTTGAACATGCCCAAAACACTTGCTTTACTTCAATATTATAGTATATGAATGTTGTTGACATAAGTTTAACACAATACGTGTATAAACTTGCTACATTGAGGGAAAATTTTGCACAACTAGTAATATGTTCAAGAAGAAAGTCTAAAAATATCTAAAAATAATAGCCCTTTTAAGTATAAAATTGTGAAAGGTTTTCCTAATAGAATAACTTTGAAAGAATAGTTACAACATTTCAAAATTAAGTTGTTGCACACATCAATGACATTCTTACATCACAAAACGACAAATTTTCTAAACCATCAATAGTCAGCCATAAGCTAGGTACACGATAAAATTACGCCAGAGTAATTCATCTCCAATAAAGGGTTCCTCTATATTACATGCCACTAATAACAAAGGTCCCATATGGGACCTTGTGGCTGCAGAATGCTACTTGTAGGTAGGTTTTTTCCACTCATATGAGTGGAAAAAACCTACCTACAAGTAGCATTCTGCAGCCACAAGTCAATTTCAGGCCATTAGGTATATCAAAGCATATTGGTTTTAGAATTAAGAAGGTTATTTTTAAATTTTCTGGGCCTGAATTCACAAGAGGTCTTATCTTGCTGTTCTTAGGTCAGGTCCTAAGTCACAGCAATAGCAGACTCAATCCCCAAAATAGCAGTGTTCGTGTTTTGTTTCGGACAAATATTGAACATACACCAATCGAAGAAAGATACAACAATGCAGTTGCTTAGCGACACATTGTTTGTCTACCTGTGATGTCACAACCCCCTCAATTGAGTCTTGTGCTATAGAGCACTCAAAATAGACTAGATGCATTCTGGTGGCAAGAAAATGAACTTCTATTAGGAGTGGTTTAGCTGTCAATTTTCATTGTTGTTTTATTGTTATTATTCATCAATGGCGCTGAAAGGAGGTTGCTTAGCAGCGCTATCTATGTTAGTTTTGAGTCCTCTATAGGCAGTTCCATTTGTACCTAATTTCGTAAAAATCACAGTGAACTTCAAATATTGCAAGGCAGTGTTTTCAAGTTTAGTGTTTTGTTTACTAATACCTTCACATTTTTAACACAGACAAATATGCATGTTAAATGATATCTATATACGTTCACACTTTGAAGTCATAGGTGCATTGCCATTTGCCACTGTCTTTTAACCAAGGCAAGACCAACTCGGACTGGGCCCAGTTTTGGTCTCAAGTTTAGGTTTCTTAGCAACGTTGAGTCCGAGGTATGAGCGGGTCCGTATAAGCCAATGACGTGCTATAATCTACCGGTCTTAAAGTTAGGCCCAGCCAAGACCTCTTGTGAATCCAGACCCAGGTTGCTAATCAATAGCAGATTTGATCTCTTCCGACTCACTTCCCTCCAAAAACTATCTTTCTTCGTGGTTTGCAAACCGCACTATATAATGAATAGTGAATACATGTTTCAGTACCCGAGGGAGTACTTTTACTTATGATGTGGCAAAATAACTCGAAATATATAGATGTGTTTCATGCCATGAAAGCCTAAAAAAGTATATACTTTGTCCGAGCATGGCTGCAAAGCTATCTCATGGTAAGAGATGAATAATGGAAACAAAAAAGGGAAAACACAAACACATTCTATTAAACTGTGTACAGTATACGTTGGATGTTTTGATCGAATTGCATACCTACCTACCTACCCTATGGCATGAATTCCATCAGGGGCAGATTGGAGAAGAAAACCAGGCCTGGGCAATTTGTTGTGAGCGGCTCCAAATTGTGAGTGCCAAGCGCGAATTGGCAGAGTCTGAGGCGCAGCCCCAGCCGCTGGAGGCGACAATTTTCCTTGCCATATTAGTTATTTCTCAATTTTTAGGCTAAAAAAGACATCTTGAGGGCTTTATCCAGCCCCACCCTAATTGCGCCACTGACCTCACCGCATAACTTCAGACACCCATTTGCGTCGTCCATGTATAAGCCATGACCTTTCAATAAATAAATAACATAACATTATATGATATGTACTTTTTTATTTCATTTTTTTTTTATCGTGTTGCCCTTATATCCTGACATTTTTGTAGCAATCAAACAAAAAGCGTGGATTGGGTGAATTTTAATGCAAAGATGGATGTTTGCAATTTTTTTTAGCTCAACTCAAGTCACGTTTTCGATAATTGCCTGGCCTCACAGGACCAAATACCGACAACGGTGGCCTGTTTCGATTTGCATTTTGTCAAGTTTTGCATGTACACAATTCATTTACTCCTAATATCTTTTAATTATATTCAACATTTAGGCCTACCTTTCAAAATTACCAGTACGACGCACGCACTTTACACTCAAACTCAGCATTTCGGCCGACCGGCCCTACCAACAGCTGGCCCACCGGGCGAACGCCCAGTTGCCCAATCTGAAAATTAATTCTATGTTGCCATTCATTAGATCTAGGAAAAACTTGCAAGCATTGTTTTGACTTCCATTAATTTAAAAATGCACCTTGCCTTTCAAATACAACAAATAGCTTACCAAACTTTGGGGTGGCAAAAAAAAAGACGTGCACAGATGTTTTCAGATATAAATTTAGGGGGAAAATCAAATTGAAATCAGTTACTATACTAAACAATTGAAATTCTAGAGCAACCTGATAAAACTCGGGCAACGTCATCTTTTAGTATTGGCATATTATTTATTTGCCTGTTTGAATGTCAATATGGTAATTATTAAATACGTACTTGCATGTGTATTTTTGATATAATTTTATTTTTAATATGATGATTGATGAGAAATTTAAATTCTTCTTGCATTATGACTACTGAAATGTCTACAAATGGCCTGGAAGGTGGGTCTACTCTCGCACATCACACTATCTCCTTGTCTATAAGAAGACCCTCACTCTAGGCCACTTCCTTTATAAAAGTATTGTACCTTTTATCAATAATACTTCAGTAGAACCTCCTAAAGATTTATTCGCATACGTAATACATATTTGACTCCACATGTCACTACATCTTCACTTTGCTCTAGTACCAGTATATTCTTACGGAATTTCATTTAGTGTTCCTAGTGCAATTTTGTCCCTTCCTTCATGAATGGCTCTCATATTCTAACTAAATCATGAACTAGCCTACAGTATAAATATTAGGGCTGCCCAACGATATCGATAATTCGATACGATATCGATAATAGAAAAATAATTCGATATCGATATAGGATTAATATATCGTACTTTTCGTGATATCGATCAAGTGTCAACTATTGTAAAAAAAATTTTAAAAAAAGTTTGGCGGTGTTGTGCTTCTGCATTTTTGTGATACATACACTGCAACATTCGCGTTGGTACCTACTCGCCCTCATCGCCCGCCGGCCGGGAGTCTGTTGCGCCCGCGCTCGTTCTGCCAGTCTGTCACAATCACGTCACGTCACGCCAATCACAATATCGCTGTTTTGCGGATACATTTTAAATAATACAACACACAAATTGACGTACATAGTAAAACATTTCGACGTTAAGTTATTCAAGCTGTTGGATCCTTTCCTCACTTAATATACTATTCATATTAAATGGTCATAATGAATGGTCTCTGGCTGGTTTGAAAAAAAAAAAATTACGATATCGGCGATATCGATACCGAGTTTAAAAAATTCGATATTGCGATACGATATCGATAATTGCATCCACGATATCGATATGAATTTTTTTATCGTTGGGCAGCCCTAATAAATGTATGACACGTCACTGATTGTGGGTACCAATATATTTAGTTTATAAACTTGAACCATATTTTGCAAATTTACATTAAGACACGCTCCAACATGATCAATATTTTATTCCATACGACCATTCACTTCCAGATATTCAAGCTTAACCTATAACTTAAGGGACTAACCTGACTGACTGCAACTCTAATTTAATTTTTGTATTTAGAAATATGCACCTACATGTAATATTTCTAATACCACCCATTTTATTGACACGTAGATAAGGAAATCATATCCTCAGTAAAGTAAGAACCAATTCTTATCCTTGATTAAAGTGGATGTTGGGTGATTTGACTGACACAAATTCTAGAATTGATGTCAGGACTCAATAAAAAGTAAAACATATCCTTAGAACATTCACTTACTGAAATATATACAGATAACAGAAAAAAATATAAGTCAAGTAGGTACACTTTCAGATCTCATTTTATTTGGGAACATTTGAATAGCTGGATAATGGATATTGATATCTGGTTGCTTACTCCAATATGCCTGATATTTACAGGAAAACTGGGTAGTGCAATGAAATATAAAACAATAACTTGGTTTCAATTCAACAAGTACACTAAACCAATAATGCTGTTTTGAGAGAAATGTGCAGTATTTACAGTTCAACTGGTTGACTGAATGCTTTGTATTTCCTTAATGGGCATCTATTCAAAAAACATTCAAGTTAAAATTTAGGAGTTACTATTCAACATGCCAAAACATCAGTTTAAGCAATATTAAGGTTAAGAGGATAAAATTTGGATGTTTGATTTAGATTCAGTGCACATGAGTTTCTACAAACCTGTTGGTATACTGAATGATAAAATACATGTTTTAATTTATTTACTACTACTATCTGATAAGTAGCTAGTGAGATCTGTTGTCAGACCAACATTTATAGATGGATAATTGTATTTAAACTGATTTGAATAATACAAATTGCAATTAGGAGGTTAACCTACTTAGGAAAAGCTGTTTTAAAATTGCAAGAAAAGTGTTTTGCCACCATAAGAAGAATGCTCTGTATAATTTGAGGACACAATAAAAAAATCTTGGCCGATTGTGTTCAATTTCTCGAAGTGCTAAATGAATTGCTATAAAAAGTTTTAAATTTTACAATACAGACTAATCTAATTACAGGTATACATATCCTCAAAAAATAATAATGATGTGCCATTTAATGATATTTATTTTTGGTATTTTATGTTCATTTCTGCCTGAAGATAGCTTCATCATAAAGGCAGTCTACATACCACCTAACATTTTAATAATTTTAGGGAACAATGAGCAGGCCAACCTATGGTCCTACATCTTTTCATGAAGTCTAAATTGCTGATGAGGTCTACATTAAAATAAAGTATTGATGCATAGAGTGATGAACTTATATAAGGCCTATGTGCAATCAGGATAATTCTACTAATCTTTTTTTTAATTATATAATGTGTTCCATAGTTCTAGTTTTTTTTTTTAGAACACTACAGAAAGGCAGATATTCACAAGAAAATAATGCAAAAAGCTCATACAACTGTCAGCCACAGAAAGGAGCCACACGATTTTTTCAGTCAGTGACGGCATTATCACGATTCACCATTTCCGCTGTCATCACCATCTTCATAATCACCATCTCCAGAATTGTCATCATCCTCCTCTTCATCTAAATCATAGTCATCATCGTAGAAGTCAGTCATGTCAACGGCGTGGTCTGGAGGCTTCACCTTTGTCTTGATGCAATAGTCTTCCAGAGTAAGGGGTACCACTACACCATCCTTCTCAGCCTCAAGCCGGGCTGCAGACACTTGTTTTCTGGAAATATAGTTTATCTGGCTAAGACATTTAAATGGTTATAATTTCAAGTGAACATTTAACCTTCCACAATAAGAAAAAGCAAAAACTGATCATCGGTATAGATATTAAAGATGTCATAAACCTAACGCAAAATGTAGTCAGTTTTTGTCGCTGGACACTTGTCGATTGCCGTACGTCATTCTAGGCTACGTATAACCATGTAGGCCTATAACTAGCTGTTAACCTAATTACTTCTTCTTGAGTTATGAGTTGGTTATGTTGATAAACATGACAATCGGCTGGAATAGTCGAATGTGGGGATCCAACCGCTTAACTGTACCTTTGTCTCGTTATTTATGTGCGTCTTCTCCACGTCAACTCTCAACTCTCAAATTCGTTATGTAACTCGAAGGTAAGCTGTTGGATCCTATTCTAAACTCAACTCTTTAATGAGTGATTTAAAAACTGGCCCTTGTACAATCCAACAAACAACATGAAAATGTTTCGACTAACTGGTGCCTGGTGGTCTACTCAATCAGGTTGAGCAGTAGAGCATTTAAAGTCGATCGATGATAACTGCACATGTAATATAAATCACTTAAATTGTATGTACTGCAAGTTGAGATTAAGCTTGTGAATACTGCAGAAAAAAATATGCACCTACCGCTATTAGTTTTTTATTTATTGAGTGTTGAAATGCGTTGGAATTCCCTATGTTATACATTGTAACTGAACAAAAACCTACACTTTCAATCGTATAACTTTGTGTAGCACCTTCAAAAAGTAATATATTGTAACAAATTTTCGTCCTAAATGTAGATAGCTTCATGACTAACATGAATACGTTTGAAAAAGATCATCGAACGCGATCCGTTTTCGAGATATTCGCGTTAGTGTGTCAATTTTACGTCAAATCTACTCAAATTAGAAACTTTAAATATACTTTATTAATAAAAAAAAATATATAATTTCAAGAAGTTAAGTATTAAATGCTACTCACATGTAGCCTAATAATTCTTGAAATTCATAATTTAGAATAAAAAAAAGTATTTTTTCATGTCCATTTAATTTGAATAGTTTAGTTGTTGTATTGAATGGGTAGTTCACTTCATCGATCGACTTTAATTTTAATTATAACTATAAATAACACTAGGATGGGTATATGTAAAGTAAAATAGTAATAGAGGTGGAAGGTACTACTGCATAAATAATGAATTATGATCAATGAACCCTACACAACTGTTTCAATCTTTCAACCTACATTCATAAATGATTGGGAGAAGAGGTTGCAGGATGAGGAAAAAATATATGTGTACAAATAAGCAATAGTTTGTATCTGCTGAGGATGACTCCCTGGAGATAATTCAAAGCCAATTGGTCATCTATCAATTAAATTCAGGATCTAACACATTATTTCCAGGTTAACTACACAACAATTCATGCACATAATTCGTAAAATACAAATATGAGCATGACACTTGTAACATACATTTAGTTTAGTTACTGAGTGGGTAGACTCTAATGTGAATTTATTTATTTGATTTATTTAAAGGTGTTACGTACTGGCAAATATAACACAGGCCGAGTGATGCTATAGTTTTATAGCTAATAATTAGAGGTGTTTGTTTTTCGCGGACCGCGAAATCGCGAAAAGTGTTGATAAAGAAGGGGGAGATAAAGAAAGTGTATATCTGTTGATAGGCACCTTAAAAACATCAAAATTTCACCGCGAAAATTCGCGAAATCCGTCAATTTCCAGTCATAACATCGAAATTGGTATTAAAGAGCGAAATAACATGAAATCTCAATTGTTTATAATATATTATAAACATTTAAAAAAAATTAAACTTTGCATTATAATGATGATTTATTTTTGCTGAAATTCGGCGTCAAGCAGAGCAAACGAGTACAATTCTGAGGGATTTTACGTGACGGACAAGAAGATTCTTATGTGTTGTGAGTTGTGACTGCCGCCTTTAATTCAACCGTAAAGACACACTAGACAAACACAGGCAATGGTAATATTAATACACTTCGTATTAACTAGTACAATACTAGTTTGTACATACAATTCAAATAAATTAAATTACATTAAAATTCCTTTTTAATTTAAACATGTTTCTGGTGAAATTTACAGTAGAAAATCTCCCGAAAAGCATAACACCGCCATAACATCGAAATTATTAAATCTATAAACGAAATTTAAGAAAACATAACACCATTTACAAACACCTCTACTAATAATACACTTTATTGTGGGAAATTAGACAGGATTTAAAGTTAAAATAAAGTTAAACGGAGTGAGATAACAATAATGATAGAAAGTGTTTACCATTAAATGTATTGTTTGTGTTTGTACTGCACACTTATACCAACATAAGGTGCACTCTAGGGTGTTGATGCAAACTAACCCTACTGACATACCTTATTATATTTTCATATTCTTTATCTTTGCCTTTGGAATCCTTCCACCGCCTGTACATGACCGACGCATCCACATTAGCAGGACTTGAGGTATTGGGTTCGTTTAAAAGTGAGATCACAGAAAGTAATATCGTCCTGAAACAAAATAATGTTCACATTAATAAAAACAGCCAACTTAAACACGAGTTACAAGTTAACACATTGATGCAACTTGAGTGCTCTCGACTTATTGATGGAACAACTTTTGATGTATACTATCACCTTCGGTTCAGCAAGTGTTACGAGCAAATAAGTGCCACCTATCTTAATCTATCATATTATGTATCAATAAAGCACTTGTAGTAGAATATGGAAGCCTAAAAAACGAAAAAGTAAATACATACATTTAAAAAAGGACATATAGAAAGCAGTGATTTATACAATGTCAAAACTGATTAAGATATTTCTTTAAAAATTGAAGTTAAACTGATACCCTAAACAGCATAATTGAATTTGCATATTATTTTGCTTTGAGGAGTGTCAAAAGACTCGGATACTTAGTCAATAGTAGCCTACAGGTTCTTTACACATATGTAGAGATACGTGAAAATAGCGTTTTGTGTATAGATGCTACAAAGCGCTATTTTTCAGTAGAAACTAAGGTGTTTCTGTTCCTATTTTATTATATTTAACACAGTAATTATACTTTGTTTATGATAAATGCAATTTGGTTGATTTTAATTTTAATAGTATGACATGATTTAAAAATAAAAATTTGAAAAAACTTCATTCTCAAGATTTTAATCTTGGCAAAAAGATAGATGCTACAAAACGCTATAAAATGACAATTGAAAATGCTATTTTCACGTATCACTACACATATGTCATCAGTATACAAGTATAATTAACTATCATACTGATACTTCTACGATTTTATGATTAGCCTACAGTAGAAAATGTCTGTCACCCTTTGGTTGAGCATAGTCAATGTTTTTTACAACATGTTTTAGCATTTAACTGCAATATCACAGAACGTCATTTAAATTTGGTACACAAGATGAGCCAAGATGTGTCAAAACGATTTTAGTGTAACTTTGTTTAAAATTATATAGGCCTACACTCCCAAATGGGAATAGAACCTAGTGGCAGTGTAATCCTTATGGAAAGACTCGTGGATTGTGTGCATCTTTATTCTCCCTCTGCTTACAAGTTCAGGTTGACGAATGAATCTTGAACTGCTGAAAGTAATACCATTCTTCAAATAGGTCAAGCATACAAGTAGCATTGTAACTTTTTAGAAGAGTATTCTACCTTATGCCACTGCACTCTTTTAGACTCAACAAAGGCTAAACAATTCAAATATTCAACAATTGGCAACTAAAAATTACCTGTGTTAGTTCATTCTGTTGCAACCAGAATGCATTTAATAGGGTATTTTTCAGTGAAGATGCCCGTTCGGGTTCGTACATTACATGAATTGAAATCTTGTCCGTGTGAAACAAAATGTGGAAAATATGAAACATGCATAAAATACTATTTATTTATAATCAACTCCATTTTGGGATGTTTTTTTTTTACGAAACTGTTTCGGCTACTCAAAGCCTCAAAGGGTATGAAAATCACTTATCACAATCTCATGAAAACTAAATTTGTAAGTGTGTACACATGTGTTCTCTTACTTAATTCTTAAAACAATACAATTTACTATTTAGCAAGGTCTAGCACAAGGTAGACCTTGTTGGAAATTAAGCTAGGGCTATAATTCCTACAGGCCAATGTCGCAAGGTTATACATTGCGGTGAACAGAAACTAGGCCATACTGATTGAGTGGTGCAATGTGTTGTTGGCTAGTAGTATATATTATATATAGGCTCTATACATAATGTAGTTTATCAATATTTATTTGTAGTGGCTATTATAGTTGACAAGTTTTCCCATGAAATCATGAGTTCCCAAACCTATGGAATTGAAGTTGGAATAAAAATGTATTAATTGTTGCTGTTGAACACAATAATCAACAGCAGGTTTATTAAATGTTTTGAGACGATAGACTACAAACATTTTTTTTCTTTTTGGTTTCCTAGTGCTCTGAACTATAAAGTACAAACTATTGACCTGTAAAGTCAAGATGATAATTTATAGAAGTACAACATCCGTAAATAGTGCACACTTATTTGCCCCAAACTTACTGACTTCAAGAAGACAAGAACACAAGCCAATCACCTCATTATTCACTGTCAGATAGTACTGTAGTCCAAATAATATACAAACTAATGAGATTCCTTTTGTTCTTGAACTCAATAATTTTGAAGTAAATATTGAACCGTGTATTGCGTGTAATGTGGGTGTAAAAGCATCCCCAGAATATGCACGTACTACTTGTGAGTATTTTATTGAATCTCATTTTATAATTATTTTGTCTCCATATTTTTAGTGTTGTGAAATCACAAATGCATAATAAGAGAATAAGGTCCAGATCTTAGATTGCCTTCTTGCAAACATTTTTGATCAAAATAATAATAATAATAATTAGTAATTACCATAGTTGTACATTGTTGAATTTCTAGACTTAAATGTACTACAAGAACTAGTGTGTTTGTGGTGGGGGGCAGCAATTTTAAACCACTTGCTAATTCATTGATATGCTCTTACATGTTAACTGTTTTTGTTGTAATGTATAGTTACAGTAAACTTAAGATTGCCTTTCGATTACAAGACCACAAAAGATATGAAGAATATCACCTCATGTTTCCCTAGCCATACTAGTAACTCTTTAGGGTTACTTTACATGTGAAGCAGAATTATGTAATGGCAGGCATAATTACAATTGTGCAATGAACATCACATTTAGCATACTGTATTACACTCTCTGGTAAGTGCATGAATGGCAGATTTAAAATCAATTTGTTTTTGATTAAAAAATGCTTACTACACAAAATGTGTGGCTGTTTTACATCACTACAATATGCATGAATGCAATAATTGAAATCATTTGTTGTTTGTAATACGAATTGCACAAAAAGCTTGCAATGCCTTTTCGGTACTTACTTTCAAGCCGGAACGACGTTTCCTCACTTTTCCTAGTATTTGAATGGTTGAAATGAATTAACAAAATTAACAAAATTGGTCCAAAAATGTCCAGCCGCAGCCTTGTTTTTAGGACTCAATACGAGTATAAAAACTTAAGCGAGGTTTGCTGGTGGAAGCAATCAAACCTAGTACAACCTCATTCAAGTTCGAGTACTGTTTGCTACTTATTGACAGTGTTGATACCATGCCCACAAATCTGTCGGGTACTGAGTACATGGCAACCAAACTGTGAGCAAACTCCAATAAGATCACAGTTGAAGCAATGGCATGTAATGTGTAACAGAAATGGATATGTTACAGAAGAATTACATACCTAACATTTTGTGTAGGGTTCCACCTTTCACACGGCAGCTCACCACTTTGGGGATCATCCACTGGTGGGTGAAGAATTGAAATGCAGAGATCACCATTCTGAAAGAAAAAAGAAAAAACATAATCAAATTAAATATAATTTCAACCATCTTCATTGGCCTCAGCAAGGAGTTAAGAGGGGGCACTCCCAACCCCCCCCCCCCTGGACTTGACATATCCTCTGAAATAATGCCATAGATAAGAAAAACAATGGTAATTTTGGTTGAATTTTTTCTTTAACTTTATTAATAGGCGTATGTATACATGGCCAAAATAGTCAATACAGCATACCGTTAGGATGGCATTGTTCCTGACTTAACGATACATGTTTCTTTCGACCTCAAAAAAGTATTTGAGACAGTTAAATACTAATTGGGAAGTTGACAAGTGATGATATTAAAATTAACAGGGTATTTTCTTTAATGGATAAGACATTTTTAAGATAATAAAAAAAGTTTTAAGAAATTTACGAGTTGACTACTGGTTGACCAGATCTTACATGATGGCCTGATTAAGCCAAATGTGGGCATATGATAAAAAAAAAAAAAAAACCTTACAGCAGATTATCTCTTATAGTAATGGGAGTGTTAACTTTTGATATTTACCACATGAAATTTACTATGACTATCGTGATATTGCAGTCGCAGTCCCTTTAGGCTACAAGAATATGCACTCATCCATAATTCAGATTTACAATATGAATTTGAATATACAAGTGTATTTCAAAATTACCAATAAAATAGTACGTGGTCAAGATGCAAGTAATATCATTTTTGCTGAAATCCAGGGGGGGGGGGGGGGGGGGGAGGCGGAGGTAAAAAGTTTGAGTCCATCATTCATTCAGATAAGTTTCATGAATACTTGAGAAATTAGACCGAAATAAATTAAAGACAGGTGTGATTTGATTTGGACTCCAAACACCTTCCACTCACTAATGTAAATATTATAGTTCGTCAGGTTTGTTTGTTTCTTTCTAGCTGCATTTCAATGATGCCCTTATAAATATTCATATGTGTACAGCCAATGAGCCGAATGTCTTGCAGTAGGTCGTTGGACAATCGTATTCGTAGTTCCTTAATCCTTGTAGACTTAAATGTTGTATATATCCTGCTCGTGGTAGACTCATTGCTAATTTCGTATTGTTTTCAATTTAGTTTCAGACGGGTAATCCGGAAGAGCTCAATGTGTGTCATGTTGTTGACCAACTATTGTTGTTAATTTCGTAGCATGTGGATATGGGCAAACTCCAACGGACGAATGAATGACCCAGAAAAATGGACGGCGAGCTGTGGATTAGGCCTATGTGAAGTGGAGAGGTGCTAAATATAACACTAAAATAAATGATAAGCTGGTTTCCCGAGGTCGGTCGGTCGGTACCCTTCCACCTTTCCGGGTTAACGACACAAACCCGTATTAAAAGTGGTCAATTCCATTTATAAATAACAATAAACTAAACTGTTTTACTTGAGGTTCCTGTGGCTAAAAACAGAACTCGCTGCCAGTCAGATGCAAGGTCAGGCAGGCCATGCTTTCCACGTGACCAAGAAGAAAGTATTTATACTTGACTAACCGCTAGCCAATGCCAAGAGATCTCAGCTGACATAGGTCTGCGTACGAGACTGCGCAAAGACTGTCGTATGTGCAAATGCAACATTGTTTCCCAGCGATTTATGTACCCTAGTATCACCCAAAACAAAAATAATTATAATTCAAAATTCCCAATAATGAATGTAGTCACTACGGCGCGCGGCTACTTATTTGGCCAGCACAGTCAAACGTGACCTTTATTGTCTTCCGTTTGCGTAAGCCGGTAAGGTGCGGTCACAACGCCCCTCACATTACAGAACGCAGGACTATGCTTCCATGCAATGCAAAGGATCTCGGATTCGAGATCCGGTTACAGCGTCGGATTTTACTACGTCTGGCATTATTTCTTTTCTCTGTCGGTATTTTGAAGTGTTATGCGAGTTCGAGGCCCATACAAATATAATACATACATCTCACGGATTGGACAATCACTTGAAAATAAAATACCGACGACGAGGGCTCGGCTAAACGTTGCCCATCACTCCACCTACCAAGGGCCAAAACGC
Source organism: Isoperla grammatica (assembly GCA_945910005.1). NCBI lineage: Eukaryota > Metazoa > Arthropoda > Insecta > Plecoptera > Perlodidae > Isoperla > Isoperla grammatica. The sequence continues at coordinate 61,284,012 of OX246738.1, forward strand.
AAACGCGCGTTTTCACATCCTAGTTTGTCCGTGGAAATCTATGTTTTACCATATTTATAGCATATATTACATATTATTTGCATTGGTTATTTATTACGCATTAACAAACAAAATAGAAATAGGAACTCCAAAATATTGTATTTAGGGCCTCAATGTAGCCTAATTTATTTCACGTGTTAATAATACCGATGTATCGATGTGAAACAAACATTCTGGCAGATATTTTTAGATGAAAGCAGATCAACTATCAATTACAGTTAGCCCTACTTATAATGCCACGTAAAATGACAATTACGACTTGTTAATGCAGAGGGGCTCGTTGCCCGTTTTCCTGCAGCCAATGGTGCAATGCAGAAGGTCCAGGGGTCTATTCCCGGTTTGGGCTGGGGCTTTTAAACTTAGATGATACTGGTGTACATATAAACGGTGATTTTGCTGCCGTCATAGCAACAAAGCACATAATAAATACATTTTATAAATATCCTATAAATACAAAATGTATTTATTGTATTTATTTAGGTTGCAGTTTGTTGCACCGCGGTGTAGGCTTACGAAAATTTAGGTTGGTTCGTGAACACTTTTAGCTTTGGCTGGCTCCTAAAGTTTCACTGAATTTTGGGAGACGTGGATTAAGAGATCAAGAAGACCGTGGTAGGATTTTTCGTGTCATATAGTTGGCCGTGTCATTTTTACCAACAATATTAAACCATGATTAAACCATATTAAACAATACTGGTAACAATGGTAGACGCCTTCTATATAGTGTGGATTTAATTTGCAGCAGCACTTCAATGGCGTCAAATTTCAAGATGTCAGCGCTCATAAAAATCCTCTAAAACAACCGTGGAAGTTCACTTTTGCATGCTATTCAACACTTGAGAGATATAGCTATGTAAGTGATTTTTTTTTTTTTAATTTTTATAGTTGTCACCCCCAAAACAGTAGGCACGCAAGCATTCACTGAGGCGTCTCGATTAGTTGTTGCTACATTGAGGACTAAAATCGATCAATCGCTGAGGAGTGACGTGGCGGGGGGGGGGGGGGGGGGCACCATCCCTCGTCTCGGAAGGGCCGGCCAACAGAGTGCGGCGCCTCCTCCAAGGTCGCAGCGCAGTGTTGTTTGGGGTCAGCGAACTCCGGCGAGTGGGATCATCTCTCTTGTTTAGCTTGTGCTTTGTGCAGCTGCCAGTGCACGCAGGCACGTGTACAACACTTGGGTTCGAGTTATTACCTACTATTACCGCTATTACTAAACACATCCATACCCGAAATCAGGAGAAAAGCGTTTTGCAACTAAAAAAAAAAATAACTAATTGCTATGAAAACTATAGTGGCTAAATCCACAAACGTACGAACCAAATTGTTTTAAATAATACTTGAAAATTCGAAAATAAATAAAGGCATTTACTACAACTACACTCTACAGTGAATGCATCATAGCTCTAGAGCGCCCATAGCCGATGGCTACTTATATTTGGAGCGTCGGTTCGTCGGAAACCAAGGGTCGAGGGTTCGCATCCCGCACGAATCACGGGTTTAATTACGCATCGCCTCCATGGCCGTCACTACACACGCCCACTGCCACCGACACGACCGTGTTTTGTATGCAAACAGGGGTCAGGCAGGAGCGCACACTTTCCAACGGTACGTCGCAAGAAATTCACGCGAAGTTTCGTCTTGGGATCCCGCAAAGCAATGGCAACGACGTCATAATGAACAGCCAACGGGAACTTGGCTGACTCACCGTTCAAGAGTGCAATCACACCATGTTGATGAAACATACTGCGCGCTATACCATAACGATACGGAAATAGGAAATTTAGGGATTTGGGTGATGGTGATGTATTTGTTTATTTTATTTACGCACATAATATTCCTAACAACAAGACTTGTCAACGGTTTCCTATAGTGAAAATTGAAATGCTCAAGTATCGGTCAACTTTACAACCGGAAAAGAAAAACACTTTGATTTATGAAGTATTAACAATAATCAATCCTATCAACTATCATGCAACCAATGCAACGTATTTCTCTGCCTATCCCCCCGTGGGCTGTAGAAAATTCAATGTATAATTGTCAACGCTTTCAGTTTCCAAGACCATATTTATACAAGTCCACATTATTGTTTCATTGTGAATTATACAGTTGTATGTATTGTCCACGTTTGTAAATTAGTTTTATAACTGAACTAAATAGGATAAACATTAGATAAATAAATAAATAAATAAATACATAGGCCTAAATAAATACATAAATACATAAATAAATAAATAAATAAATAAATAAATAAATAAATAAATAAATAAATAAATAAATAAATAAATAAATAAATAAATAAATAAATAAATAAATAAATAAATAAATAAATAAATAAATAAATAAATAAATAAATAAATAAATAAATAAATAAATAAATAAATAAATAACAATACAGTAACATGATCGTGATCGGGATCATTCTGTTGCCCACCTTGTAGGCCTAATGAAATTACTACTAACTATTGCAATAACAATAATTCCTATCGTGACATTCGCAAGAAAGAAGGATTCTCGTGCAGTCGAGTTGGAAGGTCGCCAGTACACACACAGTCGATTCCAAACTGCCGCGACCCGATTGTTTGTAGACATGGACACTGCGCAGCACTATAGTCACGAGCCTCGACAACGCATCGCACGCATCGATTTCAGCTAAAGATGCGCACACGTCCCACGTGTTCCGCACTATCTTTGGTGTTTAGCAATTATCCCGCCGCGCACTCGAGTTGACTTGATTTGATTTGTACAATATACACCTAATAAGAACCAATATTTCTGAACTGACTTTCCTATGATCAATATCCTATTATATATTATGTTATTTCAGCCAACCAAGGTATAGGAATGCCAGCGAAGAAGTCATTCGGAAAACATCGATTGGCTTACCAGAGCATTGTTTTGTAATGTATACCAAGTATTAATTTATTTGATGCAATGAGGCTGGTCGCAAGGTCGATAATGGCCACGTACCGGTATTTCGTGCAAAAAATTAATTCAAATTTTTTTTAAATGATGACAGCCAAAGAGCAAACATGAAGCAGTTGTGATTCTAGATCTAGGATCTCACAATGGAACGCTGTCCGTATATGCAAGCGAGTATCCGTCCACCTACCGGTACGACGACATGTTTGTACTATACTAAGTACACTTGCCACACTTTCATGAAGTGGTAAAGTAAAGTTTACTTTACCACTCCATGGAAGTGTGGCAAGTTTAGTTTATACGCCTTGACGATCAATGATGATATTTGGGTTTTACACTTTTACGTCCCTAATTTTTGCAACTTTGGCTAATCGAGACGATGAGTGGGTGATGAAAAATCGTCACATGTCCGAATCAGATCCATTGCATATCACGGGGGTCGTCATAAAAGGAGTCCAGCAAGGGAGGACAGGGCCAAGTGGAAGGATTAATCTTCAGTGGGACAGTGGGAGGAAAGGGGCAGGGTCTCCTTTCGTCGTCTTTTACGACTAGCAGAGTCACTCTGGGCCTATTTACCCCGGGCCCAGTAGCTATATATATATATGTTATTCTGTAGGTTTTCGCGGACTGAAGAAGATGTAGTAGTAGGTTCTCGGGTTGCTGTCCACGTTACTTGCTCTTTAGAGACTGGTTGCTGGCCCAGAAATGGGCCATTGTCAATGTCTTGACGTTTCGACAAAATCGCATTTGCCATCTTCAGGATGATTCGTTGGTTTCAGAAGCTGAGAACCGATGGCCCATTTCTGGGCCAGCAACCAGTCTCTAAAGAGCAAGTAACGTGGACAGCAACCCGAGAACCTACTACTACATATATATATATATATATATATATATTTAAGTCTGGCAGGTAACTGGTATAAACCCTTTCAGGCCACGCCATTTATCGCCTATCACTAATCGATCAGTGATCACCAAGTCGACAAGATCAAATACTGCAGTGGCGCACCGAGGAGACAACATGGGCAGTGCTGACACGAGCCTGCCTGCCAGGAGGCCTTGAGAGGAGACAACATGGGTAGTGCTGACACGAGCCTGCCTGCCAGGAGGCCTCGAGAGGAGACAACATGGGCAGTGCTGACACGAGCCTGCCTGCCAGGAGGCCTTTAGAGGAGACAACATGGGCAGTGCTGACACGAGCCTGCCTGCCAGGAGGCCTTGAGAGGAGACAACATGGGTAGTGCTGACACGAGCCTGCCTGCCAGGAGGCCTTGAGAGGAGACAACATGGGCAGTGCTGACACGAGCCTGCCTGCCAGGAGGCCTTGAGAGGAGACAACATGGGCAGTGCTGACACGAGCCTGCCTGCCAGGAGGCCTTGAGAGGAGACAACATGGGCAGTGCTGACACGAGCCTGCCTGCCAGGAGGCCTTGAGAGGAGACAACATGGGCAGTGCTGACACGAGCCTGCCTGCCAGGAGGCCTTGAGAGGAGACAACATGGGCAGTGCTGACACGAGCCTGCCTGCCAGGAGGCCTTGAGAGGAGACAACATGGGCAGTGCTGACACGAGCCTGCCTGCCAGGAGGCCTTGAGAGGAGACAACATGGGCAGTGCTGACACGAGCCTGCCTGCCAGGAGGCCTTGAGAGGAGACAACATGGGCAGTGCTGACACGAGCCTGCCTGCCAGGAGGCCTTGAGAGGAGACAACATGGGCAGTGCTGACACGAGCCTGCCTGCCAGGAGGCCTTGAGAGGAGACAACATGGGCAGTGCTGACACGAGCCTGCCTGCCAGGAGGCCTTGAGAGGAGACAACATGGGCAGTGCTGACACGAGCCTGCCTGCCAGGAGGCCTTGAGAGGAGACAACATGGGTAGTGCTGACACGAGCCTGCCTGCCAGGAGGCCTTGAGAGGAGACAACATGGGCAGTGCTGACACGAGCCTGCCTGCCAGGAGGCCTTGAGAGGAGACAACATGGGCAGTGCTGACACGAGCCTGCCTGCCAGGAGGCCTTGAGAGGAGACAACATGGGCAGTGCTGACACGAGCCTGCCTGCCAGGAGGCCTTGAGAGGAGACAACATGGGCAGTGCTGACACGAGCCTGCCTGCCAGGAGGCCTTGAGAGGAGACAACATGGGCAGTGCTGACACGAGCATGCCTGCCAGGAGGCCTTGAGAGGAGACAACATGGGCAGTGCTGACACGAGCCTGCCTGCCAGGAGGCCTTGAGAGGAGACAACATGGGCAATGCTGACACGAGCCTGCCTGCCAGGAGGCCTTGAGAGGAGACAACATGGGCAGTGCTGACACGAGCCTGCCTGCCAGGAGGCCTTGAGAGGAGACAACATGGGCAGTGCTGACCAAGGTCTACTTGATCTCCGCCTAGCGGAGTAATTGCGAAGCGCGCGCTCTACAAGCGATCTAGTGGACCTTGGGTGCTGACATGAGCCTGCCAGGAGGCCTTGAGAGGATCACTGACCATGGACTTACAATGCCCTGATATCGAACCATCCACGGTAGAGAAAGTGGACATTAGTGAGTGGACATTACAAGATGAGGGAAAAATAAAACACCAATGACATCCATGCCCAAGCAAGTATTCGGACCTGGAGCGTGGTGGTGTATTTATCAGACCGACATCTAATCGACCACGGCCACTAATCCGGCAAAAAAGGAGACATTTCGAGTTGTACGCCTTGCAATAGTGCAATACAGTAAATAAGTTTTTAAATCCCGACTCCGAGCTTGAAAAATCGGCGTAACACTTTTTCTTTCTTTATACAGATTGTGCTGAGGTTATTCGTGATCTACTCAGAATTATTACTTTGATTGTATTTTAGTGTCTAAAAATAAGCGAGCGTGGGAGTGGAGGGGCATACTCTTATTGAGCCTTGGCATGCCGCATACGACGGCGGTAAGTCGGATACGAATATTATTTTATTATCAAAGATTATAAAGGGATTTTCAGTACAATTATGGCTGGGGGGGGGGGGGGGGGGCGGAGGGTGATTGAAGCAGTGCATACATACAGCACTCAAATGGTGACAACAAATTGCGGATTACGTATAACTAATGTGGATTAGAAAGGATTGAGGTTTAAAATTTACAAGTGCATACAATATGACCTGCGGTTTACCAGAAGCTGATTATAGTTCCCATTATGTTATAATAAAAGGAATCAATCGTCCATAGATGCCACTGCGAATAGCAGGGGAGTCCTTGTGTAAAGAGCATCACTCATAGCAACTGATCAATTGCATGGTACGTTTGCTGTAAACATTAGTACGGCCTCAACTCAACAAATTCTTGTCGATAGTTTGAAGGACTTTTGATGGAGGTATACAATACAATGCTGATTGTATTTGTAGCTGAACGATCAACGATCCGGTCAAATATACGTAAGGTGACCGACCATATTTGGAAGGTAACAAACCAGGACAAACTTAAGTCCGCACACACAGGGGTCTGGGGCATAGCCCCAGATTTTTTTGAAGGTATAAATTCGTCAAAATGCCCCAAAAACAGCTTCCTGACATGATTCATGAAGATAATTTTAATGGGATATGTGAGTTCGGCAGAGTAGAGAATTCATGCAAGGGCAAGTCAAGTGCAGGCAATCATTATCAAATAAAATTAATGCATTTTATTGAAAAATGAAAATGTTTTTTTTTTTTTATCATATGCCCACATTTGGCTTAATCAGGCCATCATTTTTATAATGTGCATCCTTGAAATTTTAATAGACGTTGTCTTTTCATTGAAAGAATTTCATTTCATTTCATGCATGTAAGTAAATGCAGTTCCATGATTATTGTTTAGTACATTTTGATTTCAGATTAGTGATTATCTTAAACCAAACAAAGACAAATGATTTAAATTTAATGAATAATAATAATATGTTACTGAGATAATTGTGGAAAGTGGAAAATTCCAAAAGTGTAAGATTCCAATACCAATGTTTATTGTCCTGATACATTTATTTAACTTTACAGAATACCGGGACATTTCTTTCCTCAAATTACAAACCGGTACAAATACGTAATCTTCATGAGTCTCTCGGGACACCGGTACAAGTGTTTGGAAAACGGTATTGTACCGGTCAAACCGGACGTAGCCAGGAATATATTTATTGGGGGGAGGGGGGGAGGGCTGGGAGTTATCAAATAAATATAGCCAGGAAACCCGCTCCCCACCCGATGCAATATAACAAGTGTCCACAACAGCGCCGCAGATAAAATTTGTTTCTAATTAGTAATTAGTAATTACTCATTAGAGATGGTAGAGATTACCTGCTGAATGGGATAATTTCACCAGATTCTTTGAGAATATAATAAGTATTTCATTTGGTTGCAGTATAAGCAAGCGCCAAATACGACTATTGACTTCAATTATATGGATAAATCGTTAGATATACAAATGGAATGTTATACAATATTTACTGTACATTCATAGTAGACAATAAGTTATGTAAATTATCAAGCTGGGAGTCCCCCTTCCTATTCCACCCTTCACTGTCTGTAACCAACCTGACAGGTGTTCCGTACGATCTCAAAATCCCTTATTACATTCGACTCCCCCACAAAATTCAATGAACAAAATAATATGCATCCTAGTGTTCAAAACCGATTAGGCACATCTAACGACTTATACTAATCGTGCAGGTCAGCTCAGTCATTGTTCAACAACGACTCTTCGAAGTTAGATGTTCTATTTCTTGTTTGTCAATAATAGAAACTCCCACGTGCGCAACGCAACCATCCGTGAGTAGCTTGAATTGAAACCAAAAAATGTGCATGGAATTTATGCGAGATTGTGACAACATTTCACGACGGAAATTAATACATTAAATTTACATCCGGAAGACTCAAAACAATATCGAATTTTTGAGCGACAGCGTGGTTCTATGCGATGCGAGCGAGTACGTTGAAGCGTGCGTTATAATATTAGCATCTCGATGAACAGTTGCTACGATCTTATGTATGTATGTATGTATGTATGTATGTATGTATGTATGTATGTACAAGCACACTGATATGTAAGCTTGTTCCAGGGCAAGCACGCCGAGACTAATATTTTATGAAGTAATGTTTGAAGATGTAATTTATTTGCAATGTGCTCACAGCCTACAAAAGCCTTGCATATTTTGTCGATTACGCACTATAGCTCCTATAAGCTGATGTTGTTAGCTACCTCCCACCCACTCATCGGGGGTATACTCTTCTTTATAGGCACCGTGTGTTAGTACATACAGCGCTATATGTGGCCAAATTTAGCAACAAACTGCTGAAGATTTCATTCCGCGGTTGAAAATAGTGCTGGATATTATTGTGATATATCTTGTTTTTGTTTGGTGTTTGTTTTGTTTTTTATTGTTGATGTGTATTTATTTTGTATAGTTGTTTTGTTTTGTGCTTTTGTTTTGGCTTTTATTGTCTTGTTTTGTTTGTGTTTGTTGTGTGTTATTTGTTGTTTTTACGTCTAAAACGTGTCCTGATTAAAATTAAGGCTTGCCTTTTTAAGATTTACTGATGGGATTCATAATCTGCACGAAAATTTTAAAACCCGTATTTAATTAAACAATTTTCACAATTTCCCTTTATTGACGTAGGAAGAACGACGCTGCTTCAGCAGGTTGTTGCGCGACTTTGCCACTTGGAGCGCTTCATTCGTTTTCACTAGCGCCATCAGTGGCCAATCTCGGTGCCTATAAACAATGGAAAGCAACAAGTTGTCGACTTTCTCGCGTACCCGCACCGTTCCACGTCGGGCTCACGGCACGGCACGGCACGCACGCACGCAACCAACGACTCTCTCCTCCACTTTTCACCGCGAGCAATGCCCATTGAAGGTAAACACACACACAACACAACCGTGTCACGGTCACTATCAGCGATCACCTCGGCAGATATTTCAAACTTGCAGTATACAAAGTAAGATACAAAAATCAAGAAAATCTATCAAATGGCCGGGCCACCGTCAGGCTTGAACGAGTTGCCGCCGCGACTCTTGGGTACAGTGCAATTATTGCGTTTGGTGTTTTTCAATAGACCAGTGCGCACTGAAACGTCACAGTGTCAGTGAGTGACGTAATGCACTTGACGAGTGGAGCAACTATAGTGCAGCGCTCATTGGAACACGAAAATAATCTCTGTGCAAAGATGGCCTTTTACTCGAGCGCGCCAAATGAATACAAATTTTTTCCGAAATCGAAACGTAAAATCAATCAATGATAAAACCAAAAAGAAATAAATTAGACGCCTAGGCCTAAAGCTTGCCATAGCCATAGCCTTGCGATGCACTAATCTCAATTTCCGAATAGTTGTTAACTACATCAGAAATGTACTCCTGAAGTTTTGGTTTAACTTCCTTAGGTTGCAACATTTGGAACAATATCATCTCGTAATCGCTGCTGTCAGAGGACTCAAGTAATTCCATCAACAAGTATTGTATCTCCAGCGTCTAATGCCGCCATCTTTGCACTGACTTGATTGCACTTGCCTCTGAACTGAGTCAGAGTGCAACTCGGTGTGGCACTCGATAGTGCAGTCCTCCATTGGAATACGAAATATTGCACTGAGTGCGCACCGAAAAGTCCATTGGAATACGATTGTGGGTAGCGGTGCACCCATTGGAAAACACCATAATGGTACACTTGCTCGAATTACTTGGATGCAAGTCATGCAATACGCTGAAACTCAGTACTTTCAAATACTAGTAGCCTACTATACACAAACAAATAGGTCAACGTAACTCCTCCCTCCAGTATCAGAAGGCATACCACATTCACTGCATGGTAATTCATGCCTCATCTAGGTGAACAGATTTATCATACAAATAAAATTACTTGAGCGAGCATCATCAGTGGCGGCATCACTATCTCACTCTCCTATCCTGAAAGCATGTGTGTGTGTGATAGGATAGGATAGGCGTTACGTATAGGTCGTAAACTGCACGTAGATGACCCCGTCTACGTGTTTACTACCAGTTACCGTCACTTGCACGATTGTCTCGCTTTTCTATATTGTCTTATGCGCAATTTGATATATTTCCACGAGGTAGTATGATGTGATGTGATGTGATGGCAAACAAAACAACCGTAGTCCTGTGAGGCTAAAGGTTTTCTACTTTTAGACACAAGCATCTCTAAAGGGTGGCACGGGATCAAAGAATGTGCAAAAGAAATGCCTTGAACGAGTCAATCCAAATGAATTATATTGTGCGTACTGTTTTACACAAGCGTCAGGGGCGGATTTAACGGGCGGCGAGGTCGGCGAACGCCGACCGGGCCCCGACCCAGTCGGGGCCCCCCAGACCCCCATTGCTGATAATCATAACTTTATATATGTAGTTGTCATCTACTCAGCCGCTATTTGTTGAAATTGTCGATGAAAGGGAAACAAAGCTACAATTGACGAAAATTATTCGAAGAGTTTAGTGTGGGCTTTTCACAATAACGACAGGTTGTTAGAAGATAAGGGTAGGGACAGCGGGACAGGATGTTTTCACGTTCAAAACAGATTTACACCGTTCTGAGAAACAATGCTTCGTAAAAATAAAAGCGGATGCGCATATTTCAAAATTCGAAGTAAATCAGTTAGTTATGTAAGTGGTCAATGGATGGTCGGGTGGGGGTGGCATGTTGTGACTTATTAAACCCTAAACACGTGTTCATAGCTCAGTTCTTGCAAAATATGGTGCTACAGCGTGTGCGTGTGTGTGAGCGTTATTCTGTGGGACAGTTTTCGTTTTATTCTATTTGTTTGTTAGTTTGAATTGTAATTTTACATATATTTTATTGTAGCCTGTGGTATCGAAATTGTGCCACTGCCAGGTTCAGGTATGTTTAGAAATGAGCGAGAAAGACAAATACAAATTCATAAACCAGGCTGTCAAAAATATAAAGATAGGGAACGTTCTCATTTATCGAGTGCGGGCCGTGACCCTAAACAAACAAAATAAGCATTTTTTGCTGAGAGGAAGGTATGTTCGAGTGCGCTTGAATCAGCACGTATTGGTGAAGTAAGTAAACGCAATGAAACGCCGATTGATATTAAAAATCTCTGTTCTGGTTTCCCCACATTGCAACAAGAACATGTGTCCGAATCGTCTAGCTGAAGTCACGAACATTTTTCAAGTAGAACTCAATGTTAATTTCTAAAACCAAACTACTACTAAAACCGGCGTCGATTTAGTCTCATCAGTAGCTACTTCAAGCAAAAATGGGGACAGTAATAATTCGTTATTTTTCGGGGAAAAGTTTCCCACGGACAAGGCTCTTTTTACAAATTAGCTTAACACTTTTTAGGCCATCAAACTTATTGTAGTACCAAAAATATTTTCTCCCATATCGAAATTGTTTCCGGCGGCTGGGGCTTAGCCCCAGACCCCTGCTATTCCGCGCTACCTCATCTCCACGTTATTACTTCAATCATCAATGCCGACCGGGCCCTTTTTCTTAAATCCGCCCCTGACAAGCGTGTACATAGATAATCTCCATATTTATCAAATAAATATAAAATAGGATATGTATATAAATATAGGCATGTTGCACATTTAGAAAATGAACGGAACTTGTCTATAGAGTCTAGACTTCGATCACACCACAACGTATGCCTGCACCTAATTAGACTTGAGCATGGGCTTCTCGGTAGCTCATGCTCCGAGGTATATGCAGGTCGTAGTCGAATGGAAGTAAGGTACCGGTAAGTGGGTTTTAATTTAATCCCAAATTAGCAAAAGGCATTCGTTTGTTGTAATTGGTCACCATCGTCGAATAGTAGCACGCAAAGCATAAACTTACCACTAAAGAAGACACTGGTCTTAACTCGAACTAGGCCTGAATACTCCCAGCCACGTAGGAACTTATATTGAGAATTAAGCAAAAAGAAGTATATTTATTCACACTGATCAATTCAATTCAATACATTGATTGATTGATTGATTATTTGAGTTTAACGACGTACTCGACAACTTGAAGTATAAGACATGAGAAAGTAGCTTGACATAAACTTACCCCATGCGTATTTTAGTGTATTTTGGATAGTTGACAGATATGTAATATTTCCGAAGAGAATGATTCTAAACTGTTACAATTTCTTGGCTCGTCAGAGACGGCGCAAGGTCGACATTGTCTGAAACTCAAGTTTGTAAGTTTCCGAGTAAAGCTGACAAGCAAGTATTTTCGGACACGTCATTAGTTCTCGATATCATCAAATTAACTTGGGGGTCCTACCCAAACTTATACCTATATACGTTGTTCTAGGTAATTTTGAATTCGTGAATTTCAAGTTATGTTGCGATTTGCGAATCTCGTAACATACAATGCGTTGTCCCCAAAACCCATTAAAACAAAGTAACATACTATAACAACAAGCGAGTAATGTACAAATTATATCTACTTTCACAAAAGCACAAAATCACGGCATGGGATCGCAATGCAAACTGTTGACGCTTCAAACAGCTGTTAGGAAACATCAGCTGTGTAACGGTCGCATGACTCAAGTAAACAACTTCAGCGTAGACGTTTCAGTACCCTATCATCACGACTGCGCACCGGTACTGTAGTGTAGAAGGGGCACTACGTGAAATCGGGACATGATATCAGCAGCGGAGGGGCGAGCGGCAAGATGCATTTGTGTTTGATAGCCTAATTGACGCACTGAAATAACGGCACTGCATTCTAACCGTTTTGAGATGATGAGCATATTACAATGCGCTGTACCGAGGGTGCAACCGTGCGACAAGGTTCCAGGTCTCAATTCAACGTGCACGAAGTAAGCCGAAGCGGAATTAAATCAGCCTGCCCCCTCCCCTCGCTAACCGGACCGCCACCCACGAAACTGGATTGGGGCAGAGGCACATTAATGGTAGTAACAAATTAATTCACAAAAGGTGTAGGTGCGACCGAGCGTTAACAAGCCACGTTATATTTTGCATTTGTTTATAGTAGAACGACGTAATACTCTACAACAACGCCAGCAGCCTTTCACAATAGAAGTACGAAATGGAAAAACGTTTTTAGTTTTTACTATACAAACATTGAACTATTTACGTTCACAAAAATGAAAACCCAGTCAGTCATAAATGTGTTAAAGTGTTTTTAGACAAAGAAGAAGACGAAAGTTAAGTAGAGTTCAATGACACTGGGGGATTGTTTAGTTGCATGCAAGTGTCAGATATCAAGGAATACTAAAGAATATAATTGTTGGGCAACTGGATAGAAAACATCCAAACAGATGCTCGCACTGACTGATGAGTGAGGTCGATATCTTCCCTTATCGAGATATGCTCATCCAGCGCATCTACGCGAGGCCTTCGTTAGATCAAGTATAACGACATAGGCGTGCGCAGAGGTTGATCAATGGGGGGGCACAATAAATTCCCAATGAAAGTACTTCACGGCGGCGCCAATGGGGGTGGGGGGGGGGGGAATGCCCCCCACAAGAAGCTCCGCAGGAGATTTTTTTTTAAGACATGCATTTTTAAACGTGTTTTTAAGCGTATTAGGAGGAGTACAGATTGTCTGTTCAATGGGTTAATTTCACACAATTAATTGTGGATAACAGTGATATTATTGTTACAAAGTGAAGGAAGTGGTCAGTCCCACAGCCAAAATCTTAGCGGTAAGGCAACAGTTGATGTTGAGGCCGGTCAGCTGATTCCAACGTAATTCCAATCTAGGACTTCAGGTAAGATTATAGAACCATTATATCAGGCGTCAGCATTTTTGTCGCCCATTACGACAGGCACTATTCTGGACCTATTCTTTCCCGGGTCAAACCGGGCAAGGCAGTTGGAGCAACAGTGACAGTTTGAGGAATATATTTAATATAAGGAAGGTGCATATAGGTCCTCTTCTCGTCTTTTACGATCGGCAGGCGTATACGGTATACCCTGGGCCAAATTCTATTTAAAAAAAAAGCTCACCTGTCCTAATGGGGGGGCCGCTGCCCCCCCTTGCCCCCCCCTGCGCACGCCTATGTATAACGAGGGCCTCGATCTACGTCACCTAGTCCACCGCTAAGCGGCAGTCACATTGTATAGACATAGAGGGCTACTCAACGAGTGGCGTGGACTTGCTTACGTCACAGTCCGTAGGGAATCATCATAATGTTTACGAAGTATTGAAAGCATGACTCGACACGTTCAACAGAAAGTGAAACCGAGATGGTTGGGCTTCTCACGCCGATGGTCTCGGCTTTCGCTGTCCTCGAGAATGCGCGCGCGCGTCAAATGGTGAGAACGCGTCCACGGAACCAGAACAATAGTCACTACTGTTTTTAGTTTCTCTCGTAAAACGCGGAAAAGATAATAAATATTATGCGTTGCTTACCTCGTAAACGTTGGGATGCCACACTTTCGATAGAAAACGGATGCTTGGAGGTGAATATGGATAATCCGTAGGGAACTTCATGTAAGCCTGAAAAGAAGAACACAAATTTCGGTTAAATGCATTCACAACAAAAGATGCACAGTAGGTAGTTAGAAATCAATGCATCTCAGAAGGCTAATCCCTATTCTATTCCCCGCCAAACGGAGCTAAGTAGCCTGGAACATTGCCGTTTCTCAATATCTAAAATACGAACATTGAGTTTCTCGTTGGTGTAAGTAGGTGTACCCTGACACATTTATTAGTCACTGGTGATTAGAGGCGGAGGTGGTGGGGGAGGTATAGTTTTTACATTCTCAATTTGCGTGGAAAAATTTACGAGAGTTGAATGTGGGTATGCAACAATGAAATGCAAACGTTCTATAAACCTATCGGTACACTAAACAACAACTGCCCTTTAATGAGATCCGTATTTTATTTTTCTGACTGCCCAATCAAAATCAGATTTGGGCAGGCTGACAAGAAGACAGGCAGTTGGCCAGTCGCTCATCGAAAGGTGAATACTAATTTTTAGATTAGCTCGTGCAAACAGCTACAGGACAACTGCAATGAAAAAACACAATAATGTAGAGAAAAATACAGTAAAGCAGTCGTCCTAAAGTGCCAAAAAGTTAAGGTCTACTGAATGAAATAGTTTTTGATATTTTTGAAAGCGAAAAGCACTTTTTCTTTGAACAAATTTGAACTAAATGCCAAGTGACAAGAACTGCCTGCCGGATCAATTCCCGACTTTCTACCGGTATCCCAGATGCGCACATTTATTTACGATATTGACCACGCAATTTGAATTCTCCGGTAAACAGTCACGTTATGGAGTGACAAAGCGGGTCTACGGCTCTACGCCACTGGACGGTATCAACACGTGAGGCCTGTGACTCAAGGTGGTGATCTAAACTTATGGACGGAGATTGTGAAGGATCTTTTCGTTACGAATATATGCCGAGAACGGTGGCAAACGTTGGTGGAGTTGAGAGGAAACGCGGCGAAGGTTCTCACCTCATTCAAGGTGGACGCTACGCGGCTCCCACAAGGCCTTCACTCAAGGAAACCAAATGCTACTGCAACATGTTACGTCCACATACGTATTATTTTAATATTTATTTAATGTCTATATCCCATTTACTTATAAAACTAGTTTAAAAAGGAGTACAATAAATGCTAAATAGAACTCGAACAACAGGTAGTTCACCACAGTGAGAATGTAACTAGTCGAATGTAATTTAATTCGAGAGCGATACCTTGAAAAGTGTGACCATAGCATTCAATACAAAAATCCTGGGATTATGCGAGGCTAGACGTATTACCCAGCCAGATCTATAGATATTTTCAAAACAGGGATGCAAAATGGGTTGTATTTGGATAAAATGACACCGTTCTATATAATAATGTTCCAAACGTAAAACATTTTGAATCATTTTTCTGAAGACTATCTGCAACCTTGCCAAACCCGAAAATTTATAAGAAATGTAATTTTTTAAATCCGAACAAAAACATGAAATTGTCACACTTTTCGAGTTACGTGTGTTAGACACTCATGCAAGGAGTAAGTACATTACACTACACTCTTGTGCCTATACCATTTTGAAAGAGTTAGTACCTATTGAAAATATTCGTTTGATATTTACCTACACCTTTTGTACACTTTGCACTGTACCCCTGTAAAAAGTCCAAAAGGCGTACAGGTAGATCAAACGAAGCTATTGCTGACAATGGCGACTTAGCGAAAGTGCTGACGTCACAAAGGTCAACGATAATCCCGTAATAAGAAGCGGGGGAGGAAGCACAGCCGTCGATCGGGTTGACGTTTCAACTCAGAGCGAGATAAGGGGTGGCAATATATTCAACGAGACTCCCGTTGTCTAATGATCACATGCTATTGCAGTCAAGTAAGTTTCATTGGTCTCATTGGTGCAGGTTTAAAAACAAAATTAAATCAAATCAAACGCGTATTCTTCTCAAGCCAATACGACAAGCAGTATCTATCCTACGTGGAACATAACTAACTAAAAAAGAGCTAAAAAAAAGAAAGGTCAGATATTGAAATGGTAAATTTAAATCAAGTATAATAGAATGTTTAAAATTTAAATACTATCGAGCGAGCCAACTGAACAGTAGCCCACGTTTCCACGCGGAACTCGTCGCCGATGTCACGGGGGACGTTCATGGCCAGTGACCATTGCACACGAGTGTTATTCAAGATCAAATGATCTTGTTTTGCACGACTAGTTAACTGAACAACATGCTATTACGCCTACTTAGCGATTAAGGCATAGCAAAAATGAATGCAAACTATTAAGTACATCCGAAAATAGACAAATTCCAATCCAATGAGGCTGTTACCGGTAATCGGTATTGGATACTAGCCTACGCTAGCTCTAAAACTAAATTTTTGAAACCAAGAAAGAAGAAACAAGAAACAAAAAACTCAAACTTATTTCGTGCCATAAATGTAATATCATAGCCTATGCGTTTTGTGTTGAATATGCAAGAACAAAATCACGTGGGTGGAAAACATAAACCTCGAGAACAAAAATCTCGCGAAATAGATTGGTTGATGGGCAACCAGCAGCTAAGGTGTGGTACAGTGAAGTGAACCAAGTGAACTAGGCAAATTTATCCTTCAGATAGAATCATTGACAAATGAATTGATCTGCGTCGATCCGTCAAAATAAACTAGGTTTGGTTAAATTAGTCTTTGCATTCTATACATAGGCTATTTAACAGGAAATATGTTTAGTGGAATTTCACTTTATCGATAATATTAATGCGCTTTTTGTAATAGGCCTAGTGAAATTTTGCGATTTTGAATCTCATTCAACGACCTAGCGACGTTTCGGCTACAATCGTTTGGGCTACCTTCGCCCTACAAGTATCTAACAACTATTAACTTAACAATGTCAACGCCCAACAAGTATTTCCAACTAAATGCGCAAATTATTAGTTGTGACACGGTTGGCTCGCCACGGCCCCTGGTACCAAACACTAGCGTGTTTCTAGCTGAGGGCAAATATTTAAAACCGCGTGCAAATGGTGCAAGTCAGGCGGTAGCGCGAACTAAGGACGGGTGCATTGAACGTTGATGATGATTCAAAACTAGTCTGTCTGGCCAGCGCTGCTTTGTGTGAAACAAGACGCTGCTATGCAGCCGACAGCGATGTGACGTCAGGCACGAGATCCCATTGCGTTACAACAAGATGTCAATCAAAGCGCTCACTCTCTACGGGGGAACAATAATAATGTGTCAATTTACAATCTAAAACAGTACATAGCTGCCCAGCCCAATCTCCCCCCCCCCCCCCCCCCCCCCCCTCCCCACGGTACTCTGGTGCGTTCGTTTGCGTCGGTCGGTGGACACCATTATTTATTTTAAAAAATCCCAGTGACGTACCGTCACCGGACGCAAGTGTATTTATAAATTATTATAATGCTGGAAATTGAATTGAAAATCTATTATCATGGCCCCCAACCAGCTAAAATAGCTTCCTTCAATCCTACCTTTGTCAAAATCCCCGAAAATGTAACCTCAAAACAAGTTGTTGGTTGTTCCTATTGTTGAGGATCAAAAAATTAATTAAGTAATTAATTCCCGTAATTCTGAAAACTTTACTGGGATGGATGGAAATAGAAATAGTATAAATCAGTCCCATATTTAAATTTTATTTTGGAAAAACATTGCTTCTGATTTTTCAGAACTTGATTAGGCCTACGTCTAGGTAGTGTCAAAATTGTACATATGTTGTCGTTGATCAACGTTGGGGCGTTTTTCAATTTAAGTTTCAAATGTTTTTTTACAAACTTAAATTTTGAACTGTGAATAAAATCCATTCCATGCAATATTCATTATTTTTATTTCGATTTTTTTCAACAATATTTAGATTTTTTTTAAGTTTTACCACTTGCAGGCCCACCATGGCAGTGGATTAAAAACAATGAGTTAAAAAACCCAGCCCGAATCGGGAATCGATCCCTAGACCTTCTGCATTGGAAGTACATGAATTATATGTGTTATAACTGAATACAATAGACATTAAATACATTTTAAAAAGCCACACAATTAACGAGTCACACTAATACTCGATACCTTAAAGGGGTTCACACCCGCTAGATTTATTTTTTACCATATGATCTACTGCACCACACCAATCGATAATGAACCATTAAACATCGTAAGTTGAAACCTGTGAATTGTTATTAATTAATGAAATCTCTGGTTAACTGCCGCGGCGACTGTTGGTGTCAGCCGGCTTTTGGTGCGAGTGTACTCGAAGCGATATATCTAGACGGCCTTGGTGTACTCCATTCGACACCGCATAGCAGACCGCGTTCATTGTGCATGCGTTGACTATTTCCCCTCCCAATACTACTACTCTATCTCTCTCACTCTCTCTCTCTCTCGCTTGGCTTACTTGACACCAACTCGACAGTCGACACCCGCCGACTCGACGTGCACAGCAACGCACAGCAACGCTCAAAACGAAATGGAGCACCCGATTACACATCTTTATTTTGTACCTGAACGGAAGCTCCGATTACAAAACCAAAATATACGAAATACGCAGAAAAGAAAGACGCAGCGAAAAGTATTACATCATTTTTTTTTTGGAGCAGAATCCTCCAAGGTCCCAAGGCATACAGGTCGTCCCAATGCTATTTCTTATGGGAGATTTTCGCCGATGGGACCTAGCTCGAAAATCACTAACTTTGATATTTTTTCCCCGGGTTATGGTGAACCCGATTTCTTTTCATTTAGTCGCTAATTTCATAGCTAATCAGCCTTAGTTAAACATATTTTTTTGGTGTAGCGGGTGAGAACCCCTTAACCTAATGATTGGCGGGGTGTAAGTTGAATTGTTCGGTGTAAAAACTAAAAACGGAAGTGAAGAATCGAGGGCGTGCTAATACTATACAGACAGAAACGTTTTGTTAATGAATAGTGATGGGATGGCTATTGTCACGTAAATTAGCCAAGGTAAACAATGTTTGATGTGCCACTTATCGTTCCTGTGTGTGAACAAAAAGACAATGCAGGAAAAACATGATTAAATGAGAATTTCAACCCATCTGAAAACAAATAAGTAACAAAATATGTTATAGAGAATAGCTTATATTATAGGCTACAAGAACATAATTTCAAATAATTGAATTATTGACCATTGTCTACTAGTGAAGTTACATTCAAATGGCCAGAGGTTAAGGCCTAACCGCCTAACTTTATGATTAATCTTGGTATATAACTTGTAAATTTTATTATGACAAACTACCAATCAAATGTATTGAAATTATTATGCCTATTAGGCCTAGCCACTAATTTGGTGTCTGAAAACAGTGCATTTTTTGCACTTAGTCTATATGGCCAAGGCCATCATGAATTGTCGTGTGCATATTGAAGTGAGTAGGCCTACAGTTCCTTTTCACTCGAGCTTGACAAAGTACTATAGGCATATTTATAATTTAAATTTATATCCTCCCACCAAATGGGATACTCTCTCTCTCTCTCTCTCTCTCTCTCTCATATGCACCTATTAGTATATAATTAGTAGGCATAGATGCATAGGCTTATATAAACGCTATGCAAGTGTCATACGCATATTATGGTAAATTGAGTTCACAGATTGAGCCCCCCCCCCCACCCCAATAGGGGGGATAGACATAGTGCCAAAACAAAACCCACACAAGCATTTTGAAACGACCTGTACCGGTTGTTGTTGATGTTGTTGTTGTTAGCCTAACTCTTTAAAAAGATGGAGGCAACTCAAAAAATCATCTAAAACATAATTTATTATGTACCTCTGGCTCAACATGAACATACGTACTTTAATATTCAGCGGTAGGCTATTTTAGTTTTTAGTTCTAACGATGAGTAGGCCTAATTTTATATTAGGACTATTCACTAAGTATAAATTGACAAATTATTTTATGATTTTCCACAATAAATGCCATGTAATAGGCTATATACAGATACTCTCTGGGCTGCGTACCAACTATGACTGGCAGTCACTGCAGTGACTGAGATCCGTACCAACTTGACTCACAGTCAAGCTGCAGTCACTGATTTTTGCGTACCAGTTTACCTCGCAGTTACCCCTCCAGTCAGTCACTGCGTTGACTGGGCCGAAAAGATCCAGCTGTCGCAGTCAAGGGGGGCGTGGCTAACAATTCTACCGTGAATTATGAATTTATACTTTATAGACAATCTTATATGGTTTAAATACACACACATCACAACACCATATAATCTCAACTTAGAAGTCCCTTAAGTGTTAAATTATTAATGTAATGTTGTAAGATTAATTAGCAGATGGCAAAAAATGTTGCTTTTATGAATGACATTTTCTGCTGTTGTCTGCTTTCGCTGTGACCGTGACTGCAGCCCGTACCAGCTGCTGCGTTCACTGGGTTACCCCCACCACCAGTCACACTCACGGCCACAGACTACGTGTACCACGCGAGCCGAGCTTGAGCTCGTAAGCTCGAGCTGGACATTATGCAAACTGAATTTGCTTGATAAACACCTAAGCTCGAACCCAACTCAGCTCGGTAAAGAAGCCGAGCCAGCACGCTCCGTGCGATCTCAAATCGCGTGATAAACACATGCGGACCGAACTGTGTACATACGTACGTTTAGCAAGCGGTTAACCACGCCTTCTTTTTCAGCACGAACCAGACCTGTAGTATTTAGTACGATCTCAAAGTCCGTGGTAAACGAATACCGAGCTATTGAGCTCGAGCTTACGAGCACGAGCTGGGCTCGCGTCGCGTGGTAAACGTAGTCACAGTGAACGTAGTCAAAGTTGGTACGCAGCCCTGAACATGTTGTACCACACATGAAGTCACAAGTTCCAAAACAAATACGCAATTTAAATAAAAAATCTGGTTGTGGGTCTGTCCAGCGTTTCTCTTGTGACCGATTGCAGCAATTTTTCAGTTTATATTATTGTTTCAGCCTAGGATTTGAACTTATGAATTTTCTTTCTTATATACACATAATCTATCATTGTAGCTCTTTTCAAAAACACACAGATAATTTCCCCACCTATTGATAGGCAATTAAAATTTAATTATTCATTATCATTTCTCTTGTGACTAGGAAAAAGTAGATTAAGGAATGGATTTATGAACACACTTATTGTACCCAAAGAAAAAGGTGTTTTATTGTGTAGACTTGCCCATTATTATTGAAGACAATAACATATTAATATACATTTAACTTGTCACTGTCACAACTAAGGAAAAGAACATAATGCATGTTTTAGGACACAAGTCCGTTTCTCCTGTGACATTTCTCTTGTGACCTGCAATATTAAATGTAAGTTTTTAGGATTAAATTGATGTATCATGCATATTAGTAAAACAAAATGTAACTTAATTATAAAAATTGGCATGAATAGTTTTGATGTAGACCAATGATGTAGGTAATATGAAACTAGAAGTGGACAAAAGTACCTAGCAGGTTAAAGACCCGAGGCAATGCGATCAGTATAGACTAATAAATATATTAAGCACACGTTGGAATTCTTTAGCACTTAGTGAATATATGGCTCCACGACCAGAATATGTGGAGAGGTTGGGCACTTCTTCCAAGCTTGTCAATACCGTATCACAGGCGATAGTGTCAAAGTCATCCTTGACTGGCCATATAAAACGATTAGGTCCAAAAACCTTCATGAATTTGACCCGTATTTGATCTCCGGCAATAACTTCCTCCACAATCCCAGGTAACCATTGCTCGTCATAGACGACTGTTACCCAATCCCCAACAGCTCTGTTTTGGGGATGTGGTGACAAAGCAATGCATGTAGTGCCATTGTCAATGAGGGTTGCAACTGTGTCTGTGCCAGGACAATCGACATCCACCTCCATATCGGATGTGTCAAGATCGGTTGTAGGAGGTCGAAGAATGGCGTTCACTGCCGTGGCCTGTTGTGGATAGGTTTTCCAGCTGATGGAATATGGTTCTCCAGCAACAATGTGGTGTAATTTTTGAGTGCCTTTAATGGCTACTATGCCCTTCCAATCTGCATCGAGTTTTTTTTCAGCCAGACTGATGTCTTGTGAAGGTACATACATCACATGCACCTTCACACCAAAGCATGCGTTAACAAATGCCTCAGCGTTCCGAACTACTTCTTTCTTGGACCTCACAACATTCCACACATGCCGTTTCACTACGGCTCCTATACCGTCAACGGCCCCTTTGCCGTGTGACGTTGCAAAAAATGTCCATGTAAATTCACTCAATCCTAAATCCCGTTTCACAAGAGTAATATTTGAAAAATTAAACCGGGATTTGAACTGAGCTGCACAGCCGTCTGAAAATACATGAAGAGTTTTTGTGTCCGGGAAGTTTTGAATGTGATCCTCTATGATCTTCCTTATAAAAACGTCAACACAGTACCGGTCATGCGTAATGTTGTCCGCAACAACAGCATAGGATTTTAATGCGTTTTCACCGTGCCATACAACTCCAGTGAACACGGTCACTTGCGGGTTCCCCCAGTGTGCACTTTGCACCTCATCTTGATACTGGCAAGAAAAGTTCTCTGCGAAGTCCACTTGCAGCACTGCAATTTCTGGAGAGGCTTGTTTCCTTGTTACGTTGAAATGTTCTTGAGATTTGTTTTTAGTAAAAACATGGAGCATATATGCATTCAACTGGTTTTTCAGTTCAGTGACAGCATCACTGATGGTGTGCTCCACAGTTACAACTTCAATTCTTTTACCTACCATCACCCACTGACGATACTGAACTTGTTGGTCTTCATCATCAATGGGTGAATTGAAAAGATCCAAGATCTCAGGTTGGCAGACTTGACAAGAAGAGTTCATGCATTCATATAGTGATACGTCACATAGGTATGAAGCCAACATTTCGTCAGGCGACGGTTGAAAACATGGTATAACACTCTGAACAGCCTCATGAACGAACCGAAAGTTTTCATGGTGTTTGCATACACAAACGTTGTGTGGCATGTTTTGATATGGTCTGATGTTAGTCGGTCTAAGAGCAGCAAACGTACTTCTACCAACAGTATCGTCCGGATATTTATCAGCAAACAAAGCATAGGTTTCGTTGATGTTATGCAGAAGGTAACGCCTGGCTTTAATGGAAGTGTTGCTACTCCTAGTAACAGTTGCAGTTTTCCGACCCGGGTCAACCCTACTCACGTCATCTTCTTCGTAAAATTGCAATATTTTCATTTTCATGTCATCAGCAATGCGCTTGCGAATGATGGGACGAGGTGCTGGAAATAATTCAACTCCTTCCAGAAAACCGATTCGCTTGATTACCTCTTTTCGAGTACGAGGTGATTTTGGCAAACCTATACTAAATGCCTTCTTGACAGCCTTTCCCATCACTGACGGACTGATCTTCTTGGGTGTGCTTACCCCTGACTGCTGGCGCTTTTCAAGTGCAGCTGAACGACTCTTTTGCTTGCGTAAGCGAGCATCTTCTTTCTTCTTCAGCTTTGTTGCAGCACTATCTGTTTCTTTTTTCCTATCATAGTAAGCCTTGCTTGCCATTTTCTTACGTTCTTTAAAACTATCTTTCATTTTGTGTTTTTCCCTCCATGTTTTAAGCCTTTCCGCATTAGTTTTTGCCATCAGATCACCAAATTACACCACCCTGTATAAAAATAAAAATAAAATTAGCTAGGTCCAGTGGACCAATATGTTAGGCAAAAAGGGGGTAAATATTTATCCCACACATACAGAATAAGTTCTACTAATTCAAATATATAGGCATTCTTTCATATATAGTGTACTATATTTATATGTAACCAACTGAGCTACAAGTTAAAAGAAAGAATGCCAAAAAGCATGCCATCTTGTTAGGTTATGTTCATAATTTTACACTTTTTTTACAATTATTTTCACCAAAAACTAATATTCTTAATTATTGTCATTTATTAATGTACCTGTCATACTTACAATAGTATTGTTCTTTCTTAATTCTGCAAGCACAGTAGCACCACAGTCCAACTACTTCATCAAATTAGTTCAATTGTGATCACATTCAACATGTGGAACACTGTTTCTCCTGTGACATTTCTCCAAATATTTCTCTTGTGACCAACTTTTAAATAAGTATCCAGGAGGCCTTGGGCCTCTAAAGAACCTGACAGTTAGCACCATCTACCTTCAGTACTTCATACTTGGGGCACACCAAGTTTTCAGTCGGTAAATGCAGTAGTTTAGAAGATAAAGGAAGTTTTCTACTTTTCTGTTTCTCTTGTGACAATGACCACTATCCCTCGGTGAATATTTGTTTGTTTTTTAATACTGAGTACTAAATATGCATATAAAATAGGTGGATTTAATCACTAAGGGTACATGCAATGTAAATAAAATTTATTTGCAGGAGGTTTGACCATGAAATAGAAAAAATAATGCATGAAATGTACCAAGTTTTTGGCAAGTCGAATCTGAAATTTTCCCACTCAGCCATCTAAAGTGGGTTTTTTAATCCAATTGATCACAAATTTTGTATTTTACTTACAAAAATAGTATTTGTGAGACTTTCATCTTTAATTTGATACCAAATTTATTTAAATTGGTGAAGTTTAGTATTTTTGACATTTTGGACACTTTCTCCTGGACAGACCCATGTATGAATGTAGTACTAGTAACTGTTGTAGTTACTTCCAAATAGGCCTATAACTATTTGACACTGCTTGGATATAGGCTAGGATCTTTAAAACTAGGCCTATAACCACTTTGTACTATAGTTATAGGGCCTAGTTAATTTATTATTGCCATGTAAAATCGTAGACGCCAATTTAGGTGCAAGGCGGGATATGCCGCTCTCCACTGAGGCAGAATAAGTGGGGTCCGGCGGGTAGACACCCCTCATATTATCCACCTGCGCGCTACAGGTTTGCCACGTTTCTACATTCAGTGCAGTATCGGTCATCTCGATCGGCTCCCGGCGTATGGTCAGTCATCGTTGTATAGATTTTGCAACGCAGGAAAGGTCTGTGGTACTCTATTGAAGTTTACGGTTGATTAGTTTTCTGAGGAGTTAACGCGCGTGTAAGTGCTGCTCTTTGGTAAAATTAGTATCCTTTGAAGATTAGATCTTGCCCTCAAAATGAAGTCTCCGTCTTTAACAATGAAATGTACTGGTTTCTTTAATGCACATTCACAGTCTGTTGTAACTCGTAAGGTTTAATAAGTACGGTTTATGGCGCAAGGTGTAAGAAATGTAACTTGTTCACAATAAAATAAATTATGTACTTGTAGGGCCTACATGGCATCAGTGCAGTGGGATCATTCATGGTAAGAATGGAAGAAATTTGTTGTGGGATAATTCTCGACAACTTATGCCTTACGTCTCCCCTGTTTTGACTTTTGACCAGATGCACTGAAACATACACATAGGCCCTACCAATATTAAATAAATAAAATAAATGAATTCATATTTAGAGTCTAGGCTACCCACTCAGTAACTAGACTGATTTTCAGTGGGGGATTTGAACATTAGGGCCTAAACAATACGCCTTACTCCTTAAGACTGATTGAACCCTAAATGGTCCTTTAGGCCTAGGCCTACTTAAATTGTTGATTTTAAGTATTATGTCGGGCCTAGTTTAGTTTTTAATTACGAGTCTCTTTTGTCTCAAAAGGATAAGTCTCATCATCTCTCTCAGTCTCATCATCAAATCTCATCATCAAATCAATTTCGCAAACTTGATTGGGGGGTATAGGCCTACGTGCTAAATTTCTCATGTTATGTGGTAGGCCTACATATTTGTCTTCTGTTGACAGTTCAATTGTTAACATACATCTTGGAAAATGTTCGTTGTGACGTTGCGTGATTATATGCAAACAATACATTGCAGCATTGCATTGCTGGCAATAGGCCTACCGCCTACATTGTGCCTGTAAAGCGCCTACAAGGGATGGCAGCTGACTTTGTTCTGTACTATTAAGATAACGTTTATTTAGATTAATTTATTAAATAGCGCTTTATATTATATTACATTCAAGATGGTACTGTTAGCTGTGGCTGTGACCATACACATTACACATGACCACAGAAGAAAAAAACGATTGGTTGGAACGGCAGGGCCTAGGCCTAGGGTAGGCCTAGTGCCCTGCCTAGGTGAGTCACCTCAGGCTGTGTGGCAGGTTTCAGAAAGGCCTAGGCTATGACCCCAGGTGTTAAGACCTGGGCCTAGGGATGCCTAGGCCTAGGCCTATTAAGGTGAGAAGGGCCTTTCCCAAGCATGCCTAGAAGCTATATTCTGGTCCAGCATGGTCATTAGACTAACGTTTCACAAGGTCTATAGCCAAGACTAGGCCTAGGCCTCGGCCCAGGCCTGATTCTATTTGGAGGACCAAAACATTACCAAGTAGGCCTAGGGCATAGGCCTAGAGACTGTAAACCCATCCCAGGCCCTAAGCCTTTGTTTGTATAGGCCTAGGGCCTAGGTCTAGGCCTAGCTCCTAGGCCTAGGATCAATCTCCACCACTTCAGCTTCTAGGGCCTAGGCTAGCCTAGGCCTAGGCCAAGGCCTTAGGCTAGGTCTATGTACAGAATCTGGAAAAACTTACCTTAAAATATCCACCTTGATACAGTGTATCTGGTGGTCCAAATATTGCCACTTCCCACTCAAACAGATTGTCATCGTTCACAAGTTTCACACGAAATCCTTCCACGGGTTCTTCCTGTAAACTTTTATATTCCATTGCAAGAGCTCTCAATGCACTGCTTGTTGGCTGATGAGCCATTGTATATTATTGATGTTGCTAGCCTACGATTGTAGTGAATTTTAGGCACAACACAGTATACAATAATTATTCAGGCCTGTCCAGGCCCTAGGCTAGACTAAGCTACAATACAAAATCCGATCCGAAAAGAACAAGAACAAAGACGAATGACTTATGTCTAACACCTGCCTACAATGAACTAACATAGGCCCAGGCCAGGCTTAGTATAGCTGAATTCTGAAACTTCTCCGCAGTACCAAGAACGTCGCAGCGAGTATTTCGCTAAACTGAATTTGACATCAGATGTAGGACAGAAAAAAAACACCTTCAATTCGACCTACCTTACACCATTAAAATATGCATACCCCTACCGTGCCACCTTCGACAGCGCCACTGTCGAAGTTTCGCAGTATTACAAGAAGTTGTAAGACCGACATTTCGTCAGATTGACGATGAAATGCGCTCTGTTATTAGATAACGGAACTAGTACCATAGAACGTGTAGCGCTAAAGTTTGAATTATATTATAAGCAGTTCAACAACGTACGTGTCACATACATTTTTATAATAATACGTAAGCGAAGTACTACTTATAATATCTATGTACAGGCTTAGGCTAAAATTTGCAAACCCGAAATGTATAATACGTTCATATTATTTTTGTTATTCCGCTTTCGTTTCACCTTTCACAAAATTCAGAGAAAATTCCGTTTTAGCCACAGGCCAGTATTAATAGTTTTGTCTAGATGTCATGCTTAAATTCCACCTCATTGAGCTATTTGTCAGAGCACTCCATGTCCACTACAAAACTATGGACACATTCACGTCACCAAGATACCGACAAAAGAGAAACTGTGGAAATGTTCTAACCATGGTAAAAACTCTGCCTTTAATATTAAACCGTGGCTGTTAGTCAGTTGGGCGAGTCAAATAATTATATTTTCTATTAGGTTTTGCTGCATTAAATGAATCATTCTATTATAATTATATTAGTCTAGACACATTATTACTGCACAATTAGGTATTATTATTGCTAATTCCGGTTATAAGAAACTATAAAATGCATAATAGGCGTTGACATTCTTGTAATTTTGAGTTGGGGAAGAAAATAGTGCTTTCACATTCGTACTGTTGTGCATTTGTACTTGACATGTTTATTGCGCAGTTTTTTTTTCGACAGCCAAATCTGAAACCAAATCTGAAGCCAAGTCTGCAGCCAAATCTGAAAGCATATTGAGGAGGAATTAAATAAAAATGAAAATAATCATATACATTTACAATAAAATACTTGCATCCTTATTACAAAATATTCGTCTTGATTAGCCAAGTTGCAAAAATATAAGACGTTAAGCCCAAATATCATCTTATTACAAAATAATTATTGCTTGCCATTATTTTCTGGTGTTTATATGTGACTAGCAAACCCGGCATGCGTTGCAATGCCACTGAAAGAAATAAAGATTTTATGTTTTAATTCTGTTTATTGAAGTGCTTTTTGACACACAATGTATTTTTCCGTCTGGTGGTACACAAAGGGGGGGGGGGGCGGTTGTACTCATTCAGAAACCTTCTCGGGCGTGCGCACAATAACTCACCAAAGTTCTATTGCAATCAGATCCAGCAATCAGAATAATAGAACGCATTATTGCATGTTGGTGGCTCTGTGGGGATGGGGTGGTGAGGGGGGTTGGGAGAGGGGGTTGAAATCATTCAGAAACATTAGCGGGCATGCATACACTAACTCACCAACATTTTATCGCAGTCGGATGAATAGTTTAGGAAAGCATTATTGCATGTTTGTGTCTCAGTGGGGGGGGGTTACCATTCAGAAACTTTAACCTTTAGCGGGCGTGCATACACTAACTCACCAAAATTAATTTTGATCGCAGTCGGATGAATGGTTTAGGAAAGCATTATTGCATGTTGGTGTCTCAGTGGGGGTGGGCGGGTTAGGGGGTGTTAGGGGGGGGGGGTGTTATCACCCAGAAACCAACGCGAGCAAGTTTCATCGCAATGGGATGAATGGTGTAGTAATGTTTAAAGGACATACACAAACAAAATACACACACACACACACACACACACACGCACACACACACACACACACACACACACACACACACACACACACACACACACACACACACACACACACACACACACACACACACACACACACACACACACACACACACACACACACACACACACACACACACACACACACACACACACACACACACACACACACACACACACACACACACACACACACATACATACATTCGTTTTTATATAGAAGAAGATAGATAGATATAGGTAGATAGATTTATAGATAGATAACAGAGGATAATAATAAATTTTCGTAGGAAACCTACCCAGGGACAAACATTTCCCACTTCTTGTGGTATATGGAATAGTTGGTAAGAACTAAGAAGTGTTCGAGGACTGATCATATTAGAAATATTTAGTAAGCTTCTTTCTTGTTTTAGGCTTCCAATTGGTGTTGGTTGGAGGTGTTTGTCTCACGTGGACCCGCTTGTACCAAAGCACTTTGATTCTAACTGCTTTGAACAGCGGCTGTAGTGCGATATTATGCTTGATGGACCCGGCGCCTCCACCAATGTTTTATCCTCACTAATGAACCAAAACACTTTGATTCTTACTGCTTTGACTAGCGGCTGTAGCGCGACATTATACACACGCTTGATAGACACGGCGCCTCCACCATTGTTTTATCTCCACTCATGAATCAAAGCACTTTGATTCTAACTGCTTTGACCAGCGGCTGTAGCGGGACATTATACACACGCTTGATAGACCCGGCGCCTCCACCAATGTTTTATCTCCACTCATGAACCAAAGCACTTTGATTCTAACTGCTTTGACCAGCGGCTGTAGCGGGACATTATACACACGCTTGATAGACCCGGCGCCTCCACCATTGTTTTATCTCCACTCATGAATCAAAGCACTTTGATTCTAACTGCTTTGACCAGCGGCTGTAGCGGGACATTATACACACGCTTGATAGACCCGGCGCCTCCACCAATGTTTTATCTCCACTCATGAACCAAAGCACTTTGATTCTAACTGCTTTGACGCGACATTATACACACGCTTGATAGACCTGGCGCCTCCACCAATGTTTTATCTCCACTCATGAACCAAAGCACTTTGATTCTAACTGCTTTGACGCGACATTATACACACGCTTGATAGACCCGGCGGCTACACCAATGTTTTATCTCCACTAATGAACCAAAGCACTTTGATTCTAACTGCTTTGACCAGCGGCTGTAGCGCGACATTATACACACGCTTGATGGACCCGGCGCCTACACCAATGTTTTATCCTCACTAATGAACCAAAACACTTTGATTCTAACTGCTTTGACCAGCGGCTGTAGCGCGACATTATACACACGCTTGATAGACCCGGCGCCTCCACCAATGTTTTATCTCCACTC
This sequence comes from Isoperla grammatica, assembly GCA_945910005.1. Classification (NCBI taxonomy): domain Eukaryota; kingdom Metazoa; phylum Arthropoda; class Insecta; order Plecoptera; family Perlodidae; genus Isoperla; species Isoperla grammatica. The sequence goes on from OX246738.1 coordinate 61,314,536, forward strand.
ATGAACCAAAGCACTTTGATTCTAACTGCTTTGACGCGACATTATACACACGCTTGATAGACCCGGCGGCTACACCAATGTTTTATCTCCACTAATGAACCAAAGCACTTTGATTCTAACTGCTTTGACCAGCGGCTGTAGCGCGACATTATACACACGCTTGATAGACCCGGCGGCTACACCAATGTTTTATCTCCACTAATGAACCAAAGCACTTTGATTCTAACTGCTTTGACCAGCGGCTGTAGCGCGACATTATACACACGCTTGATAGACCCGGCGCCTACACCAATGTTTTATCCTCACTAATGAACCAAAACACTTTGATTCTAACTGCTTTGACCAGCGGCTGTAGCGCTATATTATACACATGCTTGATAGACCCGGCGCCTCCACCAATGTTTTATCTCCACTCATGAACCAAAGCTCTTTGATTCTAACTGCTTTGACCAGCGGCTGTAGCGCGACATTATACACACGCTTGATAGACCCGGCGCCTCCACCAATGTTTTATCTCCACTCATGAACCAAAGCACTTTGATTCTAACTGCTTTGACCAGCGGCTGTAGCGCGACATTATACACACGCTTGATAGACACGGCGCCTCCACCATTGTTTTATCTCCACTAATGAACCAAAGCACTTTGATTCTAACTGCTTTGACCAGCGGCTGTAGCGCGACATTATACACACGCTTGATAGACCTGGCGCCTACACCAATGTTTTATCTCCACTCATGAACCAAAGCTCTTTGATTCTTACTGCTTTGACCAGCGGCTGTAGCGCGACATTATACACACGCTTGATAGACCTGGCGCCTCCACCAATGTTTTATCTCCACTCATGAACCAAAGCACTTTGATTCTTACTGCTTTGACCAGGCGGCTGTAGCGCGATATTATACACACGCTTGATAGACCCGGCGCCTACACCAATGTTTTATCTCCACTCATGAACCAAAGCACTTTGATTCTAACTGCTTTGACCAGCGGCTGTAGCGCGATATTATACACACGCTTGATGGACCCGGCGCCTACACCAATGTTTTATCTCCACTCATGAACCAAAGCACTTTGATTCTAACTGCTTTGACGCGACATTATACACACGCTTGATAGACCCGGCGCCTACACCAATGTTTTATCTCCACTTATGAACCAAAGCACTTTGATTCTAACTGCTTTGACCAGGCGGCTGTAGCGCGATATTATACACACGCTTGATAGACCCGGCGCCTACACCAATGTTTTATCTCCACTCATGAACCAAAGCACTTTGATTCTAACTGCTTTGACCAGCGGCTGTAGCGCGATATTATACACACGCTTGATGGACCCGGCGCCTACACCAATGTTTTATCTCCACTCATGAACCAAAGCACTTTGATTCTAACTGCTTTGACGCGACATTATACACACGCTTGATAGACCCGGCGGCTACACCAATGTTTTATCTCCACTAATGAACCAAAGCACTTTGATTCTAACTGCTTTGACCAGCGGCTGTAGCGCGATATTATACACACGCTTGATGGACCCGGCGCCTACACCAATGTTTTATCTCCACTCATGAACCAAAGCACTTTGATTCTAACTGCTTTGACGCGACATTATACACACGCTTGATAGACCCGGCGCCTACACCAATGTTTTATCTCCACTTATGAACCAAAGCACTTTGATTCTAACTGCTTTGACCAGCGGCTGTAGCGCGATATTATACACACGCTTGATAGACCCGGCGCCTACACCAATGTTTTATCTCCACTCATGAACCAAAGCACTTTGATTCTAACTGCTTTGACCAGCGGCTGTAGCGCGACATTATACACACGCTTGATAGACCCGGCGCCTACACCAATGTTTTATCTCCACTCATGAACCAAAGCACTTTGATTCTAACTGCTTTGACCAGCGGCTGTAGCGCGATATTATACACACGCTTGATAGACCCGGCGCCTACACCAATGTTTTATCTCCACTCATGAACCAAAGCACTTTGATTCTAACTGCTTTGACGCGACATTATACACACGCTTGATAGACCCGGCGGCTACACCAATGTTTTATCTCCACTAATGAACCAAAGCACTTTGATTCTAACTGCTTTGACCAGCGGCTGTAGCGCGATATTATACACACGCTTGATAGACCCGGCGCCTCCACCAATGTTTTGTCTCCACTAATGAACCAAAGCACTTTGATTCTAACTGCTTTGACCAGCGGCTGTTGCGCGACATTAAACACACGCTTGATAGACACGGCGCCTCCACCATTGTTGTATCTCCACTAATGAACCAAAGCACTTTGATTCTAACTGCTTTGACCAGCGGCTGTTGCGCGACATTATACACACGCTTGATAGACACGGCGCCTCCACCATTGTTTTATCTCCACTCATGAACCAAAGCACTTTGATTCTAACTGCTTTGACCAGCGGCTGTAGCGCGACATTATACACACGCTTGATAGACCCGGCGCCTCCACCAATGTTTTATCTCCACTCATGAACCAAAGCACTTTGATTCTTACTGCTTTGACCAGCGGCTGGCTGTAGCGCGACATTATACACACGCTTGATAGACCCGGCGCCTCCACCAATGTTGTATCTCCACTCATGAACCAAAGCACTTTGATTCTAACTGCTTTGACCAGCGGCTGTAGCGCGACATTATACACACGCTTGATAGACCCGGCGCCTCCACCAATGTTGTATCTCCACTAATGAACCAAAGCACTTTGATTCTAACTGCTTTGACCAGCGGCTGTAGCGCGACATATACACACGCTTGATAGACACGGCGCCTCCACCATTGTTGTATCTCCACTCATGAACCAAAGCACTTTGATTCTAACTGCTTCGACCAGCGGCTGTAGCGCGACATTATACACACGCTTGATAGACCCGGCGCCTCCACCATTGTTGTATCTCCACTCATGAACCAAAGCACTTTGATTCTAACTGCTTTGACCAGCGGCTGTAGCGCGATATTATACACACGCTTGATAGACACGGCGCCTCCACCATTGTTGTATCTCCACTCATGAACCAAAGCACTTTGATTCTAACTGCTTTGACCAGCGGCTGTAGCGCGACATTATACACACGCTTGATAGACCCGGCGCCTCCACCATTGTTGTATCTCCACTCATGAACCAAAGCACTTTGATTCTAACTGCTTTGACCAGCGGCTGTAGCGCGATATTATACACACGCTTGATAGACACGGCGCCTCCACCAATGTTGTATCTCCACTCATGAACCAAAGCACTTTGATTCTTACTGCTTTGACCAGCGGCTGTGGCGCGATATTATAGATAGGCCTACGCTTGATAGACACGGCGCCTCCACCAATGTTTTATCTCCACTCATGAACCAAAGCACTTTGATTCTTACTGCTTTGAACAGCGGCTGTGGCGCGACATTATAATCACGCTTGATAGACACGGCGCCTCCACCAATGTTTTATCTCCACTCATGAACCAAAGTACTTTGATTCTAACTGCTTTGACGCGACATTATACACACGCTTGATAGACCCGGCGCCTCCACCATTGTTTTATCTCCACTCATGAACCAAAGCACTTTGATTCTAACTGCTTTGACCAGCGGCTGTAGCGCGATATTATAGATAGGCCTACGCTTGATAGACCCGGAGCCTTCTTTTTCTCAAACAAAAACATCACATAATATAAGTGCATCAAAATATTCCATGCATTTGCTATATTCTTTCAACCAAGTTAACAGTATCATACTTTTAAAACAAATATTTGTCTCAAAAGGTTTATTTTGATCGAGATTTTAATTCACACTTTTGAAAATGTCACGAATTGTTTACGCCCGGCGGCGTTACGCCGACGTTAGCGTCCGGCGACGTTTACGCCCACGCCGATTGTAAAAGGTTTTAAATAAAGTGAATTAATTCCAAATGTCATGTCAGTGCTAAAGACAAACATACAAAAACCTCCCTACTTGGAATGGAACCCCGGCTTTCTGATATATGGGCTGTTGTGCTAAGAGCAACAGCTTTAAACTCAGGCCAAGATTTACACGCAGCCTTGTGTATAGAGAGAACATGGAAGAATGCAGGCCCGACTTTCCACTCAACAACGCCGTATTTGGATATCGCTTTTTGAATAATCCTTGAGTTGAGAATGCGAGGGACGAATGCATTTGAATGAAAAAATCCCATCTTTGAACTGTATGATAATAAAAGTTCTCCTTAAAGTATTGCATAATCGAGTGTCAAGTGTCAATATTACTATATTATGTCCGTGGCCAACAACCAAGAAGGTGTATGATTTTAATGTTCTATCCACGCACAATTCAGTAGGTACTATTAATAATAAAAATGCACAACAGCTGTCGTTTGTCGTATGGTTCTTCCAACTATGTACGCAAGCTTCAACTGCATTCAATCTATTAATTGTTATTTCTCAATTTATTTTTAAGAAATCTCATACGCATTAATATCCTAGTTTGGGGTCAATAAGGTTACGGTTCAGGAACACTACTGTTTTTTTGTTTTTTTTTTTTGCTTGGGTTTAATTCGCTGGATTTGAATGCAGGCTGCAGCAAGTATACAACCATATTTCTTTAGCAGATCGCGATTATCCTCCTCAAGTAATATCCTAACAAACATTCCCTTCCTGCCATCCTCAGCAATGTATCATATGTGTATAAATGATCTCGTTCTATACGTACAATTTTCGTGTCGCTCTTTCAGAATCATGCCAACATGCATATTAAGTTCAAGTCTAAACAATTTTGTCTTCCTCCCCTCAAGTTCTTCCATAAACTACTATTTAGCCAGCTTGTAGATTCTTATTTTCTTGTTTCAAAAACGTTTTGGTTAAACAAACGACTTCATAATATGAAGCTCTATCCATGTCATATTACTCACCATATCAATGCGGTTCCTTTCATACTCACTTGTCACATAATGTACTGTGTGTAAAATACTTCTCTCACCCCCGTCACTAACATAGACACTGCATGGCACCCATCATCCGTGCAATCAGTATCACGCTTAACTTCTGTCAGTTACCAACTCAGCGAGAGTTACTATCACAAACTACTCAAATACACAAACTAATTCACATAAGATAACTCATTCAGTTCTTCTGCTTGCTCTCACACGCACTAAGTATACTTTCGTCTACTCCTTGGGCACGTTCAGATTAGCCTTTGACACTTGACGCCATTCTATTCTAAAAAATTAAAACGTCATCGTCAGCTGAAGAACAATATTATTTTGATGTGGTATTATTTCAATGTCATTATTAGTTGTATGTTTGATTGTTGAATGTATAGTTCTATTTATGGTTCTCTGTATATCAGTTTTATAACTGAATATGATATACACATACATTAAATAAATAAACAAATAAATACAAAATTATTTGTCAGTTCCCCTATGTGTTGTCTGCAGTGATGATCTCAGGCATCTCCCGGGGGGGCGGAGCCCCCCCCCCCCCCCCGGCAGTTGTAAATGCCCACCCTAGCAGATTGAAAAAATCACATGAAGTTATGTGAATTTGCAAAAAAAAAAAATGCAAAATACAAAAAAATGAGGTATATTTTTCCACCTCATATAGGACTAGGAAATAAATCGATTTCCACGAAAAACTCATCTTCATAAATGTTGCAACATTTTATTTTCTATTTAAACGATGTTAGGTAAAGGTAAGAATGGCAAATAGGAATCACCTCATATTCGAAAACTGAAAGGATGGCATCAACAGAGACCGTAACCCCCTGCACCCCTGCCTTTTGTTACAGCGTCAAAAACAAAAAGCCATAAAATGAGTTACTAATTTAGCAACACCCCAGATTTTTATCAGCCCCCCCTAGGAAAAATGTCTGAAATCATCACTGGTTGTCTGGTCTCCTTGCTTGAGCAACGCAGACGCTGTTCATTCATCTGCTTGTCAGATACCGTTAATAATCGATTAGTGGTGATGCCACAACAAAGAGCTTCGATGAGCAATGAAAACATTATTTGCCGTGACAAATAACATGTTAAATTAATTATGACAGAATTGAGTCAGAACTGTTAACGCCGATGTAAAAAAAACAAAACAAAATACAAACAATAGTTAAAATGATAACAGTGGCCAGAGCGTGTTGTTACCACTAAGTTGAGCTCAATGGATACAACAAAGGTGAAACCGTAGAAAGATTAGAGGACGTCTGTTTCACGCTTGTAAATCTAGTCGCTAAGCTGTGGTGTCCATTTTGACATAACGTGTTCATAACGTGGTGTCCATTGATACCTATAATAACAAGTGCTATGTTTACGGTTGTCTCTTGGTGACGAAATAGCCAAACTATCAGTGTCGTTCTATAACTACTACTATTTTATCCAGGTGCGATAAAGAGACGAAAATTTTCCATTTTTTGTCATGAGGAAGACCTTCAAATTGTTCTTATAAAAAAACGAAAAAAAACGGAAACTTTGTGGAAAATTGATTTCTTTGGAAAGATTAAAAAAGTTCTGGTTTATTATTTTATCAGTTGGCACACGAGCTGTTTTGTTTGGAAAAATCCACCGATTAACAATCGGGGTTGGTTTTGTTTATTTCTGCATTTCACAACAAATCCATCTACGAGAATGTTTCTACAATAAATATCCATGTTGACAAATTGATCGCTTTTAAAGTGCATGGTTCCACACTCCACAGCAACATTGTGGATCCGAATGCGAAGTAATACATAAGTGTATCAGAGCTAATCAGCGCGTGGCTTTTTCAAATACTGACAGTTGATTGGCCAATGCCTCATTCATCTATGACGTCACCGTCAGCATCCTCCAGGTTGATGTGGAATGAGTATAGGAGCATCTTGAAGTACTTAGAGGACGAACGATGTTGCAAGGACAAACATCTCCGACTCGAATTACAATGTGATGCAATTGAAGTAAAGTATCTGTCAAGTAACTGACAAGATTTTTAAAGAAATGTTGTTTTGTTCCTTCTTCGGTCCTTCATAAATATTTACTAATATTAGTTTCTAGCATACAAGTAGTTGTAGTTTATATTTTATTTTATTTTACAAAAATAGTGTGCCATTAAAAAGCTATGCACCTGATTAAACAGTACAAATAAATTCGTCAAGCTTTGGAAGTTAGTCTAAAATATACATTTCAAATGTTTCCTTTAACTTTGCGAATTATTCTGTTAAACACAAAACAATGTCAAAAACAATCTATTGTAATTAAAGTATGTGTCATTAATTTCAGACCGACATTAGATAATATCAGATATCCAAGAGAAACGTTCGTATATCTAACAATATGACCTTACAAAAGTGACCCAAATGTCACCCTGATAAACTAATCAATGTTTTGACATAGCCGTCAAGACAAATTCCAAATAACGAATGTGATGAACGTACGGTTGTGTTAAAAAAAACTCAACATAATCATATACTGTTAAAATAAGATAGGTTATTTTTGCAAGTTTGGAACTTGATTTGTAAAGATAAAAGGTGCCCCCCCCCCCTCCCCCCACACACACACAAATTCTGATTGCAACAACAACAAAACAAAATCGTACAGATGATTAACAGTTGACACGCCCGTTATTGTTATAGAATTATTATTCGCGCTCCGTAAGCTAAATATAGAAGTTAGGGGACGTTTTTCGGCTCTGGCGGTAAGTGTAACCCCCCCCACCCTTCCCCCGCCATCTACCTCCTCAGTACGCCACTGCGTGTATGCCATTGTAAACTACAAATGTGTGGCCGAGATAAGAGTTCGTATTTGGTATTAGTAAGAACTAAGAACATGCAAAGGACGAATGAATGAATATTTCTTGGTAGTTTGTCCGGGAAAATCGATCTCAAAAATGTAAATACCGTGATTTCTTGAAAAACTGTAACCGTAGGTTATTTCCAATAATTGTCCGAGCGAGCGAGCGAAGGAATGGTTGGTCAGCTGTGAGGTTGCGCGCGAGGGTTGGGCATGCGTGACGAGGAGTAGCCAGTGTCCGTGACACAGTTTGCCCCCCTCGTCGCGCAGCAGTGGACAACGTGGGCCGCTCAGAGCAGGAACAACCATGCCGTCCAACGTCGCGTCCGCACGGTTGAGGTTGGACACCGTGAGTACTTCTAGGGAGATATTCACATCGCACTTGCACTATTGTTGCTACCGGCACTTAGCACAATCACTGACAAGTGAAAGACGAAAAACAAAATGGAAAGAACAGTTGTACCCCTCCTCTAAGTATGTGTATCTGATGCACCAGGACATACCTGCAATGGATTTGTTTAGGGTACCGGCAGTCTCATTGCAAAAACCGCGCCAAATTTACGTTTTTAGTTACATTTTGACAAAAGTGGGGAATGTAGTTTTGTTTGATTGTAATATTTAACTTGGGAAATACATTCCCTACATTTTGTCACTTTTTCAATATTGTGTAGTGTTCTCAAAATATAACTTAAAAACATAAATTTGATATGGTTTTTACAGTGAGACTATTCTACTTTTATCTTGAGAAGGAGCTATTTATCTAAAAGACTATAAAACGTGTTGGGGAAATGGATTGTCCAACAATCTTCCGGTGTAGAGGTATAGGCTCTCGAGCGTGAATGACCGTAGATCCCCCCCCCCCCCCCCCCCCTCAGTGTAAAGTGAGCACAGTGGTTCAGTGGCATAATCATCGCCCCCGTGGGTCGCCCAGTCAAGCGTTACCAAATGCAGTCAACACTTTACATAATACATTCAAGTAGGCGATAATTTCTTAATTTCTATAATCATAGTAATTTATTACAACCATACATCTAGGCTTTTGTTTCTGGTTCAGTCTATTGTGGGCTGTTCACGTCTCAATCTTGTGAACTATAATAACTTATAATTTCTTATTGGTACCTTTGATAGTTGATACAGTATACTTAATAAATGCACTGACCAGTCGATATTGACTGTGTGACTTGTGATTTGTTTAATATTATCATGTTGAACATTATTATTTAACATTGTCTAAAAGTTATGGATTGGTTTTATTTTCAATCATGGAGCATGTGGGATTTTAGAGCTATACCAAGTTCACAGGTAACATCTCGAAGTTGTTGAACATTTCCATAAATGTAGCTATATTTCAGGGGCGCAACACGTTTGGGAGAAAACGTGCACACTATTTGTTTTATCATGATAATAGTTACCATTCCAAAAACTAGATTCGTTGAAAATAGTAGTTTCTTAATAAAAAATACGATTTTCCAAAACAGTTAGGAACACTTTCGTAAAAATATTTTAAAAGAGCGACAATGTGCTAGAAACCCCACAGCTGTCAATCGAAGGAATGTAGCTCTATAATTCGCGCCGAGATGGTGCACCTGCAAGTAGCAAGTTATTTTGTCCTGGGGGAGGCCTTTCATAGACCTATCTATTCTGTGTTGTTTAATCCGTACTAGCAATAAGACAATGTGTATGCGATAAACCTACACTACACACTACTCTTCACCTACACAGTGCAATCACAGCACAGTTGCCACTCCACTACCCGTATCAGTTAGCGAGGAAAACGCTCGAAACGACTGAAACTTGTAATTTTCATAGAACTATTTTCTATTTAAAAAAAAAAAAAAAACTTATGAAATTTTGGGTATAGGCACGATCATTACATACACAAAATGCGATACAAATTTAATTTCAAATATTCAATATGAACCGTGTGATCTCTATTTTTGATGTCGTTACGTAAATCTATCGATTTTTATCTCTGGGTATTCAACCTTCTTTTACCCGTGCTAAATATAGTTTGTTTGGTTAAGAAATGAAAGTATACCGACTATTGAAACACGAGATTGCTTTAATTTTAGGTAGACCCTTTGAACAACTCATTGGAAACCATTTTGAACCCAATTTTGAGAGTTGCTGTTGCCGCACGCTTGAGTAGAATTACCAGAATTTGAAAACGAAAATGCGCGGGATACGCCTTCATGGATGGGTGTTTTGTTTATTATTCTAATGGTAACAGAAGTGATCTGGGGCGCTGCGCACATTTGGGTTGTCCTATGATGACCATAGGCGTGCCCAGAGGTTGATCAATGGGGGGGCACAATAAATTCCCAATGAAAGTACTTCACGGCGGTACCAATGCGGGATGTGGGGGGGATGCCCCCCACAAAAAGCTCCGCAGGAGATTTTTTAAAGACATGCATTTTTAAACGTGTTTTTAAGCGTATTAGGAGGAGTACAGGTTGTCTGTTCAATGGGTTAATTTCACACAATTATTATTTGTGGATATCGGTGATATCATTGTTACAAAGTGAAGGAAGTGGTCAATCCCACAGCCAAAATCTGGGCGGTAAGGCAACAGTTGATGTTGAGGCCGGTCAGCTGATTCCAATGTCATTCCAATCTAGGACTTCAGATAAGATTAGAACCATTATGTTATACGACAGGCACTATCCTGGACCTATTCTTTCCCGGGTCAAACAGGCAAAGCAGTTGGAGCAACAGTGATAGTTTGTGGAATATATTTAATATTAGGAAGGAGCTATAGGTCCTCTTCTCGTCTTTTACGATCGGCAGGCGTATACGGTATACCCTGGGCCAAATTCTATTTAAACAAAAAAATCTCACCTATCCTAATGGGGGCGGGGGGCTGCCCCCCCTGCCCCCCCCCCCCTGCGCACGCCTATGATGATGACGTGGGGCCAACTGTTGTTCTGTTGTTTTGGCGAAGCTACTTTTATTAGAGCACCACTACGGACTACCCACCTCTTTTGAGCCAAGCCGGGCTACAGGTTGCAGATTCCCTTTTCATAGTAACGATTTGCTGAATACAGGTGCTACGTTACGTGGTCGTAAGTTAGTTGGTTCTTTCATAGGATCGGAACTACACATTGTGTTAAAAGAGAAAAAAAAATATTTGTATCGGATCAAAAATAAAAATACAAGATCATGACAATATATGAGATGAAAGATATCTAAGTGCGTACAGCAGTCAGCAAGTATATACGGAATAAAGCGTTCGTACATACAGTACAGTGTATTGACTTGCATATTTTTCACTTCAAGTTCGCGAAGAAATGGATTTTTTATTATTTTTTTATTTAAGTAAATACTAAAATGTATTGTGTAGCAATCGGCAAGGGTAAATTTTCCGATTCCGGGACAATACAGCTTTCCAAAAAAAGCTTTGGTGACACCACTAGGACACAATACTGAAAATAGGATCGTCGTTGATTTTTCGGGACGTCTGGCCCCCCCTTGATTTTTTCATCGTTTGTAACCACGTACATATTATAATATTTAAAATTAGAATTCGTGGTGTTGGGGCCTAAAGAATTAGGTAAATATTATGATTCGGTTCTCACGTAGGTCTAGCTTACTTGACATTTGTTGTGAGTGATGACTGATAAGGGTACTCAATTTCGATTTTCGAAAAAAAAATTGTTTCAGTGCCACACGGCATTTTTACTATACGATATAATATTGTTATTACTATTAGGCCTATTACTATAAATAATATAAAATTAACAAAACAAAATAATATAATAATTATAATATTAATTAAATAACAATATATATAAAATAACTAATAAAACAAAACATACAAGAATATTAACAAATATTACTGATTAACGTCAGGAGAGGATGTAGAGGCATGAGTGTGAGGAGACGCCAGGATAGGAGTACGAGTATGATGACTCATCGCGAGGCGGCTTCCCCTCGGTAAAGCTGATTGTCCATCAGTGACACAAAACACACACGGAAATACTTTTGTAATTATCGAGTCCCGTCCCACTCGCATCGTGTGACGCCGACCGAGCTAACCTGTCCCGTCCGTGAGGCCCGCCCACGTAACTACGCCTCACAATAGCTTCGGGGTCAAAAGACACTCCAAATAGAGATCAAGCCTTGTTGTCCGCGCGCACTGGGACCAAACTTGCGTTTCGGTTTCGGTCACTTTCATCCCAAATACGGTATTATGTTATTTGCACACGTAGGTGAGATGCACCGATGCAGTCTCGTCTCCTACACCGCTCCCGGCCCGCAAGCCAGCACGTGGGTCTGTAGCGCGCTGCTGATTGGCTGATAGGCGAACGCCAACTCTTACGTGGTGAGAGTCGAGCGATAGGCTAGCTTGTAGAAGGCCGACGTCGACCACTTCATAAGATGCCGGCCTGTAAGGAGGTCGACTTCGCGTTATCGTAGTCGAGTGTTTTTTAGAAGCGAGCTAAACATGACAGTGAATAAAAAAGGTGGCGCCGGTACCGGCGGCGGTGCCAAAGCGAAATCAAAATCTGTGTCCGTTCAAAGTAAGGAGGTGGCATCGACTAGTAGTACGAAGACGTCGGAAACTGTACAGAAACAGGCGTTCACGACAATTATCAAATCTTCGAGCAGTAGCAGCGTGTTAAGCAAATCGTCGTCGGCTAAGAAGTTGTCCACGTCCAGTGTTATTGTTAAGTCTGACGATGTTGCAGGAATACTCCTCGACGGTGGATCTTCCTCTGCAACCCTCGTTACCGGCAGCAGCAATGGCACACTCGCCGAGAGCGCCACTTACACTGGAGCAGAAATATTGGGCGCCGCCAGCACAGCGGTTATGGAATCTTCTTCCAGTTCTGTGACGCAAAGGAAATCCAGCAGTTCTGTTGCCAGTAAGAAGACGTCGATAGTGACAGAGTACATTGTCGAGGGTGACAACCAATACCAGCTTGTGGGATCGAAATCTTTCGTCGACGGTTCTACTGGTGTGATTGAAAGCGTCGCCAACGCAAGTGCTAGTGAGATATTGGACCACTCGGTAGTCGAGTCCGCAATGTCCGTGTCTACCAGTAACGTAGTGCAAGGTGCAATGTCGTCAACAAAAAACTACATTTCGAAAGGTTTTGTTGAAGGCACAGTTGATTATGGTAAGGGCACAGTTGATCATGGTAAGGGCACAGTTAATTATGGTAGGGGCACAGTTGATTATGGTAAGGGCACCACAATGGCGTCCTCCTCGGACGCTCCCAAGAGTGTGGAGCAAAACATGACTTCGAGCTCTTCTAAAACCGTGCGGAAATCTTCCAGCAGCCATACTAGTGTGCAGTCAAGCAGCGTGCAGGAACACGTCCAGCAGGCTGGATCGACCACCATCCTCGCCCACCACGCCGGCCAAGGTCAGGTCACCGGGACCACCACGACCACGTATCTGGACGGTGGTCAACACACGAGTATCACAGACACAAGTAACAATGTAAAGAATGCGACCAATCAGGCTCTCGAGACCAGCTCGTCGGTGACGTCATCATCATCGTCGGCGATCAACAATCAATCAACAGTCACGTCCAGTGTCGAGCAGGATAGCAAGAAATCGTCGAAAGTGTCGGTTTCGAAGACAAGTCAAAAGACCAAGGACACCCCGATCAAGGAGCAATGCGTCTGCGAGATTTGCACTTGCGGGTAAGTTGGATTGAACAATCATAATAACATTGCCTGCACGCTCCCGCTTCCTATATCGCACGCAATCACGTACAACACGATAGGGTATACATTCACAGAAACACTTTCTTTCAAGGTGAATATTGGACGTACATATTGGCTGACATACATAATGACATACATGCATGTCAGTGTGGTCGCCTAATGGGAGAACGCCTATTAGTTAACGTTGGTCACGTGATGACGTCTTGCTAAGAAGTAAGAACTAACCTACGCGACAACTTTTTGTTTCGTTCTATTCCATTGTCCCAAGACGAGGCACTATGCCGGTCGTGTAAACAATTATAACACGGTGTTTAAAGCAAGCAATGTGCTTTATGTATAGAATAGTCTTCCACCTTGTTAGTTTATTTCATCGACAATTGTTTCATATTTTAATAATTTGATTATGTGTACATGTTTACTTTTTCCTCGTAAACTTCTAATTCTTTTTATTGTTATGAATGCATATTTCCAGTCAGAGTTTTAGCGAGAAGCATCACTTTCACGCGAGTCATGATCAAGTTCCTAAAACTGATAAGCAACCACGTTGCGTAATGTACGTATAATGAAAATGAATGATCTCACCGGCACCCGAGTTACTCACACTTCCATGCAAGTAATTGTCGTGTGTATAATGAATGCAAGGCAACCAGGACAAGCGAGTAGTCCTAATGTGTGTTGTGTGGTTTCATTCCGTCATCGAGAGGTTTGTTGTCATGCGCACTAGAGCGTAACAGAGGAAGCAAGGTTATTGCATATCAAATAATAGAAAAACACCTGTATACAATTTCGTACGGTCCGATGCTTCAGTAAATCTGCAAAGCACTGCATGCAGTATATACCAGCTTACAACAGAATTACTCCTAATCGCTGTACAAGACAAGACAAGACGAGTTGCAACGTTTAGTACTGATTTGTACTGAGTTGCCACGACGTGTTCAATGTTCGTGAGGTTGTTAACTTGTAATAACGCGTTCCTCGTCATGCGGTGTAAGCATTTTAATCACCGTCTGTCGTTGAAGGTTTATTTGCAAGAACACGTGGACACACGTGAAATGAACACAGAGGTGGACTGTCACATATTATATAGCTTGCGTCGAATGGACGGATCGAACGTCTTATGGGGGCATAAATAAACTACTCTTTTTAAGTGGTGTGGAATATTTTCAGGGAGGGTGACAGCTATGGAAGAGATTTTTTTTTTGAAAATGTGCAATCTTTGACATAGCTCTTCTTTATGCGAGCTTACAGTAAAATTTTGAGGAAATAAACCGCAATCTGTTGCTACACAATTGATTTATCGATATCTGCATTCATTTATGTATTGTGCTCCTTGATACACCGGGATATGATGGATAGGATGAATGGCTGGATGGAGAGAAATTGCAGGAATCCCTCTCTTTATGTGAAGTATGTGACTTATGTGTGGGATTCGAACCCACGCCCTTTGGTTGGTGGTACAATGAGGCGTCGCGGGTGGTGTATCCAGAGAAGGACACGTCTTCCACATATAGTAACGAATTATGAACCGGTATAACAACCATACAACAGTCATCGTATTGTCATAACGAGCAAATGTACAAGATCATGTGAATAGTAAGTTATAGGGAAGAAAACCGACGTTCTAGAGCATTAGTGCACTGAAAATGTGTGTGCAGTCAGGAGGGGTAACGAAATGCAACAAAGAATGAAAAGAGAACGAAATCCGGAACAGGAACAATGGAAGTCTCCAAACAATTCATGTAAATCGATCTATCCTGGCGAATAATCTCCGATTTAAACGCACGCGTAATTGTACCTATCGATCTTTTGTTGTCAAGAGTATCAAATGGTTATTGATCACGAATGATCGTGAACAATAATTACCGAGAACCGAGATTCAGTTCTCTGTTGAAAATAACCAGCCCATTATAGGCTGCTATATTACATATATTACTATGTAGGTAAGTATACCACAAAGATTGATCACGCTATGGTTCACAGTTGAGTCCACGGCCCCCTTTGTACCATGAACTCAACCCTGATGCCCCCTACCCTCCCCGAAAAAAAATTCACAATATCATTTTGTACGAATCACCACAGAAGAGTACAACGATAACTTCAAAACACCATAAATGAATTGCTGATTTATTTACTGAATATCAAAACCGATCCATGTTCTGATATTCGCTAACAAAACATCTTAGTTATACCATGTTTAGTTACTATTTTCACTGTGATGGTAATTATCAATATGATAGATGGCTTATTATCCAGTAATGGTCAACAGGCTGCAATTAAAAAAATCCCTTGGAGCAAACTTTATAACCCTTAGCGCATCCACTCGCCCCCTTGGCTCTTAAACACACCATCACACACATCAGAATATTATTATTTTGTAACAAGGTAAAGCTAGCCGAATTTTGGTACCAATCCAATACACCTTATAATAATGAGCACACTTGTTTAGTGTCGAAAAGAGAATATGTAACGGGCTTCATAATAAGTCCAAATAATGAATTGCTTAATTAATCGTAAGTTGTGTGTATGTTAATTAATCGTGTATGTATAAAAATATTACTGAACTTAGACTTTCGTGACTATCAAATTAATATTGTTAAAATTATAAATACAACGGGTTGTTAATTAAGTCACGTTTATTGCACTTATACTTGTCATATTAGTCGACGTTTCTGAGCAACGTATGTGGTCTCTTATTATAAGAGCACATACGTTGCTCAGAAACGTCGACTAATATGACAAGTAAGTGCAATAAACGTGACTTAACAACCCGTTCTATTTAGTATTTTAACAATATATACAAATATAATGCATGCTGTCGGTTACATATATAGTTATCCCATGTAACTATTCTCATGCTGAACTTACATATCCTTGTAACCGCGCGTTTCATGCAAGCTGTTTCCACCAAAATCGTTATATTCCTGGCGTTCTGTCATTCATTCGTAATGAATATAGGTTTTCCGTTTAGTAGAGTGCTCTAGCTTCATTTGTCACGACAATTGGTTTTGGGGTTTTCAGATAATTTCAATACGGGATCTAAAAGTAAAATTATCACTAACTGGACTGGCATGGACTGGACTGGTAGATGTTAGTGGACGTAATAAAATGTTGGTCGTATTGGACTAAGCTGTTTCATCAGCTTGAAAAGAGTTAGCTGGATACAACTATATATTATGTTGAATGTGCGACTGGAAAAGTACTTCGGGTAGTTGCAGAGTACAGTCGGAAACTAATGTCATTTGTAAAGGTATCGATCACACCAAACACCTCATGATTAATGACCGAAAAGAATCCTTAGTAAAACTTGATTCAGTATTGCCGACGTCGCCGGGATCGAGCCCGAACTATGTCTAATCCTGTCCCGTGTGCTATCCCACCAGTGAGCTATCCCACCAGTGAGCTATCCCGGAAGGAGTCGACTCCAAAGTCCAATGCACGACATGTCTGTCACCCCAACTAACATTTATTATTAATGCCTATGTACTGAATCAATTTTCATGGTGAAGGGGCCCAGCGTCGGGTGATGTGTCGGTCCGTGGGAGTGGACAAATCGATGTCTGGCGATGTCATTATTCATAGTCAGTTGTAAACCCCATTTATAGCGCACACATTCGAAGCTAATCAATTAATAATCGATTGAAATGGCATGGCACGTAAAGTGACACATGTTTTGCATGGATGTGACGTCAGTGTTAACGATCTTAAAACAAGGTCACATCGAGAGAGTCTTCGACGAACCAAGTCTTATGGTAATCAACCTGCTATTCCGGCCCGCCATAGGAGACACAAATATTGAGAAACGACAGAGAAGAGTGGGATTGCGGTAGTGACGGTGATAGAATACGTAGATACACATCTGCCATAGATGGGCTTCGAACCCTCAGCATCTGCTATGACGTATCGGAGATGAGATCGTGCTTGTAATAGTTGACGGTTGAGTGAGCATCGTTTACGAGAGTTCCCTAGATTTCCTGGTTTACGTTTTCTAGAAACTCGATTTTGTCAGATCCTCTCTATATCCCTTCTATATACACGTGTAGCATAAAATATGGCGCATCTGAAATGTTGTTCCCCTGAATATCTAATTCATATTTTGGAATATTTTTCGGCGTTTTCCTGTAGGTCTACACGTATATGGAGTACACTGTATATCGACAACTTTCTTTCGCTTGAAGTATATTTCGTACGAGCCATTCGGCTTGATTCTATTCGACGTTGTTCATGAGTCATGACACTCCCATATTGCATACAAATATGTTACTATCATTGAAGCAGTTTTCATTTATAATTTGATGATTTGGGGTGAAGCGGTCACAAATTGAATGGGATACACAAATTACTTACTTAAAACTACAACAAAGGCTTTCGATGTTGAGGCTGTACAGGATCAAATAATTACCGGGTAACTTCCGCTTGAGCAAAGTATAGTTTTACTTGGTCACGTGAGCCTCGCTCACGATTCCTCGTTACTTTGCGTACACCAGGTACAATACGCGAAGCTGCTGACAAGGCACGTTCAAATAATTCCTTAACAAAATTAGTTCAGGTATTGAACATTCTACTAATTTGACATGTTACAGCATAATTTTGCAAGGAATGTTGACAACATTCCTTGCAAAGCAAAACATTCGATTATGAAAAGGAGGATGTTTACATAGAAATGTCAACAACCACACACAATTTTCATTTTTAGATTATATCTCAAGAATGGGCTTCGGAATTGAAAATCTGAATCAACAGCGCACTGTGGTTTAATAAGCCATACATGAATGCTCTTAGTTGTGTTTTACATTATAATCAGTATGAATTTTATATATAATTAATTGAATTACTAATTATCGAATTAATATCAAAATAGCTACGCCTATGGTTAAAATATTGTATTCAGTCTGTAGGGCTTACCAAAACACAGTGCGCTGATGATTTAGATTTTCGATTTCTTGTTGCAATCTTGAGATATAATCGCATATTTTGCACGTAGGCGATGTAGAACAATTACCACGGCGGTGCACACACATTGGTCAATATGGTTGCCTTTTACCCCCCCCCCCCCCCCCCCCCCCACCACCACGGGACCATCCCCCACATGGAATATCACCCACATGAAATATTCCCCACATGGAACAAGTCCCACATTTTGCAGTCCCGAAGATAGCCGAGCGCTGCTGCGTTGCCAAATGTAACGGGTTAGTTTCGCGCGAAGCGCGATATGTTTAAATTTCAGTTGTATAACTATACTATCAAAATCAATATAATATCAAACATTTGGCAACGCAGCACCGCTCGACTATCTTCGGGACTGAAAAATATGGGTCTTGTTCCATGTGGGGATGTTCCTTGTGGGGGTAAATCTATGTACCCCGCATTAACGCTTTTGATCCTGCATGGGGACATCCTAACAGGTGAAATGAGCAAACGACTATTTACAGAGACAGGCGTATTAGTTTCAATGAGACATGTGTTGGGGACGGCGAGCATTGTCTCTTGTATGGCCTGGGAGTAAAACCTGTTCTAGGTTTAACAGAACGCTAACAAGTACTTAAAAAAATAGTAAAAGTTGCACTGTCACTTGTTAAAACACTTGAAGATGAATGCTACATTTAATCCTGATTTGAATATTGGACTTTTTCTGAGAAGGTTTAGTGAACTCATCATGTCTTTGAACTGAACATGTGTTGTTAGATAGATTAACGGGGGTTTAGATGCATGTCGTGTGTTGTCTAAAAATGTGAATAATTTAACGATAATGAATTCATACGCAAGGTTTTGATTTCAAAGCGTTAAGCTGCTTTCACATTCATGCCCCCCCCCCCCCCCACCCCTCCTCCAAGCTTCCGTGAGCCAAATTCTGGTCGTCAGTGCTCGTGAAGAATACTTATCGACAAAATGTACAGTACATCACATAATTGTTCATCGTTGGAGAGATGCCACAAATTACTTTTTATTAGTTTACAATCCTGAACTATTGAATTTGTAAATAAATTCTCCCCCTTTCATGTTGAAATTTATCCTTGATTACAAAGCTCATAAAATGTCTCAACTAGCAGTTTATTTTACACAATACCATTAAATGACATTGTTTACAATGTAAACAAAATTGGCAATGCTTCAAAATTCAAATTCACTACGAAGTGGTTTCGGTTTGATAATGAATACTAAGTCCGAACACTACCTAAAGTGGGTGGTGTATTGAGTATCAAAACTGCTTGATTCTCTTATTTATGAACCGCTATAGGCTATAGCAGATCGGGGACTTCGAGGAATCTAACGCGACCGAGTGAGACCGTTCTATGGATGATCGTTATAATGTAGCTGGTCCTTATAGTTAGTGTTGGGTGCGCTTCGTGGTACAATCACTGTGCTCGGGCTAATAATGGGAGTCTGCGTGGATCAGCCCCCCCAAGGTTCTACCAGACTTTGTTGAGCGTTTATTTCTGGGTGATATTTGGTGCAATATTAAGTGTTTTCTACATGAATTATAACTTAAACGAAATACTTTATTATAATTTGACCATAAAATTGTATAAGTATATAAGTAGACCTACTTACAAAAGTCTGCAATTATCAAGTAAATTTGAAATTTCAATATATGTGACAGAATATAAAATACAAAATTGGTTTTTTGTTCTGGTAGCTAATGCTAAAGTATAAATTTGTTTAAGGCCTATATATGCACATGCAAGGTGTGCATACTGCATACTGCTATAATTATTCACTGAGTATGCAATGCTCATATGTTGATCACCCCCATCCCCTCCATCCCCAACATAATCAACATCATTATATCGCCAACATTTCGTCATTATTCAATAAGAATGATAATAAGAGTTTGTTTTTTTTTTTTTTTTAAGAAGGAGAAAGATCACAGAACCGCCTCGTTAGACGATGAACCCTCGTAGAGTGTCTTCGCCGGTCCAGACTAGACTGGATCCCCCACCAACTTGTCTCTATTATGCTATTCGATTCGATACGATAAGTAAATGACCGATGTTGATGAAAGCCAATTAGAAAAATCTATATAAAAATGCCTATGTTACGACTACGAGGGATTAGAAGTGCGAACCATCATATCCTCGAACCTGTGACCATACCCTCAGATTATTTCCCTTCTCCGTCCATATCCAAAATTATTTGTGGACATCTAATTCGTGAAGGAGGTCGTTGGTTCATTCCTAGCATCGGCAATCTTTCTCATGACTCGCGAATGTTCAACAGACAGCCCTCGAGCATTCCTTACCGACTACAACTTATACCCGTAAAGAGGACAATATTACACCTACAGACTGCAGTAGCACTAGCCTATGATTATGAATAATAGCAATCAAATACATATTTAAAACATTATATAAGTACATGTTTTCAAAGTTATGTAAATGAACGTGATCATTACCGTCGTGCGCAGAGGTTGATCAATGGGTTGGTGGGGGGGGGGGGGGGGCACAATAAATTCCCGGCCAAAGTACTCCCGGCGGCACAAATGGCGGGGGGGGGGGGAACATCCCCCCCACACAAAAAACGCGCCGCAGGTGGTGCAGGAGGTTGTCTGTTGAATGGGTTAATTGCAAAAAATTCTTTGTGGATAACAGTGATATCATTGTTACATGCAAAGAGTGATGAATGTGGTCAGTCACAAAGCCAAAATCTTGGCGGTATACTAAATAAAATTTTAAACGTGTTTGAGTGTGACATAGTGCAGGCGAGCGGCGAACTGTGACAGAACAAAATATGCAACCGCGCGGGCAGAAGTCGAGATATAATTTCTTCTGTGTTGTGACTTGTGAGCAAGACGGTATTAAATACGATTTTCCAATATAATGCCTCATTCTGCTCAAAAACAAGAACACCTATCATAATGGAGGGGCAACTGCCCTCCCCCCCCCCCCCCCCTGCGCACGCCTCTATGCTACCGTCGTAGCGTCGAGGAGTCGAACCCACGTCCTCGCGCGCTGGTCTTACATAACGCGCGATGCACCGGCGTTGTGCAAAGAACACGGACCACGTGATGTGTTCAGTCTACGTAGCGAGTCAAGTGACTATGGTAATCTCGCAAGACTCGAAGTGGGACGCTGTAGAAACGACGGAGCCAATGAGCGAAGAGAAACTCCCGACTACACCTTATTAGGGATCACGTATTATACGACATACGTTTTTAAGTAGGTGTAGGCAAGCCACATCCCAACAGTCTGGACTATATTACAATTCCCAAGAAACATTTTATTCCACGAAAAGCGACATGGCCATAATTCCGTCATGCTACTGTTTTGAAAAGAGGGCGTGACATCGCTCATGTCAGATGTTGTGGCGTAATGCGCACTCATTGTCTTTGTCGCGCCGCATAATTATTGTGAAGTTGACCATGCAACAATCTAGCACCAAGCCTTTTAAACATTAAAACCACATAATCTACCGGTCTGGCCACGGTTTGAAAATAACATGTGACTAAAGCAGCCCTGGAGTCAAAGGTTGGACGACGTATAAGGGCTTATGGACTGTAGGCTGCTCACCAACATTTGCCATATTTGTGCTGGTACAACGGACAACTCGAGACTGTTGGAAGCGAGAGTGACATAAAAAGTAGAAGCCTTCTTGTGAATGATTGTGACATGCTGAAAGCAATAAACATACAACTATTTATAAGAGACATACTCCTATGGGTGACTATTTTGACCACTATTTGACTTTTTTGTATTTTGACTCTTAAATTACCAGAATGCCCGACAAATTGGGGGTATCTGCGGTCAATCATTCTTAATCGGGTTTGGATTTTGTAACCTCGGAGTTTCACTCAAAATATATGACAATATTTATTTTATTGTTCATTTTTGTAAAACGTTATTGTTGCCATTTAGTTTATCAGCAAAGAAATTATAAATGATAGACATATTCTTTTTGACGTGTACTGCGGTGTACGTTAAACGCACGTAGTATATTGTTCTGCACCATGCAGTATTTTAACTTTGGTAAGGGATAAATCAATGAGTGCATTGACTCGACAATGTCCAAATCAATTTTTAAACTGGTTTTATGTCTGAGGTTTCGCAGCGATTGACTGACTATCAAGCGAGTAGGAACACTCGGATCTGGTTACAACCGGAACGGAAAGGCGTTGGGTGTCCGCCAATATCGGACGACTTATAAGTTATACCTATACAGATGGAAGAGGCCTAATAACGCATGTTACTGCAGAGAATCAAGCGTGCAAGGTCGCATTGTGGGGGCCATACGTCATGCTTTGTCATTTGACCAATCTTTCAATTGAAGCCAATCTAAAGAGGAAGCTCCACTCAGGAACGAACCAGTGTCAATTCGAATGTGTTGAGGTGATATTTCTGGCATAGTTACTGGGGATCTCAGGCAGATCATCTCGCCAGCAAAATATAGATTTTTCTTTAGACAAAATGCATTTACTGTTATGATTTTAGATTCATAAACAAAATTGTACATCCATAAATAAATATAAAATCTAGGCATATGAATTATGAATGAGGTAGGTGCATTTCATTCAGTACGAGTAGGTAATATTGACTTTAATTCGGGAAGGGGGGGGGGGTGGGGGGGGGGGGGGGGTGGCTTAAAACAGAGTGAATATAGAAATACATCACTAAATAACAAAATATATTATGTTGTTTCATCAACCTTATTCGTACATGGTTGGACGGCAGTTACGAAACTAAGAAAATAGAATAAGAAATTATGTATAAGGTTTGAATTTTTGTAATAAAGGACTGTCACTGCCAACTGCCTGTCGATTTACATAAAACTCGTAAAACAACAACTTTTCACTCATTTCAATAATGTATTATTAATGAACTGTGCTTTGCATTCTAACTTACTCGTATCAGCATCACTCGTCGGCATTGATGCAGTTGGAACAATTCCCAATTAAATGCCAAGGGGAAATTTGATCCAATATATTCCAGGATTGCAAAATACACCTGGCAAAGTTGTATAAGAAAACAGGTTAAAAGTACAATTTAAAAATATTATGTTAAATGTTTGGCATTGGCGTTGTCCTCATTGTAAACCACATGTCACAGGCGCGTATTTACTTACACAACTTTACTTCCAAACGGAAATAAATTGTCAATGTTTCTGTATGCTAGGTATATTATGTAACTGATGAGCTTTTTTGAACAACGTAGGTAACTTTCAGGTAAAAGTTTGAGACAGTTGTATTATATTGCTAGATTTTCTTTTAACTTATAGCAGCAATCATAGTTGTGTATACAAACTTACAATCCATTTGATTCAAAATACTGCTATGTATACTTTCCGTCCGTATGTTACCATTGATCACAGCGGCGTATAGATTTATTAGAGATGGCTTTTATCTAAGGATCGATATAATATGATAGCTGCAACATAGCCGAATTCACACTTTTATTGACTCTTGTATAGAATATCTTACACTATAACTCATATTATTCAGATTTTTGTCCCGTTTGGTGGATGGAATGAGTATAGTGTTTTTATAGTGGGCCATCTATTCCTGTCTTGTGTTAATGTAAGGCAGAATACTATATAGTTCAGTTGTCAGAGACTGGGTTCGATTCTCAATTCATGGGTTTGGTTTTTTACATTCTGTCGTTATATGGGTTCATTTTATCGTGTTACATTATGTTATATTCTAGTCCTCGAAGCGTTGTTAGATCTCGTCCTCTCTTGTTCTCTCTCTCGACTCGTTCGGCGGAGGGAAATGGGTACTGAATATATTAATTGTAATAATCTATTCTTTTTTGATTAAGAAACGGTTGTCAAAGTATATAAGTCTATTTTATCTGATAGACAGAAAGGCAGACGGGCAAGTTGTGTGTCAGTGTCACTCAGTCAATGAATGTGACCTCCAACTGTTCCTGTTATTGTCAGGTTGCGTGTTTAATACTCTTGCCATTGTTATTGGAGGCAGTTTTTATACCTCCACGCAGCCAAGGCTGGTAACTGCCTCACTCAACTAAAACATTTAATCTCGTGTTAGGTTACAAACATGCAATTATCACTATAGCGTCTGGCTTGAGGGCAGCTAAGGTGGGAGTTTTTAGCTTACGATTTGTTCATGTATAATCTCGATCTATAATGATTATAAAGTTCGCAATAAGAGAGTGAAATAGTAAACACTAAACATCATTGAATTTTTGTCCCCTTCCACTACTTATTTTCTTTTCCAATGTCTCCGTTCATCCCTACGGTGCCCTCCCTTATTCTCCCATCCAAAATAGGGGCGAATACTAAAGTCGGGGCCTACAAATTGATTCTTTTAAGATTTCGTTTTTTTTTTTTTTACAAAAATCGGGCATAATTATTGGTTCGCAAGGGCAAGGCGCAAATACAGTGAAAATATATAGAGTACAGATATTTTCAGTTTGACCCGAGGTTTGACCAAAAATTTCTGAGACATAGTTTAAAGCTCCACTCCCTAGTTATGTGGCCACCGCCTAGCATAACAAGTATGACATTATAAATAACATAATATGAGATAAATATTATGATGGTCGGTTTGTCACAGGGGGTAAGGGGTGGTCACATAGCGATGGAGGGGAGCAGCAGGGAGGAATCAAACCATACCAAACTCAGTGGTCAAACTAAAGAAAACGTAAAATATTTTCAGGACTTACCTCTGGCTTACCTGCCCCGAGTCATCTTATATTGGGCACGGAGCTTAGATTTACGTCTTTGATTAGTTGATTGAAATGCTCTTCATTCTTTGATTTACACAAAACTTCAATTTGTTTTATATGTTTGCCTATTAATGATGCATTACGTAGGTACTGTTATGATAGACATGCAACCGCGCAACTAAAGCGTGGAAATGTATTTTTCTTTCTCTTGAATTGGATTGGAATGTAACCTCAGTGTGCTGTGTGACCAAAACTCCTGAACAAAGCACGATATTTATATTAATAATAATCGTTACCAAATTCACACATCACCAACGAATACGTTTCTTTGTCGCTCTTATAGACATTCAAATACAATATCAACATACTTTTCGTCTGCTTGAGTGCACTTAACGTGGAGACCAATAACCAAACGACGCTTGGTTCCGAGCGAGTAATGTGTGTTTTAAATATTATCGTGGTCTTGAAATGAAATGTGAAAAACACATATGAATATTGCCATAGAGATCTGTAAACTATTCTCTATACACTCACTGCTAGAATATTGGTTTAGGAAAGTTTTATGGAGTGTTTCGATGTTAGAATAACAATTACACAGTATAACACAACTAGAATAATAATACAAATTATTTTCCAAATATCTATAGGTATCTAAAAATATCTAGGTAGGGCTATAGTAACAGCTAGACGTACGCGATCTTTCTAAAAGTACAAAATAATACATTATTAATTCAAACTTTGTTGAAGCTCGTATTACAGCATTTCAGCGGCGAACGATGGCTACCAGTACCACATTAATTTATTTAATCGACACGATACAAATTGTCACAGCGTTTTACATCGAATTAGTGAACTGGAAACGCACATAACGTAAATTTCTTATGCGTGACTTACCAAACATACGTTCAGACATTATGGTATCAGATTATTCAGATCAGATTACAGATTTCCCTCACTTTTAGCGTGGTGTTGCTAACGTGCACAGTAGATGGCTATAAGGGACAGTTAAAATGACCCACGCAGTGTGTATACTGCGTCGTTCCAATTCCATTGACTATATAGCAAGCTTTATACATTTGTAAAAAAATGGTAAAAAAATGTTAGTTTTAGACACCCCAATTACTCATTTAACTCTTGACGTATGCCTATAATAATAATAACTAAACCTTTGATTTGTTAGATCACAAGCCCAACAATTAAAATAATAAGTAGTCAACACCTATACACCTATGTGTGTAAACTGCAAAGCAACCTCAGGCTTCAATTGAGTTTATAAATCACTTTTAATTGTCTGATATTGCTCTGCTTGAAGATCTACAGTAGCGCGATATCATGTACTTGTGTCCACTCGAGCACAGGAGTACTCGCCACTCCACTCCACAGTAGGCGTGTGGCTTGTAATGTGACATAACACAAGTACAGATAAGTACAATTCCGCGAAATGCGTTTTGTTATTATCTACTCATATCATTTTTACAATAAATGTAGCATATTCGAATACACTTTTATTAGGCGTAGGCCTACAAACATTTCGAGAAGGTGTCTATGATTTGACTGTATCTATCGCAAGGTACGTTGCACATGGTTTGTTTGAAACTTTTTCGTTAGTATGTTTAATTCTTTAAATACACATTTAATAAACTATATAGTTTTTATAAACATAGTAGGCCTATATATGATTTTTTCGGGTATGCAGTATGCACAGTGGTTTTTATCTAATTTTACATTCCAAATAATACTATATATTATTTATGCACAGATTGGTATCCTGCATTGGTTATTATTGCGGCTGTGGCTGTTCTCGTTATGTGGTAAATTGCTTCCTGGATGCTTATTGCATGACCTTCATGCTACTCCCAACTATCTGATATCGTTTCCATCTCCTACACTTCTTGCCCAAGAGTTGTCATTTTAATAACCGTAATCTTCCGTAATCCACAAAGCACTTGGTTCATATAACTACTGTACCCACACGCTATAGTTAGTTTAGTCTCGCACCATTTCTGATTCCCACAGACTGTTCCCCACTACTGACTCCTGTCTAGCCAAGCAGTGTTTCATGCTCTGCATTGTTTGTAATCTCCATCGCATATTTACCGAGTCAGTTCAATCAATATCCTAGGTAATGTTTTGTTATTTGCATTCTTTTCATCACTGCTCAATACAAAAAAAGTACAAGCACATTACATGAAACCTTGTGAACGCCGATCGCACGGTCGTTGATGGTCGTTGATCGCATAGTCGTTGGAAGACGAATCTTGTTGCTTGACGTCTCTATCATTGCAGTCATGCTATTCGAGACGAATTGGTCGTTGGCGAGAGTGATACTGAAATTCATCTTCTAAGTATTTTTTGAGGCGACTGGCACTCGTGAAAACGTCGCGAATTTCACTTGAAACAACCAAACAAATTACCACAAGTGGTGTTTCCTGTATGTTGAGAAGTTTTAATGTTTGCTGAAAGATTGTTGATGGTCCTTTGCTTTGATCTCGGAGCTTGGCGGAGCTTGTTGAGCTTCAGAAATGTCATCATACCACTATGGATTACCCATCCGACACAATAACTACAACATTGATATACTTGTTTCAGTGACAAGTGTGCCCCTCGTTGACGGTAGCAGTAGTAGGGAAGTTATGACCACATAACATGCCAGGATTTCTTTTAGGGACTTACTTCCAATATTGTCCTTATGGCTGACGACACCTTCAGAGAATCCTACTTGCGGAACTGTCAGGCAGGAGTCGAACTCACTACCTCCAAAAAATCATATAGAGTTATACGGTCAGTTTTGATTATTGTATTGTTTTATTGCAGTACAAATGTAATGTCTTTTCATTATTCAATTTATTATTTTGCCATGTAGGCCCTAGCATATTGCATAAAAACGAAAACAAATCGTTTATCACTGGAACTCCTAACCATCACCTAATGAACTTGGCACAGATAAATATTGTTGTGTACCAGGATTCACTGGTAGAGCAAGGAATCTATGGATAGAGCTTGCTGGGGACGCAACTCTCTATTCTAGTGAATTTGTACAATTGGGATCGATGCAATGTTTGAGGACGTTAGGATCTCAGAATGCGAAATAACAAGACTTGGTTCAAACAACAACAAGGAACCGTATTTTAATTATTGAAACACTTCTGTCCTAACCCTGGCAATGATGTGGCGACCCTGCTTAGGCTATATACGTAAGACTACACAATACCATCTCGTTCCCGCACCCAGGGGCGACGCTAAGGGGAGGCGAGGGGGGGCAGTCGCCCCCCGAGCATCGCCTTCGCCCCCCCAGTCGCCCCCCCAACCAGTATTTACTACTAGACAATCGCTATGCATTCAAAACCGAGTTCAATTGTCAGATATATATTTTATTTATTTACATTTTAAGTGTATACTGTATACTGCGAAGATAAGATATACTCTAATATAGAAACTAATTATTTCATTAACATCCCAATTCTAGTAATCTAACCGACCACGTTCTGAGGACATAACGAAGAACGCAACGAACATTTCATGACACTCCTTCAGTTAGTTGAATTATTCGGTGACTTTAACTATTAACTTTGCGTGACTTCATTCATTGTAATACTGCATCAAGCGCAGTTTGCGAGTGCACCCTACCATGTCTTACGTTTGCAACAATCGCCTTCGAGATTTGAAAATATTATCCATTGAAAAATCAATCCTCAATATGTCAATGTCATCAATTTGCAACAAGTCGTCCTGCGGTTTGATGCTGAGCACCAGAACGAGCATAATAACACATTTTCTTCCAGTTTAGTATAACAATCCGAAACCCAAGGGTTCACGATGCCGGGGGGGGGGGGGGGGGGGAGATGTACTTTATACACGTCTAGATTGCGATGGCGTTTGCGCCCCCAACTGGCATACTCGCCCCTGAACCGCCCCCCTAATGTAACATCCTAGCGTCGCCACTGCCCGCACCTCGTCAGCTGTACCTGGTCATCACGTAGTCTGCCTGTCGACGGACATTCCCACGTTCGAGTCTCCAATACAGCTTCCTTGACCCGCCGTCCTGCAGCTCTTCTACGCTGACCCTCGTAGCTATGACGTGCTCACTGGTGCTCGACCATCTTCCCTCGACACTCCGATCAGTTCGACCCCCGTTCAAGCCACGTGCCCAACTTATATACTCCCCCTGCTATCCCCTCTCTCTGGCATTTTCCCCAACACACGACGTATGTCACCAAACAATCCCAAGACCCAAAGCTATCAACAATCAACAATCAATCGTCTACAATCAAGCCTGGGCCTCCTGGACAACCCCTGACACAGCAAAATAACCAAACTATTATTATGATTATTATGCATGTGTCAGTAAACAGATGTTATTGTAGTTGCCCTAGACTGATGGTGACACAATAGCAACCTCAGCATTAACCTAATTGCGAGCAGAACAAACACAAAACAGAAAATGTTATGAGATTGCTTCATCATGTCTTGAATCAAATAGCGTAAATCACGTAATAAGAGAGAATTAATGTGACAAATGGACAAGTCCCACGCCGGACATTACAATATAATGCATTACGAGGTACCTTGATCGTCACGGAAATGCTTCCGATCCGATGGAAAGTACTGCCCGCATAAATGCCCGGATAGGTAAAGCCATCGGCTTAGTTCCTTACGCACTCTTTCTGGATCATTCTTGTATCGTTGTGTTGTCAACGAAAGGTAATGTTTGTAGTCAGTATCTCGAGGTCTTATCAGACGATTGTTGATTGAAGGCGTTGGAAACCCAGATAAAAGTATTCGAAGATTCGGAAATAACATAATGTTCAGTCTAAATTGTAGATAACATGTCTTATCATGTTGCCCATAAACTAGTTACACATTTACTTTTAAGTCTAAATTGCAGACAACATGGCGACAATTTGGCAATAAATAAGTGATTGGCATTTACTCCATTTTATATGAATGATGTTTGCCACTACATCCGGTCTTAGTACATTGTGCTAATGACGGTTTACATTAGGTGCCCGGCCACCATGTCAAAGGACAGAAAAAATGGGTCATTAATGCAAACTAATGTCCACTTGATCGTCTTGCCAGTAGGCGTGATGACTCACGGCTATTTTTAGCGTTGCGATGACTGTGACGTCCAGATTGTTGTTGTTCCAAGTAGAGAGGAAAGTGACGACTCTCCGCTTCTGTGGTCCGTGAAATGATTTTTATTATTCGCACAATCATTTCACTGAGGATAGTTACATGATGACTTATGAGTGATGAGTGATGACGCATCAAGTGTACTGTAGCGTTCTACTGTAATACGTTTAGGGAACAGGTCAGTCACAGATCTTGAGTATGTAACCTTGGCAAAGCCTTCAAACTGAATCTGGATGGTCTATCTATGGTTCAACACTGAGCTTGATTCTCGTCACATTTACCAGCTATTTTAGGATTGTTTGATTTATTTCTGGAAATATTATCGTCCCTAAATCGATCGACTCCTTACCACTTTCTATATTGTTACAATACAACGTATACGTCATTCCTTCACACATGTAGATTACATTACCCTGTTTAAACCACTCTAAATAAATACACACAACTAAAACTAATTAAAAATACCAATTGTAAGCTTGGAATGTTAATTTTAACAAATCTGATACATAGCTATGTAAATAATTCAATATATTTTTAAAAAAAAGGTGCGCTTATTATTGGCAGACTTAGGGCCGGTATTTCAATGACCAGTTTAAGTGCCAAGTAAATTTAACTGTCAGGTAAGCCCAGTTTGGTGTGTTTCTATTGGCCGTTGTCATGGTGAAAACAATTTAACTGAAAGGTAAATTTTAACTGGACATTGAAATACCGGACATTAATTCACATAATTTAAAAGCCATCTTTTACTTATCTTTTAAAATTTTAAAAGTGTATTAAAATCAACAGTTTTGCGTTTGTTGTGGTGACTTCATAATGAAGACCGGGTCTTTTACAAAATTGAGAATAGATACGACTGGAAAATATATTTTCACTCAAATATAAGGCGAGTATAAATGATAAAGATATTATAAAAAGTAGAAATCAAGCGTTTCTTTCAATATAAGTAAACACATGTGCCTTCCATGAACGGTAAAAGTGTCTACACTGGTAATGCCCACTCTCTACTGTAGGTAGCTGTAGAGGTAACAGCATCGCTGGATCTAGGGCCTATGACATAAAACGAGGCCAGACTTGATTCTACTGACTCATGATTTGGGATTGATTACAGTTACCGCCGACAACACACAGCATACATAACACTTGATTGATTCAATTCGACGGCGACGGTTGCATATTCCATGCTAGGAAATATGAGTACTATACAGTAGGGCGGACAAAGGGCTAAAGGGCTAAGGCTAACCCCAGAAAGTCAGCGTACACGGGAAGTAGGCCTAGAGTTCGTTCATTAATCATTTGTAATCATGCTACACTACTTATACATTAAATGTCTTGAGGCATGTGACAAAACTAACAGATTCGTTTAGTTATTGCAATTCCCACCCTACAACCGTCTAAATAAAATAACACTAGTTTCAAAATAGAAATGCCACTTATCTATTTTGGTAATTAGTTTTGGATACATGTTTTACCCCGAAATGAAAACGAAATAAAAATCTGAACATGTAACGGACTTTTGTTTTAAATATTCAAGGTAACGTGTTTGTGAAACTTGAAGAATCCTTATACCAGTAATATATTACTGGTATAAGGAAGAATCCCGTCAAATTTTAGCGCTCGACGCTTCTGCAGAAGTCGTAGGCGCACCCAGATGTGTTTGTGTGTGTCCTACGTAGGCCTAGCACACACATACACGAACATACGGCATCATACTAGAAGGTTCAGTTTGCCTCAAATCGCCCCTGCGTTTTGTTTATATTTAGCAGTGAGACTGTAAGTGGGCCCGTTCGCCCATTGTTTCTTTGCATCCTACGTCAGTGTATCTTGCGACCCAGCAACGGCCAATATCAGAGAACCGGTCCGTACTTGGAAGTGCAGTATCTCGTCTTCGAGGCGTATCTTGCAAGATGAATAACGAACAGACTAAGGTCATCATTTGGCTGTGATGCCAAGTTTACCATATTGCGGCTTGCGGTTAGGTATAACCGCGGTTTCTCCACGGGGATGGGATGAACGTCACGTACCGAAATGCACACGATGGCGACACTAATTCATTACGTGACATTACATCAGTTTTTACTTTTCAAGAGCCACT
This sequence comes from Isoperla grammatica, assembly GCA_945910005.1. Taxonomy (NCBI): domain Eukaryota; kingdom Metazoa; phylum Arthropoda; class Insecta; order Plecoptera; family Perlodidae; genus Isoperla; species Isoperla grammatica. Next base: position 61,346,802 of record OX246738.1, read on the forward strand.
CCCTGTTTCAAAACTCTTCGGTAAATCTCAGGAGTCCAGGGCCTTCTTCAAAGTTGAAACGTCCCTGGAAACTTGCGTCGTCAACAACACTCCTATTTTTTTTTTTTTTTTTTTACCAACACTTGTTTTGTAGTTTTGTGCCAACAGCACTTGTTTGTAGTTTTGTGCCAACAGCTCTTGTATGTAGTTTTATGCCAACGACACTGATTTATAGTTTTATGCCAACAGCACTGGTTTTCACTTTTATTCCAACAAAGGTGTTGTTATTGCGTAACACCTAAACAGGATAATATGAAGGTCTTGTTCTTCAATGTTGCATACCAGATTAATTAGTTTGAGGTCAAATAGTCGTATGTACAATGTAACGATGGGGTGCAAACTTATTGTTCAAGTTTCAGCAATCCTCCACACCAGATTTACGAACGCTATTGGGGAAAATATTACTTTTGCATTTTATATTTTTATTGTATTGTTGTTTAGTTCTGAAGTTAGCTAATAGTTTACAAACATTTTTATATATGGCAAATTTTCCATGCAAATTTCAGTAATATATTGTAATTATCTTTTTGTAGATTCTATAGACGAAACACACACGCACATACTATGAGGCGATTGGAGAAGAGATTAGTAATAAGAGCAAATTGTTTGCGATTCTTTACAAGATAACATACATACGGACCATTTAAATTCATACTGATTTTATTTAACATACGTTTAACACGTTTTGTAAACGTAAACATACCCTGAGGCGTTTTGAAGTTCTTTTTAGAATTTATGGATGGTGGAAGAAGATTTCTAGAAAATAACAATTCCATAACTAGTACTTTTCAATTCGTTATTGTCTCTGATTTTCATAAGGGAAATGCGCGTGTCTGTAGAAAGGTAATGCTTCACGTTCAACAATAAACTAAAGCATGCCCATCTAAAACAACACGCAATAAAATATCTGAGGGCGATGAATTGTGTATCCCATCAATATAGGTACACAATACAATACAATACACAATACAATATATAGGTTATACTCTTGTTAAGGTTGTTGTCTGTTGCGGATGGTGATGGATAATATAAACTGAAACTAATTCTTCGTTCACCTTATTTTTTAATTTAATACACATAACGGAAACACAAAACACAGCCTCCACGGACACAACCATCACCGATCTCTCCTGTCCCATCATTCCTCCTACTTCCGCTCCGGCCGTTCACTGCCTTCTTGGTTAACACAGGCCGTGAGGCGGCAAATTCGATAACACTCTATATTGTCTCTTGCGGTGTGTACGTTGTGGTACGTTGTACGCCAAGAAGGCTTTGAAGTTGGAATAAACCAAATTGCGAGAATGATTGAAATGATCACACTTCTTCATACATTATTCCAAATCGCCAATGAAACGATCGCATATCAACTTACATTCTTACTGTGTGTTCCTCCTCACGGTACGACCTACAGACTAATAATGGGTGTAGGCCTAGGCCTGTAGTAATAATAATAATACTATACAGGGGTATATATCTCAGTTTTCACATTATAACCGAAGAGGAAAACGCCAATCTGAATAGCCGTAGCGGCACACAAACCATAACCTTCCGAATGAGAATTTCCATCGGCCGGATTAACTTGAATACATTTCACAAACCCACATTGCTCTTATACTTGTCCCAAGAGACTACCTTACACTTGCATTCGCAGTTCTTATTTGGTTTCTTGGTTATGCTTTCGAGGCACTCGTAGCCAACCAGCGAACCACCCGAGACATTCTGCGCAAATAGCGGTCGCTGATTGGCTACGAGCCCCTCGCCTGTGACGAAAGCATACGTAAGGTAGTCTTGGGACAACTATACCACCCACACTATATTATCTGTGCTCACAGTGTGTAAGGAGATGTTTCATGGGCATGCTTGGGACAACTATACCACCCACACTATATTATCTGTGCTCATAGTGTGTGAGGAGATGTTTCATGGGCATGCTTGGGACAACTATACCACCCACACTATATTATCTGTGCTCACAGTGTGTAAGGAGATGTTTCATGGGCATGCTTGGGACAACTATACCACCCACACTATATTATCTGTGCTCACAGTGTGTGAGATGTTTCATGGGCATGCTTGGGACAACTATACCACCCACACTATATTATCTGTGCTCACAGTGTGTGAGGAGATGTTTCATGGGCATGCTTGGGACAACTATACCACCCACACTATATTATCTGTGCTCACAGTGTGTGAGATGTTTCATGGGCATGCTTGGGACAACTATACCACCCACACTATATTATCTGTGCTCACAGTGTGTGAGGAGATGTTTCATGGGCATGCTTGGGACAACTATACCACCCACACTATATTATCTGTGCTCACAGTGTGTGAGATGTTTCATGGGCATGCTTGGGACAACTATACCACCCACACTATATTATCTGTGCTCACAGTGTGTGAGATGTTTCATGGGCATGCTTGGGACAACTATACCACCCACACTATATTATCTGTGCTCACAGTGTGTGAGGAGATGTTTCATGGGCATGCTTGGGACAACTATACCACCCACACTATATTATCTGTGCTCACAGTGTGTGAGATGTTTCATGGGCATGCTTGGGACAACTATACCACCCACACTATATTATCTGTGCTCACAGTGTGTGAGATGTTTCATGGGCATGCTTGGGACAACTATACCACCCACACTATATTATCTGTGCTCACAGTGTGTGAGGAGATGTTTCATGGGCATGCTTGGGACAACTATACCACCCACACTATATTATCTGTGCTCACAGTGTGTGAGATGTTTCATGGGCATGCTTGGGACAACTATACCACCCACACTATATTATCTGTGCTCACAGTGTGTGAGATGTTTCATGGGCATGCTTGGGACAACTATACCACCCACACTATATTATCTGTGCTCACAGTGTGTGAGGAGATGTTTCATGGGCATGCTTGGGACAACTATACCACCCACACTATATTATCTGTGCTCACAGTGTGTGAGATGTTTCATGGGCATGCTTGGGACAACTATACCACCCACACTATATTATCTGTGCTCACAGTGTGTGAGATGTTTCATGGGCATGCTTGGGACAACTATACCACCCACACTATATTATCTGTGCTCACAGTGTGTAAGGAGATGTTTCATGGGCATGCTTGGGAAAACTATACCACCCATACTATATTATCTGTGCTCACAGTGTGTGAGGAGATTTTTCATGGGCATGCTTGGGACAACTATACCGCCCACACTATATTATCTGTGCTCACAGTGTGTGAGATGTTTCATGGGCATGCTTGGGACAGCTATACCACCCACACTATATTATCTGTGCTCACAGTGTGTGAGATGTTTCATGGGCATGCTTGGGACAACTATACCACCTTCACTATATTATCTGTGCTCACAGTGTGTAAGGAGATGTTTCATGGGCATGCTTGGGACAACTATACCACCCACACTATATTATCTGTGCTCACAGTGTGTGAGATGTTTCATGGGCATGCTTGGGACAACTATACCACCTTCACTATATTATCTGTGCTCACAGTGTGTGAGATTTTTCATGGGCATGCTTGGGACAACTATACCACCCACACTATATTATCTGTGCTCACAGTGTGTGAGATGTTTCATGGGCATGCTTGGGACAACTATACCACCTTCACTATATTATCTGTGCTCACAGTGTGTGAGATGTTTCATGGGCATGCTTGGGACAACTATACCACCTTCACTATATTATCTGTGCTCACAGTGTGTGAGATGTTTCATGGGCATGCTTGGGACAACTATACCACCCACACTATATTATCTGTGCTCACAGTGTGTAAGGAGATGTTTCATGGGCATGCTTGGGACAACTATACCACCCACACTATATTATCTGTGCTCACAGTGTGTGAGGAGATGTTTCATGGGCATGCTTGGGACAACTATACCACCCACACTATATTATCTGTGCTCACAGTGTGTGAGATTTTTCATGGGCATGCTTGGGACAACTATACCACCCACACTATATTATCTGTGCTCACAGTGTGTAAGGAGATGTTTCATGGGCATGCTTGGGACAACTATACCACCCACACTATATTATCTGTGCTCACAGTGTGTGAGATGTTTCATGGGCATGCTTGGGACAACTATACCACCCACACTATATTATCTGTGCTCACAGTGTGTAAGGAGATGTTTCATGGGCATGCTTGGGACAACTATACCACCCACACTATATTATCTGTGCTCACAGTGTGTGAGGAGATGTTTCATGGGCATGCTTGGGACAACTATACCTCCCACACTATATTATCTGTGCTCACAGTGTGTGAGATGTTTCATGGGCATGCTTGGGACAACTATACCACCTTCACTATATTATCTGTGCTCACAGTGTGTGAGATGTTTCATGGGCATGCTTGGGACAATTACACCCCAATAAACATTCGCCTACGGAGGCTGAACTCCTCCTCGTGTAGGACGATATTACCCGACCGAAGAACGTGCATGATTAAGGTCACCTATAGTTCATATTGTGACGTAGCCCCGATCCCCACTGCTTCTTCTTTATGTGGGTCATTAACCGACACCTACATTTATAGCAGGGCGAGAGAGAGAGAGTGTAAACTGTAAATCAATTGTTACCATGCGATGCGTTGGTTAAACCACGTGAATGGCCGCGACGATCGATTTCCAAGTTAACTATCGTAGTTTATTCATTCCGAAGGAAACAAACGACTGGTCAAACAAAACGATGTAACGAGCTCACCCGAACGCAGCATAGCTGTGTGTTCTCGCGTCGATTGACTTAATATGTATAGTTTGACCGCGTAGTAGTGTCTTGTGACAAGTGTTATAGGTTATTCGCCGCGTCAATTAGTATGCGCGAATAGCAACGTCTCTGAAAACCTTTCCTCCGGAGCATGCTAGGTATACTCCTCACAATAATATAGGTACCATAACACTAGTCTTGATCAACGTGTTTTATGAATAAGTTTTAAAATCACTTTGCTAATGGGAGTGTTTTTTTACGTGATTATCTAAACAATATTTAAAAAAAAAAAAAATGATGAGAGAAATAATAATTTCTCGCTGTATACTTATGTTCAAAAGTATAATGTGTATTAATGTAAGGCGCCAGGTGGCCATCCTGGGTGACATAACAAATCCGTGTTTGTTAACTTTCGATGGGCAGTTCATTGTTGCAAATTACAATATTTCAGATGACATTTGGTTGATAAATTTAACAGTTCTATTACTACTACTAAAAAGCAACCCTATCTTTCCTAGTCAACTTTTAATTTACACATATATATGTACACGTTACTCATTTTCATTACTTAATTGTTGTTAATATACATATTGCTACTTTTAGTGATAATAATAATAATAATAATAATAATAATAATAATAATAATAATAATAATAATAATAATAATAATAATAATAATAATAATAATAATATTAATAATAATAATAATAATAATAATAATAATAATAATAATAATAATAATAATAATAAAAATAATAATAATAATAATAATAACAATAATATTTATTATAATAATAATTTGTTTAGGTATTGCGAGAGTAGCGTGGAATCATTGACTAATAATACGATAATAATGTTTATGGTATAACCGTATACAAAGTACAATAATTTACTAGGCCAGTCAGCGAAGGTGTTCATTTCTTTGAGAACAACAGGTATCAGATTCTGATGACATTCTGATTGTCTGCTCTCAACAGTACTTAAAATTTATATAGAGTTAGACGTCAAGTATAAGTGTACGGCCTATAGTTAAGTATCACGTATACTTATACCGTAACAAGCTAACGCTTATATCAGGCTTGCGCATATTACTAAATTAATTTAGGAAATAATTCGTAGGTATACAACATCTGACGGGAATAAAAACTATACAGAGCCGAGCAACTTGAGAGCCGATAAGGGCATACGAAGTATTTATATTTAAACCTTGAATCCAGTTAATTATATGAACGGGTCTGAACGTAAGCCTAGATCTAAGCTACTTCACATACACTGGGAAATATGTTCTTAGCGTCAATTATAGACAACATCACGAACCATACTTTAGCATTTGCTGACACACTGATGTTTATGTGTCGTAGTTTTAATGATACTTGCGGTTCCATTTCTGCCGTAAACGTACACAACGCATACATTAACGACTACCAACTTTTTAAATGTTTTGTTCTGGGAAGTTTTTATCATGGTAGGGAGCCATTTTGAACTTTCAAAAAGTTTTGCTATCCGAAACTTTCTTTGGACGTGGATTATTATTAGGGTTGTGATTTGTCTTAGTTCGGCAGTTTTTTTACCTCGCCTTGTCAAAGAAACTGAGTAGGCCCTACTCAGCAACACGTAGCCTATTTAATCGACAGTCAACCAGGTAAAATAAAATGCTGGGCAGCATATTGTATGTTATCTTGCTTGTTGCAATGCATATACAAGCTTACGTTACGCACATAAATACTATTACTGCATTTTATTTAGTCACACTATTTATGATCGTTTGTTGGACGACAGCTTTGGAATATCATTAGCCATTGATTATTTCTTATCGCGTAAATTGACATTGGTTAATCAACGTTTAGAATTTTATTATTGTCTTTTTATCATCTTTTATTAATTTCCTATTTGAGAGCATTGAGAAGATAGATTCAAAATACAGTGTACCACACTTATTACTTTCTTCGTTTGTTATCTAACATCTTTGCGTGTGCTGTATGAAAATGCTTTGCTAGTCTATTCTGTATTCATCAAACATGCATGTGGATATGAAACACCAATTAACTGGCTTTTAGCCGCAGTCTAATTCTATTGATAACAGCGTTACAGAGACCACGATAACATCAAAACCATACAGTAATACAGCACAGTTTTAAACCAAGCGATACACTGTTGTCCATAAATATGAGAATCACTCGATCTAAACCACGATGCATGGAGTCGACGTATAATATAAATCATCACAAATCCAAATTCTAAAAACCTGCTGAATCCGAAACCGTTTAAATTATTTCTCATACGTACAAATAAATCTAAAACTTTCTGAGATTATTTGGCGATTACTACTGCATAGAGAGAACAATCACGATCATTATTATGGTCTTCATCACAAGGATCATTGTTCAATATGTATTTTAATGAATCACATTCCAACTATTGTGGTAGGAAAGGGATAAAACGTGCAGGCAATGGTTCCCTTACAGTTCAGAAGTGGGCGTGGCATAGGATACATAGATGATCCTTCGTCACTCGCTGTCTCGATTAACTCGAACACTATATTGTTGAACATGAGACTTGAAGTCTGATTTGTTTTCAAAACAGTTTTCAAACTTATAACACCAAAACAAAGCCATACTTTTAATTGCAAACTAAATAACCCATTACTTTTTTTTTACTAGTTATTACGTATATAATTAAAGTTGGCAATACAATTGCTTCGCGCCGCCGTGTGCATAAAACTGATTCATCACAGTCTTCATAAATGCATGGATTATAATTTGATGCCATTCATTATAGGAAACCTATAAATAAGTATCAAGATGCTTATTTTAATTAGATAATTGTTTTCAAATCTGAATACGACCTGAACCTAGAAATGAATTTTTCTGTTCGGCTCATTAATGTAAACATAAATTCAATTCTGCATTGCTCCCCCCCCCCCCCCCCCCACCCACACTCCTCTTGGACGCTTTGTATCCCGAACATGGGCTTTCATATCAGTCTTCCATTCTCTCACGCAGTCTGTTATATCATATTCATCCATCATCATCCAGTTATGCACAGCACAGCGAATAAACAAAACAACAAACAAACAGTTCCGTTTCCATCTTGAGTCCTACCAATATTATTATATCATGTGTAAGAAGGTTAAACGCGATGCTATGAAGGTCAAAGGATCGTTGTCTTATCAGTGCAGCTCTTCTTGACTGGCTGAATGAATACTCACGGCTGTGCACCCGTGTCGAGTGGGTTGCCTATCACGCTGGGGACTGTCTGCTGTCCGCTCCGTCTTGTCTGCGGCCTTCTGCGAGGACAAACAAAGCGATTGTATTGTCTCTGTACGCTGATCACGTACCTCCTCTAATTGCCCTAGTCTGAGTTTCAACCAAAGCTATTTATATATTTATAGGCTATATTAACTGGGGTCTTACGTAGATAATTAAAATATTCATATTTGGTATTTCATTGTTTAATTTCGATTCTGATAGTAAATTACATTGAAAGTGTAAGATTGAATTTGCACGTTAAAAAAACGATAGTAATTTTTTGGCTTCATAGAAAATGGTTACTGCATTGTTTAATAATTTTATTTGAGATAAAATAAAACATGGTCACGTCAAATTTGTTTTAAATATTACATTAAAAATGTTATGGCCTGACAATCCAAGAATAAGGTACGAAGTTATAAAATGGAAATAGCTCCTGATAAAAAGGTTTTGTTTTATTACAACGGTGACGAATTATTTAGGCTAAACTTAATTTTTGTTGCTACTTTAAAGTTGAAATGTTCTCGTTACTTCATCACCTGTTCATATAGAAGAAACACTACTAATATTCCAATGGCTTTGAGAAGAAGTTACTGTGTTAATTTGCATAGTACAAATTATTTTAACCGTTTAGTTGAATTACCCTTTTTCACGATAGAGACCAAAGCTATACTTTCATGGTAATATCACAGACAACTAATTGGTAATATGGTATAACATGTTGAAAAAAAAGGGATTTCATTTGTAAATGTTTTATAGCAGAATTTGACAGGCTGGTATTGATTAAATTACTTTAGGGTACATATATTCTACACCACAAGGTTTTAGTTAGTATCTTCGTTATAATACATTTTAATGTTTCTTATCTCTCTGTACCCATTTAGTTGTAGTCTATACATAGCTGATTTTCAATATAAAACTAATACAATAATATAAAATCTCTCGGCCGTTTTGAACTATCTAAAATGTCCGCAACACGAGATCCCAGTTTTGTGCGCGTAAACTGTTCTCATGTTAAGTGATCGTTCTAATGTCGTTCATTGTACTAATTGTAGTATTTTATACGTCAACTATAGACTAAATTACGTTCAAACATATTTGTATGGTTTATTTCAAGGTAGGGAACAATTTAATGACGGGGTTGACTGTTCGAACGGTAACGATCGATATAATATAGAACCAATTAGTAATTGTATATGCATAACAAGGTAACGACAGACGACGACAGAATATCGGGCTAAATTACGACGATTAGTTACGTACGCGTTGCAAACGGGAAAATTGATAGGTATAGTCAAGGTTGGTCAGTATTCTACCATGAGGTTGGCCCAAGCATGAATTAAGTTGACTGATCTGTGACGCCTTGACAGGTTGTAAAGATAGGTTACAATCAACATAATGCATTTACGACGACAGAAGACAACTTTCTCGTTCCAACTTACGCGCTGAAAGTTCTACGTATGAAACTTCTGTGGTTTGGGGGGAATGTGTGTATTATATACTGGTACGCCAATCGATATATTATGTATTTCAAGAAGTTTGTTTATAGGGGGATAATTTAAAGAGAATGTAGTGGGAGAAAATATTTATGCCTTCGGTATCGAGAAGTAATCTGGCACAAGTCTACATCACACGGCCAAGGATTATGGATGCTGACACACACTAACCATAAAGCTGGTTTGAGCTTTAAAAGTCGTATTATTATAATTATTATACTTGTACCGAAACAACAGATGCGTTCGTAGTGATTCTGGCCAACTAGCAGCAAGCCGCATTTCAAATACCGATATCTGATTGGTCACGGGTCACTCGTCTATGGCGAACGCGTCGGAAACGTTGTCTCGGGACAAGTATACATCAAGAGTAATGCAGATATATCCTTTATCAACAGCACTTCGGTTAGCTTGTGAGTTTCAGGCCACCCTAGGCAATTGCGCATTTCGAGCGCGTTTAGAGAAGCCAAGCTTATACATTAATGTTCTCCACACAAAATATTTAAATACGACAACAAAAACAAACACCGCGTAAATTGCTTTGTTCACGAATCATGAACTAAAAGGAGAGGATTGATAGAGAAAATAGGCTACATTTACTACCCTTGAATACAATGACCACGATGGGTGCACGACGGGTTCACAAGGCTGCCTGTTGGGAGACTTGTTCCCGACTTCTCTACATCTTGATACACGCGAATTATCGATACCGACGAACTTTTACCAACAATGATTGCATGACTTGAGTGTCCGCATGAGCCATCGATTATTGCTCGCTGTGTCTGTTAGGGTCTTCACCCTCGAACTCACGCCACGCGCACGCAAACTCCTTTACACACTAACTAAGGGTAAACTGAATGAGCTTCGTTTGAATCAATTATAATATTATATTATTATTGTCTACAAAGATGTCTGTCATGGAGGTGCCGCGGACTCTCACACTCACATCAACTCGGTTCGAACCATTGCACGAGACGGATTTGTGTTCAACGTTTCGGTCTTTACTATACTTTCATTAGCACTGCACAACACGTCGCTGTTGCTATATTTATTTTAGTCGCAAAATAATAGGGAATTTCTCCTTAATGCCCAATATTAGTGCTAGTATCGACATAGTTCTAACATTGAAACTTTAATTTACCGCTAAAACGAGTCAACCTATATGTAAAGAACGTGTCATATTATCGTACGTTAAAACAACGTATTTTTGAACGAATTTTTGTTTCGCAACTTACGAAAAAACGTATACAATACATTGTTGTATTTTAAGAAAATCATATTCAAAACTACTGTTTATGAAAATTCTATTGAACTAGAATACGTGTACCACTGCGTTCTTAATTAATGTAAATAATGTAGATGCTAATATCATGAAAATCATTTCAAATACTTGCATAAGAACAATATAATCATCACAAACATATTAATTCAGAGACTATTGGTCACACAACTTTGTATCATGACAGTTAGCCTACTATTCGGGAGAACATAAATACAACCCTATTCCTACGAGCAATCCCTATTATGTATGCTGTCAGCCAGTCTTGATTGACCATGGAGTGGGAGAACCGTGTACACAGTACCTGCCATGCGCGCCCTAAAGCGGCGTCGCTGGTATGGCTGGCTAGTCACAGTCACACCACCGCTATGGCGGCGCTCTTAGTCACGCGTGAGTGTGACCGTGGGTCGTGGCCGTCGACACCATACAAGCAACGCTGGCGGTAAGACACAAGCATTCACTATTGCTTTCGATATTATATCGACAAGAAATATTACAAAATATAATATTTTAATAACAATACGAATCATAATCTATGGCGTAACCTCAAAATTGCGAGGCCCGTGTGAAAGTTAGAATCCCCCCCACCCCACCCCACCCCCCGTCAACCCATCCCAGGCCCTGTATTACGTGTGATATTCATTAAACAAATTGGTCTAAGCACTGCTAAAAGTCCCTTTTCTCAGGATTAAAGCTTTATAAAAGTATTCACCGATAAGATCTCTGCAACTCGTCTGTCTGGACAGTATAAAACGGTCGTTAAAAAGGGGAACCCCTAAATTAAGGGGTCCGCGTGCACCGCACATCTTGCACATAAGGATGTAACGCCACTGATCATAATGATACACTTAATAAATGATTAAAAGCAGTCAATACACCAACGCCAACATAATAATGTAAGATATTTATAGTTGTTGTGTTTCGATTTTGAATTTACAATATTGGTGTAATCGTACTTATGTACCACTCTGTTCAGCTTATAAGCATTGGGAAGGGATGTCCGAGGTTGTTTGCATTACTCAATCCCAGCATTTGCCGATAGAGGGAATCGAGCACGCGGCTACCAGCTGAAGAGTGTCGCGTGCTACTGTTGTCTTATTCATCTACTTCGTAAATCATCAGGTCATGACCTACCGCTTTTATAAAGCTATATAATATATACATATCGTCTTAGCACAAATAACAGATTACAGGTGCAAACTTGTTGTAGACTTTCAATAATTGTAATAATAGATTACAGGTACTTCACCTCAATTAATATGAATAAAACTGAGTTAGCAACTATAGCGAGCGTCTACTTTTTACTTTTATGGCACTAGTTCTGTTTTGTTGTTGTTGTTGTTGTTTTGTTTTTTTAATGTTACGCGATAGCGGTCGAACGGAGAGTCCGATCAAATTGAAACCTGGAGCATCGACACACTTCGATGTGCATTAGAACACCATTGGTTTTCTGAAAAATAAAAAATCGGTCAAGAAGTTACAAAGTTACTGGTTACGCACCACAGTTTCATCGCTATAAGGCCGATCATTATCTAGCGAGTTGATCGAAGGCATATTGTATATTACAGGTTTTATATTCCAATCATTACGGATACGTTGAATAAGATTAAAGGAGTAATACAATTATTGTGGGTTCGTTTCTTATCTCATCAACAGGGGCCGGATTTAAAAGAGGTCTTAACTTAGGACAGGTCCTACGTTAAGACTTTTTGTGAATCCGGGCCCTGGGATACAACTATATAATACATATAATTCACTTTAAATTTGACACCTCGTTAAGAAAAATGTACTAGTTCTCTCAGCACGTAATGCCAGACCTTGGACTTAATCCTTTCTGCCGAGTCCAAAAATATGAGAGCAGATTTAAGTATAATGAACAGCAGTGTATTCGCGTTACCTTAAATATAAAAACACAGTTTGAACTAAATAAATAACAACTGCGAAACACGACTTCGGGTAAATTGATCTCAGGGTGACAATTAATAGAACGCTTGAAAGTGTTACAGCGTCAATTGAAAGGAGTTTGCGTGATTACATTAATGACAGACTTACGAACGCAGTGTGAGAGAGAGAGAGAGAGAGAGAGAGAGAGAGAGAGAGACCACGAGCTCACTCCTCCACATATTCTTATATTCTAAACAACCAGGGCCCGGATTCACAAGAGGCCCTAAGTCTCTTTTGGTATTATCTCTAAGACCGGCCTAGCTTTGACCATTTTGTAACACAAGACCCAGGTCACATGAAAAGTGACTAATTCCTGGTGACAACAAGGACAAATTGAGCATTCCAATAATATGTTTTAATATCTGTTCTAAGATATTTTTCTGGTATGATAAGAGGTTCAAAGTTAGGCCGGTCTTAGAGATTAGACCAAAAAAAGACGTAGGACCTCTTGTGAATCCGGGCGCAGGGTAATAGCGATTGTTTCAACAAACGGAACACTGTGGACTGTGGTCCCTATAAATGTTGGTTTTCATATTAACTTGCATTTTTGTATTTTCCTTTATCGTATCGTGTGTTGTACGCCCACTTCTCTCCGGAGTCCTCTATAGCTAAAGTAGGACAGTAGCACAGGCCTTCCTGTATAACCAAACAGAAGTCTGGATAATATGTTTTGAATTGCAAATGTTGATGGATCACCTTAGTTATGCGGGAAATTGAAAATCCCGAACAATTTGTTAATTATCTTCATGCGTTCATGGCCTGACTAACACTGGGATAGGGTTGAAATCTCAAATAGATTTTACCGGGCTGGATGGTTGACTCCAATTGTGTGACAATAAGAATACACAGCGGCATCGGAACCGTGGGCAGGCCAACATAACCAGACAACATATAGGCCTATCTGATCGGTCTACACGCCACAACTTTTACACAAGTTTAATCAGATGGATAACACGCTAGGCTATAAACCACCATCTTGAACCACACTGACTCTAAAGTGGCGCTATAGTCACAACATATAACGAGAACGTGCCGTGCTTGTGGAAATCAAGCTAGGAATAGGGATGGGGAACTAATTTTATTTCAGTGTTTACGAGGTCAGGGCTAGCGCTTGCAAAGACGTTCTATTTTCTCGGTCATTATTCATCAATGGGCAGAATGGGGGTGGAGAGTCACTACGTGGCTAGTGTACTACGTGGGGGTGGAGAGTCACTACGTGGCTAGTGTACTACGTGGGGGTGGAGAGTCACTACGTGGCTAGTGTACTACGTGGGGGTGGAGAGTCACTACGTGGCTAGCGTACTACGTGGGGGTGGAGAGTCACTACGTGGCTAGTGTACTACGTGGGGGTGGAGAGTCACTACGTGGCTAGCGTACTACGTGGGGGTGGAGAGTCACTACGTGGCTAGTGTACTACGTGGGGGTGGAGAGTCACTACGTGGCTAGTGTACTACGTGGGGGTGGAGAGTCACTACGTGGCTAGCGTACTACGTGAGGGTGGAGAGTCACTACGTGGCTAGCGTACTACGTGGGGGTGGAGAGTCACTACGTGGCTAGCGTACTACGTGGGGGTGGAGAGTCACTACGTGGCTAGGGTACTACGTGGGGGTAGAGAGTCACTACGTGGCTAGCGTACTACGTGGGGGTGGAGAGTCACTACGTGGCTAGTGTACTACGTGGGGGTGGAGAGTCACTACGTGGCTAGCGTACTACGTGAGGGTGGAGAGTCACTACGTGGCTAGCGTACTACGCGGGGGTGGAGAGTCACTACGTGGCTAGCGTACTACGTGGGGGTGGAGAGTCACTACGTGGCTAGCGTACTACGTGGGGGTGGAGAGTCACTACGTGGCTAGGGTACTACGTGGGGGTAGAGAGTCACTACGTGGCTAGCGTACTACGTGGGGGTGGAGAGTCACTACGTGGCTAGCGTACTACGTGAGGGTGGAGAGTCACTACGTGGCTAGCGTACTACGTGGGGGTGGAGAGTCACTACGTGGCTAGCGTACTACGTGGGGGTGGAGAGTCACTACGTGGCTAGCGTACTACGTGAGGGTGGAGAGTCACTACGTGGCTAGCGTACTACGTGGGGGTGGAGAGTCACTACGTGGCTAGCGTACTACGTGGGGGTGGAGAGGCACTACGTGGCTAGCGTACTACGTGGGGGTAAAGAGTCACTACGTGGCTAGTGTACTACGTGGGGGTGGAGAGTCACTACGTGGCTAGCGTACTACGTGGGGGTGGAGAGTCACTACGTGGCTAGCGTACTACGTGGGGGTAAAGAGTCACTACGTGGCTAGTGTACTACGTGGGGGTGGAGAGTCACTACGTGGCTAGCGTACTACGTGGGGGTGGAGAGTCACTACGTGGCTAGCGTACTACGTGGGGGTGGAGAGTCACTACGTGGCTAGTGTATTACGTGGGGGTGGAGAGTCACTACGTGGCTAGCGTACTACGTGGGGTGGAGAGTCATTACGTGGCTAGCATACTACGTGGGGGTGGAGAGTCACTACGTGGCTAGCGTACTACGCGGGGGTGGAGAGTCACTACGTGGCTAGCGTACTACGTGGGGGTGGAACGTCACTACGTGGCTAGCGTACTACGTGGGGGTGGAGAGTCACTACGTGGCTAGCGTACTACGTGGGGGTGGAGAGTCACTACGTGGCTAGTGTACTACGTGGGGGTGGAGAGTCACTACGTGGCTAGTGTACTACGTGGGGGTGGAGAGTCACTACGTGGCTAGCATACTACGTGGGGGTGGAGAGTCACTACGTGGCTAGTGTACTACGTGGGGGTGGAGAGTCACTACGTGACTAGCGTACTACGTGGGGGTGGAGAGGTACTACGTGGCTAGTGTACTACGTGGGGGTGGAGAGTCACTACGTGGCTAGCGTACTACGTGAGGGTGGAGAGTCACTACGTGGCTAGCGTACTACGTGGGGGTGGAGAGTCACTACGTGGCTTGTGTACTACGTGGGGGTGGAGAGTCACTACGTGGCTAGCGTACTACGTGGGGGTGGAGAGTCACTACGTGGCTAGTGTACTACGTGGGGGTGGAGAGTCACTACGTGGCTGGCGTACTACGTGGGGGTGGAGAGTCACTACGTGGCTAGTGTACTACGTGGGGGTGGAGAGTCACTACGTGGCTAGCGTACTACGTGGGGGTGGAGAGTCACTACGTGGCTAGTGTACTACGTGGGGGTGGAGAGTCACTACGTGGCTAGTGTACTACGTGGGGGTGGAGAGTCACTACGTGGCTAGCGTACTACGTGAGGGTGGAGAGTCACTACGTGGCTAGCGTACTACGTGGGGGTGGAGAGTCACTACGTGGCTAGCGTACTACGTGGGGGTGGAGAGTCACTACGTGGCTAGGGTACTACGTGGGGGTAGAGAGTCACTACGTGGCTAGCGTACTACGTGGGGGTGGAGAGTCACTACGTGGCTAGTGTACTACGTGGGGGTGGAGAGTCACTACGTGGCTAGCGTACTACGTGGGGGTGGAGAGTCACTACGTGGCTAGCGTACTACGTGGGGGTAAAGAGTCACTACGTGGCTAGTGTACTACGTGGGGGTGGAGAGTCACTACGTGGCTAGCGTACTACGTGGGGGTGGAGAGTCACTACGTGGCTAGCGTACTACGTGGGGGTGGAGAGTCACTACGTGGCTAGTGTATTACGTGGGGGTGGAGAGTCACTACGTGGCTAGCGTACTACGTGGGGTGGAGAGTCATTACGTGGCTAGCATACTACGTGGGGGTGGAGAGTCACTACGTGGCTAGCGTACTACGCGGGGGTGGAGAGTCACTACGTGGCTAGCGTACTACGTGGGGGTGGAACGTCACTACGTGGCTAGCGTACTACGTGGGGGTGGAGAGTCACTACGTGGCTAGCGTACTACGTGGGGGTGGAGAGTCACTACGTGGCTAGTGTACTACGTGGGGGTGGAGAGTCACTACGTGGCTAGTGTACTACGTGGGGGTGGAGAGTCACTACGTGGCTAGCATACTACGTGGGGGTGGAGAGTCACTACGTGGCTAGTGTACTACGTGGGGGTGGAGAGTCACTACGTGACTAGCGTACTACGTGGGGGTGGAGAGGTACTACGTGGCTAGTGTACTACGTGGGGGTGGAGAGTCACTACGTGGCTAGCGTACTACGTGAGGGTGGAGAGTCACTACGTGGCTAGCGTACTACGTGGGGGTGGAGAGTCACTACGTGGCTAGTGTACTACGTGGGGGTGGAGAGTCACTACGTGGCTAGCGTACTACGTGGGGGTGGAGAGTCACTACGTGGCTAGTGTACTACGTGGGGGTGGAGAGTCACTACGTGGCTAGCGTACTACGTGGGGGTGGAGAGTCACTACGTGGCTAGTGTACTACGTGGGAGTGGAGAGTCACTACGTGGCTAGTGTACTACGTGAGGGTGGAGTCACTACGTGGCTAATGTACTACGTGGGGGTGGAGAGTCACTACGTGGCTAGCGTACTACGTGGGGGTGGAGAGTCACTACGTGGCTAGCGTACTACGTGAGGGTGGAGAGTCACTACGTGGCTAGTGTACTACGTGGGGGTGGAGAGTCACTACGTGGCTAGTGTACTACGTGGGGGTGGAGAGAACCTACGTGGCTAGTGTACTACGTGGGGGTGGAGAGTCACTACGTGGCTAGTGTACTACGTGGGGGTGGAGAGTCACTACGTGGCTAGCGTACTACATGGGGGTGGAGAGTCACTACGTGGCTAGTGTACTACGTGGGGTGGAGAGTCACTACGTGGCTAGTGTACTACGTGGGGTGGAGAGTCACTACGTGGCTAGCGTACTACATGGGGGTGGAGAGTCACTACGTGGCTAGTGTACTACGTGGGGTGGAGAGAACCTACGTGGCTAGTGTACTACGTGGGGGTGGAGAGTCACTACGCGGCTAGTGTACTACGTGGGGGTGGAGAGTCACTACGTGGCTAGCGTACTACGTGGGGGTGGAGAGTCACTACGTGGCTAGCGTACTACGTGGGGGTGGAGAGTCACTACGTGGCTAGCGTACTACATGGGGGTGGAGAGTCACTACGTGGCTAGCGTACTACGTGGGGTGGAGAGTTTCTTCGTGGCTAGCGTACGACGTGGGGGTGGAGAGTCACTACGTGGCTAGCGTACTACGTGGGGGTGGAGAGTCACTACGTGGCTAGCGTACTACGTGGGGGTGGAGAGTCACTACGTGGCTAGTGTACTACGTGGGGGTGGAGAGTCACTACGTGGCTAGCGTACTACGTGGGGGTGGAGAGTCACTACGTGGCTAGTGTACTACGTGGGGGTGGAGAGTCACTACGTGGCTAGCGTACGACGTGGGGGTGGAGAGTCACTACGTGGCTAGCGTACTACGTGGGGGTGGAGAGTCACTACGTGGCTAGCGTACTACGTGGGGGTGGAGAGTCACTACGTGGCTAGTGTACTACGTGGGGGTGGAGAGTCACTACGTGGCTAGCGTACTACGTGGGGGTGGAGAGTCACTACGTGGCTAGCGTACTACGTGGGGGTGGAGAGTCACTACGTGGCTTTTGTACTACGTGGGGGTGGAGAGTCACTACGTGGCTTGCGTACTACGTGGGGGTGGAGAGTCACTACGTGGCTAGCGTACTACGTGGGGGTGGAGAGTCACTACGTGGCTAGTGTACTACGTGGGGGTGGAGAGGTACTACGTGGCTAGCGTACTACGTGGGGGTGGAGAGTCACTACGTGGCTAGTGTACTACGTGGGGGTGGAGAGTCACTACGTGGCTAGTGTACTACGTGGGGGTGGAGAGTCACTACGTGGCTAGCGTACTACATGGGGGTGGAGAGTCACTACGTGGCTAGTGTACTACGTGGGGGTGGAGAGTCACTACGTGAATAGCGTACTACGTGGGGGTGGAGAGTCACTACGTGAATAGCGTACTACGTGGGGGTGGAGTCACTACGGGGCTAGCATACTACGTGG